>BPTQ01000007.1:12513203-12997212 GCA_019973895.1 Chrysanthemum seticuspe
GATCTAGATAGTTTCATCGAAAAGTGACTATATCGTTTAAAGTTTAAACATCAAAGTTAAATTATTGTTGCCACAACTGATGTGGCATTATAACCATATATTTTTGTTTTTTATAAGTTGGTTATTTATCTTTTGATGTGTTGCATTATTTCGGATTTGAGATAATTCTTTTAGTACTCTATCACATGCAAAACAATGACTTCGTTCCAAAACAATATCGAATTCACTCAATCGTTGGGCTTAACGGGCCAGATATGATAAATGTATTTTGTTGGCTTATTGGGTCAGATGATTTAATTTGATTGAGCGGTTTCTCATCGAGCACTATATCATCTACATATCGAGTAAGGTATATTACCTGGCCGAATTTTCTAGCCTCTCTTCAACCTATGTGTTTAAAAAAAGGTTAAAATGGTTTCAATCAAAAAATAGTAATGTACCTAAATTTACTGTTAACACATTAAGCATTGCTAATAAGCTAACAGGCTGATACGTACTAATGATATGATGATCGAGTCGTATGCCTTTTCAATTAGGCGTATTAAAAGCTTTGAAACCACTATGGGATGAAAGATCAAACAAATAAAGTGAAAATCACAGTAAAATACTGATGGCAGTGATCCAACCTGTTGCTGGTATGACCAATAATACTCGTCATCCTTGGAAAATGTTGAAGAACTCAATTTTTCGAGTGCCCTATATGGTTTTTTACCATGGTGTCTTAAATCATGAAGAACGTGTCATTGTTTAAACATCTGTAGATCAATAGATGAGAATGTAAGTATACATTTTTTTCTGACTAACAAGCTTTTAATATTCATATCATATCAAGTACGTAGTTATGTAAAAAAATAAAACAAATTGCTATCTTTATGATCTATGTTTTAACGTATATTACATAAAAAGTTCAAATATATATTATACAAGTGCTCAATCAAAATACCAGCCCGGACTTTTTGAATTTGCCTGATATGGTAAGATGATCGTGAACATAATAATTATATTGAAGACAAATGATGTTGTTTTCATTCTAGTATATTAAGTAGCAATGTTTCTTATGTTTGACCTATTTGGGATACATAAAGTATTCATACTATACATACGATTCAAAGGCACATACACGTTTTAACGATTTCCTAGTGACCATGCTATTCGATATAAAGATCTGTCATCTGTCTATAGTTTATCACCGACATCATTTGTAGCGGGCTTAGTGGGCTAAAAAAAATGTCATCATGTTATCGATTTGAAGTGATATCATTATCGTGATCGTTATAAACTTATAATTAGTGTTGTCAATTTTTGATGAATAAATCATTGATGATGGAAAGTATTCTGTTGAAGATCAATCTAATTATGATTATGATGTAAGATCCAAAGGTACTTGAAGTATGCATGGGTTTTTTTTTCCGCAGTTGTCATGGTGTTGTGTATTCATGGGCGGTGTTTGGTGTTTTCAGTTTACGTGGTGTGTCTTTTAAAAGGGAGATACGTGTTTTGCTTTCTGGCGTATAATACAGTCATGGCACACATATGTATCAAATATACCTGATTACAAATGACAAGTACACACAAGAATAATGACGATCGATCGAGAACTGGAGACGATTAGCTACATATCTATTAAAATGCACCCAGAGAACTTAATCATTCCTTACATGACTTTTCTTTCAATTAAATAAGAAGTTTGATAACATAAATTACAAGTTAGCACGCAAGCACACGTTTCTACCTTTTAATTTTTGTGTGGTTTTTAATTGCGCCAGGATTGTGTCTGTGACTTTCAAAAGGATTAATGAATAAAATTCGTTCATTGAGAAAGGTTTTGAGGCCACTCTCTTATCATGACCAGTTAAAGAGGTATATATTTTCGGTCGTTAGTATTTTGTCCAGTCTTATGATGGTGATTTAGATTCGAGAAATGAATTGCGGCTGTCACATATCATGTCTCTATACAATAGGGATTTAATGCACCATGCTTGAAGTTTAGTGTAGTTATATGGTGCAAAGTCTTAAGGTTTTTGAGACCGATTCAAGTACGTTATGAATTTTGATGCATCAATGAAAGATAATTCTTTGACTCAATTACAAAATTTCATGCTTTTGAGCGAATATTACCACCAAATTAAATGTATGTGGAGGTTATATTTATGTTCATTATGTAAAAAACATTTACACACATATAAAGAATCTAGCACAATTGGTCAAGAACTTATAAAAGTTCTTCAACATGATATTCTAGCATCGAGAAACATGATCTTTGAGCATCAAACAACAATTAGCACATGAAGTGTCAAACCCTTTTTAAAAAGTTTATACAAAAAAGTATTGGAATTTATATTAGTTAGAGTTAATTGCATTTTTGGTCCCTGTGGTTTGGCCAAATTGCAGATTTGGTCCCCAAAACTTTGAAAGTGCACCAGAGGTCCCCATTTTCAAGTTTCCGTTGCACGTTTGGTCCCTGACCAAAGTTAAATGACTAAAATACCCTTATCTTCTTCCCCTTTAATTTTCTAATTACTTTTTCTTTTTATTTATTCATGATCATGAACAATAACCCAGATAATAAAATCACAAACACAAATACAAAAACCACAAACACTCTCATACAATTTCAGATCTTTTTATTTACTCTTAAAACAAAATCACTCCCACTTTCAAACACAAATAAATACGAAGAAGCCTCACTCAACACAAGTATGGTAGGAATCAGCTCAATATCACCACCCAGTTAGAAAACCAGTGTATAACATCAGCATCAATAGACACGTCTGAATCCGACATAAAAGATTGAACATACACGAATAAGCCTTAAAAGACCAGGCTCCAAACAACTAGCCAACTCCCCACAAAACCAAACTCAAGATCCACCAAGTCAGAACAAGAGGAACCGAGCAAGGTCGCGTTCTGGTTTTTGAGCAAGAACCAAAACAAAACTTGCCTTCCAAAAACTCTCCACTCCCCCGTAAACACCAGACATCCATCTCATAAAAACCCACATATACTAGCACCTCAACATACAGTCAACCCACGCCAACCAAATACAAGATCGTACCCAGCAGTATCAAAGCATACCAACAATCCATACAATACATCCCTTTATAACGATTGCATACCAAATCAGATCCAAGATCTAAAAAAGTAGAGAGGCGATAATAAAGGGAATAAGATCAGAGAGCTATGAATGGCGGCCAGGAAAAAAGGAAAAGTATATGAGGGATTCTGTATATAGCAGCCCGCCACCCATTAGAAACACAATCCAATAGCCGATTGCATACCAATGAAGAGATCCTTCATGAGTAGAGAGGCGGGTAGAGGATTGATATGGCCAGATTAGATGAATGGGTGGCGGCTGAGTTTACCCATAGAGAAAGAGAGAGAATACTAGGGTTTATTTAGATCTGAAATTGTTTTTGAGAGTGTTTGTGATTTTAGATCTGAAATTGTATTTGAGAATAAAGGGGAAGAAGATAATGGGAAGAAGATAAGAGGGTTTATTTAGATCTGAAATTGTATTTGAGAATAAAGGGGAAGAATATAAGGGTATTTTAGTCATTTATTTTGGCCAGGGACCAAACGTGCAACGGAAACTTGAAAATGGGGACCTCTGGTGCACTTTCAAAGTTTTGGGGACCAAATCTGCAATTTGGCCAAACCACAGGGACCAAAAATGCAATGGCACCAAAAAAATCAATGGCACCAAAAAGTGGCATTATAGCTAGGGAGGGGTGTTTTGGTGTTATAGATAAATCTGGTGCCATGGGAAAAAGGTGCTGAGGTGGCACCACTTTTTCCACGACACCACCAACGACACCATCAACGGCAACAACTGTACCTAGCGCTCTAACAATAATTTGTTTTCTTGATCTAAAATTGAGTTTTTGTCACCGGTAAGATGTACTTAAACTTATATTTGTTGTATATTCTTCTTAAAGTGGCAAAAAATAAATCAAGTGTATTCAGTTAAAAAGTATGTGCTAGCATGGTTAATGGGCGCCATAAGATAGAGGTTGGGACCATTGTACGCTTTCAAGTCAAAAAAGTGAGAAAAATTCTTTCGGTTTTATTAGTTTATGCTTCTTTTCATGACAATGTCTCTTTTTTAATGTATGATGTATCCACATGTCTACTTTGTCTATCTGTCTATCTGTGGTTCACATGTTTAATGCCATCTCCAATTTTCAAAACTAAATGTGAGGTAAAAATGTTAATACGGAAAGTTGGTCAAAGATAAACTAGTGGTTGCCTTGTAGTGTAACTGACCAAATTATATCCCCTGCTGATGTTATTTCATCTATTGGCATGTTCTGGATGTCATGTTCTGTCCAGTGATATTTTCTTGCCTGCTAATGTTTGAATGTATATAGTTCTAGCCTGTTGAAAGATTTCGTTATGGATTTGGTCAAATCCTTTATTCGCCCTTAACACTGATTGATGACACATATTTACACATGCTACTTGTTGACATAGTGAACGATGACAGATATCATATAATTAGTTTTATTTGGTGACAGAAGCTAATTGTTGACATGGAGAACAACGTCTGTAGAGGAAGGATGACCAACAGAAAGAGGACTTCATTATATTCTTTTATACACTTATACTTCTAAAGATGACTTTCATTATCAGCTTATCAAGTGTTTTGTTGGTATTTACATCCGATTATTACAGAATTATCTCTTATGGCTTTATTAGCTTATCTGCTAGTCAAGACTACACTTAACCTGACATAAAATTTTACGTTACTTTCATGCAGTAATATCAAGAAGAGGAAAGGACGTGAAGCTGATAATATCAGTGTGTCAGTCTACGAGGATTTGTTATCTTTGAAAACTGATCACAAGAATAGAAAGTCAAAGAAACACAGCAAGGGCAGCTCATTGGTACCCAATTGGCGTGCTTGTTTTTTTTTTTTATTATTTTTTTTAGAAAGGCAAAATATTATAAAACCCGCGAAAACAATTACAAAGAAAAGGCGTCCTCCCCAATTAATCAAGTAAATTAAAAGGAGAAGGACCCAAGAATCAAAATAAGATGCATACAAAATAGATCCACAATGAACCCCACAAATATAAACCAAACTAGGAATGCATCTGCTGAGGTAAACACCTAATTGGCGTGCTTGCTTATTTTCTTGTTTTTTTGAGTGCTAACAGCTGTCGGACCAAATTATGTAACTAGTGTGCAGATGATAACATCCTGAACATAGGAATCGACTGAAATTGCAGCTACATGAGGAGATGCTTCTTGATGATACTTGGACTCACTATAGCACTGATCTACATATATGAAGGCCGGATGTCGTTTTGTACCTTTTTTTGGATCCAACCATGTTTTTGCGAAGTATGAATTATTCAACATCTTTTCTCGCATCAAAGATTCGATCTTTTCAACATCTTCAGGGGTGTCAACGCCATGAGCATCATGGTCAACCTTAATGACCTGCTAAAAGATCAGACATTAGCTTCAAACTCAAACAATTTCATATCCTGTCACTCTGGTTGCGTAAGTGTTCACAGCAAGTAAATAAGATCCAAAATCACATTCTTGGTAAAATTTTAATTTAATAAAAGCCGTTACCACAAACTATTTGAGTCGAGCAATAAATGATAGCGCAAGAAATTGTTAAACGAAAGAAGCAAATTTCTAAGAATAATAGCGCCCACGGCCTAGTAGTTTGAAAATATACGAATACTTAAATTGGAGCTCTACTGTAAAAGGTAGAAACGGATTATATCAATTCTTAGTCACCAGGACACAACCTGTAACGCCCCGACCCCACAAGGGTAAAGGAATCACAAGTAATGGTGTCATATCAAAGCAAACATATAAACCAAAAGAAATCTCATCATAAATATGGAAATAATCCAAGCCAAAAGACTTCAATACATAGGTCCCAGCGGAAAAGAAACTCCAAATGAAATGTCTAAAGCATAAAGTCTAAATGGTCATCAAGATCAAAGCTAAATCTCTAAGGTAAGTCCACTCAGCACTCATCCCAAAGCAATACCCAGCTCCAATGCTTAGATACCTGCCGCGGAAGAAAAGAAAAGTGCGGCTGAGCTTCAAAAGCCCAGTGAACAGATATACAAGCAAAACGAATACGAAACGAAAACGAATACGAAATAAAGTGAAGAGAAAAATAGTGAAGTCATATTCATTTCAAAAGATAATTCAGAATATAAAAATGAGTTTTATAGCTAACTACCTCGAGCCCAGACACATATGCCATATCAGAAACATATCATAATCACATAAGGCAACAATTGTAGGGGAGACCTACCAGAGTTATGAAGGACGTGCATGCACGCAACATCAATCATCAGATAACATATAACAGATAACAAATAATATATATAGCATATAACAGATCTAGGATGCACCCATACGCCCCACAGACATACTTTAATAATATAATTCAAATTGAGCTCATACAGATAACAGATAAGGGACGTGGCAGAACTTCACTCTACTGCCCTAGAGTCATATCAGAAGTGCATTTGCTGACACGGACATGGAACCCCCATGACTAGTTAATAATTGGCTCGGGTGTCAAACTATCTGAGGTCAAATAAGAATGTCATAACTGACATAGATCATATTTTATCAAACGTTTAATCATGTTTTCAAAATCAAAGTCTTCATATCATATAGTTCAAAATCAAATGTTTTGTGATTCAAAAATCAAAGTTCAGATAAGCAACAGCTCAAATAGACACATTAGGGTTCATAGCAAAGGCTTAGGAAATCCTAATATGAAAACGAAAAGAAAACTTATACGAAACCTTTACTGAAAAGGTCAAAATGTTTGTACGATAACGTAAGCGTCTTAAAGTAAGACAGAATATCCGTACCTTATTCGAAAGCAAAAGATCAAAAGTCGAAACAGGGAAGCAAAGAATTACTCCTTTTTCACAGAACCTATATACATTAATGTTGTATATATATTAATGATTCCATAATCGTCAAAATGATCTTTTAATATTTTAGGGTTTCTATAATTAAATGAGACTTAAATGATTTATAATTAATATCGTAGATTAGGGTTCATATGTCTTTTATTAAAGTTTAGGGTTTCTCATTCTTAAATATCTCCTTAATATGCATTAACTTACATGTTACGTCTTTTAATGACTCGCTACTTAACCTAACACGTCACAAAATAATCTTTCCTTTTTATGTTTCACCATACACGTTTATGATTTTATGTGACATATAAGTTACTTATTACTCATATTAATCACGCATTTACACTATTAGGGTTTAGCATAACTTACTAAATTAGCATATCAAAACTAGGGTTTACGTTAACATAACCTTTACTTAATTAATGCATCTTCAAAACTTATATATATAGTTCGGTTCATCTAGGGTTTTCGGATATTAGGTTATACACTAGTCTTAGCTCATCTAAATACTTCACATATTCAAGTTATTAAGTTATATTCATTATTCGGAAGTTAAACATGGTTCGGTCTTAATTCATATGGTTCGGCCCTCATTAAAACGACACAAACATAACCTGATTCAATATTACATCTTACGTTACATGTCTCTTATTAGTTACAAGGTTAAATTAGTTAGGGTTTGTCTTGGTTTCGGTTCACACCTCTCGGCCACAAAAGAAACAAAACAAAACGCGACGAAACAAAATATAACTTGACATAAACATGCAAGGTACGTTAAAGGAAGACAAATAAACGTTATACCTTAACTTGATTGAGCAAAATTCGACACCAAGGGTTGTTTGTTTAGGCTCGGCCGAATAGGGAGAAAAAGAAAAAGGGAGACAAATAAAACTAGGGTTTCAAACTCATGATTATGTATGGTATATATAGTTGTAGTATTTGAGTTAAACTAGGAAAGTAATTGGGTTTGGGTTTGGGTCCAACCGAACACACCATCACCACGCCACAAATGGGCTTCGGCCCTTGGCTCACGAACACAAACAATCACGACCCAAATCATTTACGAAACATTAATTCTTCGTCGTACCAAAATCAATTACGTAATATATTTAAGTTAGGTTTTTAAGTATTCGCAAGTTAATCTTTTAATTTCTTTAAATGTTATAAATATATTTTACGTATTTTATAAATTTTAGTTCCAAGGGTATTTTAGTCTTTATTCAGATTTTATATTTTCAGGTTTTACACAACCCGTCCATTTTAATCCAGAGGACACCCTTTTATAATCAAATCAAGCAGGATAACCCACATGAATTCCCAATGTTTGTTATAGGCAGGGACGGAACCAAGGGGTGTCCCGGGACACCCATGGATTTTTGTCTCATAGTGTTAATTTCGTTAAAAAGCCTTTACTTTTTTATAAATGCACCCGGTCCCAAAAAGTCGCGCATGTAGTCTTGTTTGATTTCTCATAAATGCACCTTGTGACTTTGTCTTATGGTTCCGTCCCTGGTTATAGGAGGTATATAGTTCCCAACATATTGGATGCACATATAACGTTGCATCGAATGACTCACACACATGACTTTAACAGTAAGCAAAACCGTTGTAGAGCTCGTTCAAACACTAAAATTGTTAAAATTTGGGGTAATAATCTGTGGCAAACATGTCACTCTATCAATTTCTAATGGCTTTCAAGCTTTGTTCTTTGCAGGCATATTACAGGGGTTTAACATGGACAAAGCATAAGTGGTTTATAGTTCCAAGATTATCATTTCTGCTGAAGCCTCTCTTGTTCCTGCTGAAGTTCATTTTATTGTCTCTGCTGAAGTTCATTATTATAGCCGTTAGAGGGGTCTTAGTGTAACTTAATCCCCTATTTAATTAGTCCTTTATTCTAGGGTTAGATACACTTGAGTGTGCAGTCTTTTGTATCACTCTCTTCTCTTCTCTTAGATCATTTCACTGATCTTGTCTTGTCTTTACATTCATATGATTATTGTCTCATTGACATTAATTTGATCTTGTAATATTTGGATACTATTAATCTAAGCTGACTATTGCAGCTTAGATCTGAATAAAGTTTATGTTGTTTATCTAGTGTTGCCTATACTTTCGTACATGGTATCAGAGCTTCAGGCTCATTGATTCTCTTTAGCAACAAAGGTGTGGTTTGGGGTTACTGCTGTTGGCGTAATCACTGGTTATCTTCTGTTTCATATTTGCCCTAGACTAAGTGAATCTAGGGTGAGTGTGATTTGTTCTTCCGCTGCATATTTCTCTGTAAGTCTAAGTCTTACCTCTTCTTTAAACATACAGTACTTAAGTCTTGTGGGTGCAAACGGGTAGACTAACATCTTGATCTGCCACCTTTGAGTGGTACGAATACCTGCTCTGGTTTATCCTAATCCACAGGCTTAGTGCTTGTTGTTTCTTATTATAAAGTCTTATCTTCTTGACTATTTATTCTTATTATCTCTGTCTGTTGTTGTCTGATTATTCTTTGTCTATCTTCTTATATCTGTCTATCTTATTATTTGTACTATGGCTGTTGGTGATGATAATATTGGTCGTTCTTCCACTGAGAAAAGTCTTGTCTTTGGTGATGCTTTGTATTTGCATCCTAACAATACAAATGGCAATCCCATTATTACTATTAAACTCACTGGAACTGAAAATTACAAAATATGGAATATGGCCATGACTTTTGCTTTAAGGAACCATAATAAGTTAGGGTTTATTGATGGTACTTGCATAAGAGATGATTCGAAACCTAGTCTTGCTAATCAATGGGATACTTGTAACTCTGTTGTGGTTACTTGGATTCTTAATTCTCTTAGTCGTGAACTGTTTGCTGGTGCTATATATGCTAAAACTGCTTATGAAATGTGGAATGATCTTAAAGATACCTATGACAAAGTTGATGGTTCAGCTACTTTTAATCTGCATAAGAATATAAACTCTCTTCGTCAAAGTGGGTCCTCTCTAGCTGATTACTATAACAATCTTAATTCTTTATGGAAACAATTTGATTGTATGATTAGCTTGCCTCCCTGCACTTGTGAGGCTGCAAAACATTTTGAAAAACACAATCAACTAATCAAGTTAATGCAATTTCTTATGGGTCTTGATGACTCCTATGTTCCCATCAGAAGCAATATTTTAACCAGAGACCCTTTGCCTAATGTCAAAACTGCTTTCTCTGTTGTGTCTGGAGAAGAATCTCACAGGAATGTTTCATCTGGGAATAGCTCTGCTAAACCCAATGCTACAGCTTTTAATGCAAAAACCTCTGATGGAGGAAAATTTTTTGATAACAAAAGAGGTTTTAACAACAAAGTTTCTGGTTTTAACACTGGTAACAGCTCTAATAGCAGAGGACCAAATATGAACCTCAAATGTACTAATTGCAAAAAGCCTGGTCATACTGTTGATAGGTGTTATGAAATTGTTGGATATCCTGCTGGATATGTTAAGATAAATTTTAATGGTAAACCTTTCAGCAGTAACAATGTTTCTGCTGAAACTAATCATGTCACTGATAATAGTGCTAGCAATTCTCCTGTCTCTTTATCTAATGAACAGCTCTCAAGACTTATGAGTCTTCTCAATGACAACAATGTGTCATCTGCTAATGCCAACTTGGCAGGTAAAATTTTTTCAGGAACCTTCTTTAATGGCAGTGTCAAGTTCAATGTGAACTTCAACAAGTTTTTTAACAACAACACTAAATCCTTAACTGGAAACATCAGTCTTGGTTGGATTGTTGATTCTGGTGCAAATCAGCACATGACTGTGTCTGAAAATTTTTTAATCAATGTTGTTAACATTACAAATCTTGGCCTAACTGTTGGACATCCCAATGGTACTCAGGCCCTAATTACTAAAATTGGTGATTTAAAGGTCAATAATGACCTAACTCTTTTTGATGTTCTTGTTGTTCCTTAATACAATGTCAGTTTATTATCTGTTCATAAGATTGCTAGAGACAACAAGATGTTTGTTGGATTTATACAGGATTTACATCAAAAAAGGATTGTGGGGATTGGTAAACAATACAATGGGTTATATATTTTTGATATAGACTCTACATGTAAGATTACCTCTAATAATTGCATATCTGTTTGTCATGTCTCTAGAAATATCTGGCATCAAAGACTTGGTCATCCCTCTGACCAAGTCCTACACATACTTAGACCCACTCTTAAATTTGATAGTTCATCTGAAACTGATCATCTCTGTGATACTTGTAATAAAGCCAAACAAACCAGAGAACCATTTCCTCTAAGTGAACATAAATCCACTAAAATTGGTCAACTTGTTCACCTTGATGTTTGGGGACCATATAAAATTACTAGCAGTGATGGTTATAAATATTTTTTAACTATAGTTGATGACTATTCTAGGGCAGTGTGGGTCTATATGCTTAAGGGGAAGGATGATGTTTATGTTTCCATTGTTAACTTTACTCATATGCTATCAAATCAATTTGAACACAATGTCAAAGTTTTTAAAAGTGATAATGGGACAGAATTTGTCAATAATAAACTTCAACAATTCTGTCATGAAAAAGGAATTCTACATCAAACTTCTTGTGTCTATACACCTCAACAAAATGGCATTGCAGAAAGGAAACATAGGCATCTCCTTAATGTTGCTAGATCCCTTATGTTTCAGGGGGAATTACCTCTAAATCTTTGGCCTGAATGTGTTCTAACTGCTGCATATGTCATAAACAGGTTGCCCTCTTCAGTTCTGTCTGGCAAGTCCCCCTTCTTCTTTGTGTATGGGCATGACCCTTCACTCTCTCTCCTTAGAGTCTTTGGCTGCTTATGCTATGCTACCATTCTCAACGTTTCTGACAAATTTGGTAGTAGATCTGAAAAAAGTGTTCTTATTGGTTACTCAAATGAGAAAAAAGGCTATAAACTCTTGAGCCTAGAAACAAAAAATATTTTTTACTCCAGAGATGTCAAATTTTATGAAACTGTGTTCCCATTCAAAATGAAAAATTCTGTGTCAAAACCTTTTGTTGAAACTTATGTGCCTAAAGATTTAAACCACAAAAACTTCTTTCACTCACAAACAAGTCCCAATGATGAAGGGAGAGTGACATCCTATGATGATAGCACAGTGGTAAGTCATCCCACCAGGATTGATGAACCAGTTGCAACATCTATAGATGATAATACACACCCTGAGGGCAACATATCACATGAATCACATCCTGCTGATGCATCTTCTGATTCTGCTGATACATCTTCTGATTCTGCTGAACAAGAAAGAGGCTTGCCAGCCACTACTGCTAGGAGGTCAACTAGAGTTTCTAAGTTGCCCAGTAATCTAAATGACTTTATTGTTGAAGGAAAAGTCAAATATGGTGTTGAAAAAGTTGTTAATTACTCAAATCTTAACAAAGACAATTATTGCTTTGCTTCTAGTCTTAATAAAAGTATTGAACCTACTTGTTATGAAGAAGCTATCCTTGATAGTAATTGGGTAGATGCTATGAATTCTGAAATTGAAGCCTTAAATGAAAACCATGCTTGGGATATAACTGATCTACCTCCTAATAGAACTCCTATTGGCTACAAATGGATTTTTAAAATCAAATATAAAGCTAATGGCGAAGTTGATAGATACAAGGCTAGATTGGTTGTTAAAGGTTACAACCAAAGGGAAGGAATAGACTATGATGAAACTTTTTCCCCTGTTGTAAAAATGTCTACTGTTAGATGTCTTATTGCCTTAGCTGTAAAAAACAAATGGCCTCTTTTTCAACTTGATGTTAACAATGCTTTCTTGTATGGAGACCTTGATGAGGATATCTATATGACCATTCCCAAAGGGTTCTGTAATGAGAACAATAAAAATAAAGTTTGTAAACTTGTTAAGTCTCTATATGGTCTAAAACAAGCTCCCAGAAAATGGAATGAAAAACTTGTCAGTGTTTTAAAGGAAAACAACTTTGTCCAATCTGTTAATGATCATTCTTTGTTCACCAAAACAGAGAATGACAAGTTCATTGCTCTTCTTGTTTATGTGGATGATATAGTTCTTACTGGAAACTGTGTTGATGAGATAAACCTATTCAAAGAGTTTCTAAAATCAAAATTCCATATCAAAGACTTGGGAAATCTAAAATATTTTCTTGGCATTGAGGTTTTAAAAGCTGGGAATGACATCTGTCTCTCCCAAAGAAAATACTGTCTTGAACTCCTCAAAAAATTTGGTCTTCTTGGGTGCAAACCTGTGTCCACCCCTATGGAACCCAACTCTGTGCTTCCATACATTCCCACTGATGATGACCCCTTACTTGTCAACATCACTGGTTATCATAAGCTTCTTGGGAAACTTATCTACCTCGCCCATACAAGACCTGACATTTCATACTCAGTTCATTGTCTGGCACAATATATGCATTCTCCCTTGAAATCTCATCTGGAATGTGCCCTCAATGTTCTGAGGTATCTAAAAGGAGCTCCAGGAAAAGGTCTAAGGTACAATTTCAGCAACTCTGAAAATCATCTTGAAGGATATAGTGATGCTGATTGGGCCAAATGCAAGAAAACCAGGAAATCTGTTACAGGTTATTGTGTTTTCTTTAATGATTGTTTAATCTCATGGAAAAGTAAAAAACAAAACACTCTTTCAAAATCTTCCACAGAAGCAGAGTATAGATCTATGTCTACTGCTGCTTGTGAAATCATTTGGATTCAGAAAATCCTAAAAGATCTAAAAGTTGATATCAACCTTCCTGTTAATCTTTTTTGTGATAACAAATCTGCTTTACAACTTGCTGTCAATCCTGTTTTCCATGAAAGATCAAAACATTTTGAAATTGATGTTCACTTCATCAGGGAAAAAATTTCTAGAGGTGTTATAAATGCTAAAAAGATTGGATCTTCAAACCAAACTGCTGACATTCTTACAAAGAACCTCCCTGTCTATCAGCATAAATTTTTGTGTGAAAAATTGATATTGTTTGATATGTTTGCCCATCAGATTAAGGGGGAATGTTAAAATTTGGGGTAATAATTTGTGGCAAACATGTCACTCTATCAATTGCTAATGGCTTTCAAGCTTTGTTCTTTGCAGGCATATTACAGGGGTTTAACATGGACAAAACATAAGTGGTTTATAGTTCCAAGATTATCATTTCTGCTGAAGCCTCTCTTGTTCCTGCTGAAGTTCATTTTATTGTCTCTGCTGAAGGTCATTATTATAGCCGTTAGAGGGGTCTTAGTGTAACTTAATCCCCTATTTAATTAGTCATTTATTCTAGGGTTAGATACACTTGAGTGTGCAGTCTTTTGTATCACTCTCTTCTCTTCTCTTAGATCATTTCACTGATCTTGTCTTGTCTTTACATTCATATGATTATTGTCTCATTGACATTAATCTGATCTTGTAACATTTGGATACTATTAATCTAAGCTGACTATTGCAGCTTAGATCTGAATAAAGTTTATGTTGTTTATCTAGTGTTGCCTATACTTTCGTACAAAAATGCAAACTAAATATGAAAAAGAAAGAATTTGATATTTCTAGCAATTCTATGGTTGTAGAAGCAAGCACGTGGATAATTTAATAAGACGAGGTCTCACTATACAGTAGGAGATCATTTAACGGATCAGTTTTTTTTTTTTTTTTTTTTTTTTTTATTTTTTTTATTTTTTTTATTTTTTTCAAACATGAAAGTCATCATAAGAGAGAGTACTTTACACATAATCATACCTTCATCTTGTAACCATTCTCAAGGACTTTGAGTTGCTCCAGGTCTTCTTCTAGTTGCAATGGAGTAGGAGAAAGCTCGGGATACAACTTTAATAAAAATAAATTTGCATCATAACTCTGTTTGCCCATGAGAAAATGCAGTGTTAGCCATGATAACTTGTCTGGCATACACACAATCAATCATTAAGTTTCTAGGCGTGAGTTTCTCTATCAATTCGATCTTTACCTGGATGCCAAGATGAAGTAAATACGGAAACTGTGGATTGACCTTACCCGACCTGCATCAACACACGGGGATAGATGAAGTTTCAATATAACAGTTTGTGCAAGAAAAATGATAACCAAAATTTACAGGTGGAAAGTTCGAACCTATGGGTAAACACGTCAGATCGGCAAATTAGCTACAACCAAAATGAATTGAACATCCTAAATCTTTTTATTTTAAAAATTAGATTATTATTGAAAAACGCACTGGAACATAAAAGAAAAAGAAGTGTTTGTGACTCGACCCGACTCTTAGTACAATCTACCCTTTTTAAAGGTTACCCAACCCACCCATTTTACCACATCTGGTCAAACTGCTTACTTGTTAAATGGGATAATTCCCCTTGAAAAATATATTGCATAGCCATGATTATCGATCACACATTTAACTCAATTGGATCAGAGGCATCTTCTGCTTTCAAAGATGTGACAGCAGTACTGAATACAGCTTCAGGGGACGCCTGCACATGCATTACCATAACAAAATTTAGGGGCATTTATATAACGATTATCCAACAGTGAAAATAGTTGTAGATCCTACTCCCACCACCCGACTTACTTAAAATTAATAAATCTCACATATGTTTGATTTGGCCAAGAACTGAATGTGCCTAAAAGTTCCTTAACAAAAATAAAATGACGTTCATATTATTTTATAACCGAATTCTTTGTATCTGTAATATGTATATACTATTTAAGCTTCTCGACAAAAATCAATATGAATATGATCAAGGGTGTGATGGTATATTTTTCAACATCATCACCTTGGATGTTTACAACAATATCAAATTTTCTTTTAAGGTCTAGAAGTGCCTCGCTGCAGCGTTCAGTTCTTGAAAGTTGGTCATGCACAAAGCCATAAACTCACGGTCATTATATCACGGGGACGAAAATTATATGTTCAATACATGAACCTTACCATTTCGACAAGATTCACATGTCATTATGACATCAGCTCCAAATCCACGACAATAATTTGCCATCCTCTCATCATCCGTAGCCACAACTGGTGTAACACAGGTGAAGTATGTTAACAAAAATCAGATTGGTCAAATATTCGTTAACATTAATTCATATAGCATCGATGAACTCACATCAAGCTGTGTTTTAAAATTAAAGTATGAGAGTTCCAAATTTATTAAAGCCCCTTTTAATTTAATACAAAATAAGTACACAAGACTATACAAAGTGTACAAACCCTCCATTTTGAAATTACTTAAAGTCAATTAATTTTTTCTTGTTTATGTTTTGTTTGTCCTATTTAGACTAAACTAAGACAAGAAAAGCAAGCTTAAGAAAAGAAAGATCCCTTGCTTCAGAGAATTAAAGGAAATCAGTGGCCACCATTAGAATTCAAAAAGTAGTCAAATAAAAGGAGTTATCTACAAGAATCATTTCCATAAGCTTTACTCAAGCATCAAAATATGTGGGCATCACAATCATCATAAAAGGTCATCGAACAAGTAGTGTCTGTTTTGATGTGCTGCAAAAAGTCCGAAGTTTCAAATATACCAATATTTGTGGGCCAATGTAATTAAATTTGGAGACTCATGTAAGAACTTGTTGCAAAAGAAAAAAAAAAAAACTATGTTTACTAAGGGTGTGTTTGTATGTGCATATTTAAATTGATGAGTGTGACTTCACAGTTTACACATCCAAATATATTGACAATCCTAAACTTATATATAGATCAATAACAAGTTTTATTACTGCTCTAAAAACAATATATGTCCTCAATTTTGACCCTTTTTATTAAAAAACTATAATAATCTATATAGCCTCCCATGTCTTTTAATCTAAAAACCTTTGCATATTCATCAATCGGCTTGCTATAGTGCTTATATCTATCGACTTGTTAGTAGAAAAATCATCAATCCCAAACACCCTCTAAACAAACAGTTAGGGGGTGTTTGTTTTGGCTTATATAGATGGTTTATGGCTTATTTCATTTTTTGGCTTATGTTTCATAAGCTCACTTTTTGTGACTAATTTTGAAACTTTTCGGCTTATATAAGCTTATGCAAGCCGAAAAGTTTCAAAATAATCCACAAAAAGTGAGCTTATGAAACATAAGCCCAAAACCAAATAAGCCATAAGCCGGCTATATAAGCCAAAACAAAACCCCCTACTTGTTTTCAAACCATGCATGAAGGCGTACCCCACCGCCATTGATCCTGCTTCCACTGCAGCCACCTCCTTCACCGGCCATTAAGAACTAGCCATTGATTTGACTTCATTTGAATTTCAGGGGGTGTTTGGCAAAACTTATTTCAAGTACATTACTTGTGGCTTATTGGACTTTATGGCCCAAACCATTTATTTGTTCGGTTGGTTCGCTGTAATCTGGCATTATGTACGCTATTTTGTTTGCAGAATGCATTAGTTAGGTTGTTTGGTATTTCTCAAAAACCGAAACATACTGTTTGATTTTTGTTTTAGCATAAGAATGTCCACCTTGTCTTATGCTCACTCCTAATTATATTATTGATCTGAAATTATTTAAGGTCAACCAAAAGCGTTTAGTTTTTCAAATTACAAACTGGATTACAATTCATTTAGATTACAAATCAAAATTGAACTCTTGATTTTGGGATTTGCAAAGAGTCACATAATCATAATTTGACCAGTTGTTGTGATTCTCATGAGGTATCATTATTTTCTAGCTCATTTCGTAGTTTCGATGAATTTTTTTTCCGGTGTTGTGCGTTTGATTAAGCATGGAACAAATAAGAACATTTTTTTTAGATTCATCCTTATTCATTCACTTATGTACTTTGAAGTTTGAACATCAATATTTTTGAAGTATTGTGTGAAAATGGTTTTTGTTAAAAATTTTGATTATCATAATTTGCAAATAGTCACATAATCACAATCTCTACTCTTGGTTGCTATTTGCTATTGTTACATTATGCCAATAAGGAATGAAGATGATGAATGGTATAAAAAGTGTGTTTAGTAGATTGAACACTACTAAAAATTAGTTTTACTTCTATATATAATAACTTACAAAACAAAACAAAAAAAAAAAAAAAAAAAAACAAAACCTCGTGCGTTACCTGAGTCTTAAACTAGCTAGATTTTATATAAAGGAAATTAGTACATAATTAAGCATTTGTGTAAAAACAATTGAACAAATGCACAAGATAAACACCTATGAGAGTTTATTTATTTATTTATTTATTTTAAATCAATCTCATATATATATAACGTCAGTACAAATGCACATCTAATTTCTTTTATTGTGAAAAAAAATTAAACACCAATTCATAAATACGAGGACACATAGATATAACTGAGGTGTAATAGTTTGTATGAGACGTCATTTACAATATTTCGTATGTGTGATAAAAATATTCCTGTCATTGCATCTTTATCTTTCATATGCTCACGACATTCCTTACCCACATTGTAAACAACTTAACATAAATTAGATTCTTTCTAAAATTAAAGTCCAAATTGAGAACATGACTATATATTGAAGATGCTCCGACATAAATCTATGATATGTTACTTGTAAAACACTTCATTTCGTCTTTTTTTTTTTTCTTTAAAAAAGCGAAGAGACTAAATTAAAACAAATAAACAAAGGCTGAGTTTTGTAAGAATAAAACAAACTTGTAAGAACATAAAGGTAAAAGAAAAAAAGAAAAGAAAAAGAAGATGCTAATTTCATGTTTAGTTTGCAAGCAAAGTATCACAGGACTTATTATTTCTTACTATAAGTAGTAGCATATGAGCTCAACGAACACCATATCTTAAAACATACAAATATAACTATAATAATGAAGGTCTTAGAACATGAGCATCCACTGGAGCTCGTTGATTTGCAGCCGCCAAAGATTGTAGATGTATGGGAAGAAGAATCTGATGACGATGATGATGATGATTTGATTATTGAAGAGGAGTTCCGACGTCCATGTAACCGGTGCTACCAAGACATCACTGTGTACCACAGGTACTACTATAAATGTACTTTAGGTTCATGTGATATCTTGCTTCACAAATTCTGTGCAGAGTTGCCGCCAATGTTAAACCACACATCTCACACACATACTCTTAGCCAAGGTATCTTTGAGTATGGGAGTTGGGCATGCGCTTATTGTCAAAGCCAACACAAGACTGATGAAGTATATTATTCATGTGACGAATGTTTTTACACGATTGATGTAAATTGTGTCATAGATGTTGAAAAAAAGAGCATCCATCACCCAAGCCACCCACACAAGCTGGTCTGTGCTATCTCTACACCCATTTTGTGTCATTGCAAGGCTTGTGGGAGAAAGCATGAAGGGATCTTCTATAATTGTACCACTTGTTTCTTCACCATACACACTGATTGTGCTTTCCTACCAAAAAAACTGTTAATTCAAAAGACAACAGATGATTCTTTCTACCATCCTCATCCACTCACCATTTCATATTCCTTCCCAATTCCAGACCAAAGAGCTAAATATTGGCCAAGATGTAGAGTATGCAATGAATATTTTTTTAAGACTAATTTTTGGATTTACAAATGCGAGAAATGCATGTACTATGCCCATGTGGATTGCGCGACATCAAGAAGAGAACCATTCATGTCCATCTTGTCTAGTACTGGTAAGTTATTCTATGATTTCTTCAAGTAATTAGATTAGCATTCATTATTAACTATATAGCAATTGAACGATTATTCATATAAGATATAATAACCATGCATGTTATTCCATTTTCAGGTTCGGGTATACTCGTTAAAAACTATAACGATGCAGACTATCCTGATCTTCTCCATCTACCGTTCCCAGACGAGACTGACAACATTCTGAAACATTTATTTTTCAAAAAAAATGGACCTGGAACCTTTGAAACGGATGAGGTAAACCTCTTCAAACATCAACACCAGGTAATTTTAGTTGATACAGAGTGCATTGATAGTAAAGTAGGGTCAACCTCTTCAAAGATAAATTCATTCATGTTACATAACCCGATGAAAAAGATCGAACTACTATGCAACGGATGTTTGAGACCAATAATGTCAATGCCATTTTATAAGTGCGCTCAGAGTTGCGGCTTTGCTCTTCATGAGTGGTGCACTCAACTGCCAACATCAATAGAGAACCACCCAGGTCACCCGCAACATCCCCTTATTTTCCTTCCAAATGTCGCCCATAAGTTTTTCAGCATATTTCGTTGTGAAGTTTGTAATTTAGATTGCAACGGATTTGCTTATGGTTGTGTCGAATGCGAATACTATGTTGATGTTAGTTGTGGGTTTATTCCTGAAAATATCACACATAAAGCACACCCAAACCACCTTCTTTCAAGAGTTAAATTAAATACATATGGGCGGTGTCAGTGTCATATATGTCGCACATATATGCGTGGGGACAGTTTTACGTTCAGTTGCAGCATTTGTGACGATATTTTTATACATCCCAAGTGTGCTTTGTTATTGCCTGGGACAATAAGGCACAAGTACGACAAACATCCCTTGAGCTTGAGTTACCTCCCAATTGAGAACCACAAGAGTGAATACTTTTGTGAAATATGTGAGGACCAAATGAATCCTCATCAATCTTTCTATCACTGTCACAAGTGTGTTCAGTCGGTGCATTCTGATTGTGCTCCGTTAATACTTCGGTCCGAAATGGCAGATAGGCATTATTCCTGGTATCATAAGAGCATCTACAAGTTTGTGAATGTAAAGTTTGGGAGCATTCATAAGACACCCGGTCACCCACATCCTCTCTCTTTCACTCAAGGGATAGCGAGTGATGGTGAATGCAGTATTTGTGCTGACGAATTGCAGTACGTGATGATATTTAAGTGTCTCGAATGTAAGTATGAGATTTGTTACGAATGTTGTAAGCGCTTGAACAGCTCATGAAGCTCTCTGTTTTATCCAGTTTCTATACATTTGACTGTCTCCTGTGTACGATTTATGTAATGATCGATTGAATTTATATGTGTGATTCAAGATATATTTTTATCCTTTTTTATGATTAGAGTGTAACTTGTGAGTGTGATTCAAGATATATTTTTATCCTTTTTTTTTTTTTTTTTTTTTTTTTTTTTTTAATTATTATTTTTTAGTTATAAATTATAAAATTACCTTTAGGTGCTCGAAGTTTAATTAATTTTAACATTTTAGTCCCTTAATTATTCATTTTCATTCATAACAGTGAAACTTGGGTATATAATAATATTACAACCATGGCTTTCTTTTTATAATTTGGTTTCAGTGATGTGTTTGTTTTAAGTTTTAAAGAAAAAAATAAAAAATAAAAAATGACAAAACCTAGCATTCATAGACGCTAGTTGGGGAGGGTATCTTACCCTTTTTGTGTTATAAGTTAAAAGTTGACGTTATAAGCACAATGATGATGAATGTAATTGTATTGGTCATAATTCATTAAATTTCATAAGATTGGCCTAAATGTTGAAAATAATCTAGGGGTGTTTGGCTGAGCTTATTTGAGGTGCTTATTAGCTTATTGACTAAAACAAGTTTGTCCAACACTTATTGAGAAGTGCTTAATAGGTTATATAGAAATGGCTTTTTGTTAAAGTCATAAGCTTTTTTCTGACACACTTCATGGTTTTCTAGGATATGCAAATTATACGTTTGTAGTTTGTTACGTATACCTGGCTATTTCAGACAGTTGATTTTGCATTGAAGGTTATGTAGTTATGTATCTTGGATATATATTCTGTTAGTTGTAGCTGTTGGTTACAGTTAGGGAGTTTGGCATTCATTAATGCTTCTACTTATGTGTCTTCTTATAAATAAGCACTTTTAAGCTACTTAAAAGTAGGTAATTCAGGAAATAGTGTTTGGATTTTGCTTATCTTGGAGAAAATGAAATAGACATAATATTTTGATACGTGGGAGATAGGTTAAATATGATACTAAGGAACTTAGCTTTAAGGCCAATGGATATGACTTGGGTAAAGTTTCCACCACCAAGCCTAAAAACCTGATTAAACCTTGGGTAAAGTAGTTAAACACCACCAAAGATTAATCAGACTGGCGAAAGATGAAGTTATTAGTGATAGAGCAAACAACACCACACCAAGAACAATCAATAATCGACTCCTATTTTGAGTTGAAGACTCAAAAAAGCTTCATAAGTTATTATGTGTTTAAAACTGTAGATGTTGTCTTCTAATACAACTTGGAAGTCATTTTATAGGCGGGAAAATGTAACCAAAGTAAACATTTAATCATTGCTTTGAATAAAACAATAAAACTTAGAAAAACTGATAAATAGTTGAAACATTAAAAACTAGAGCATGCTAGGTGAATAATAAATAAAAGCCAACTCTAGCTCCATGGTGAAAATGCAAATCTCCAAAAATACTAATTAAAGAAGCTTATGACTGTTCTTTAAGGGTTCACGGGCTGGACTCAGGGCTGATACTAGTGGGCTTCCATGAAATAAGATTCATCCGTGTAAGAGTTTTGAACCCAAGTAATTCTTGTGAACCATAATCTGGCAAGGGAAACACCATACACAAAATGGGTCTGTTTTATACTAATCAGATTCATTGGGCCAGAAAGTCCTGAAGCAGAAACTGTGGATTGACCTTACCCAACCTGCATCAACACACGGGTGTAGATGAAGTTTCAATATAACAATTTGTGCAAGAAAAATGATAACCAAAATTTAAAGGTGGAAAGTTCGAACGTGTTGGGTAAACACGTCAAATCGGTAAATTAGCTACAACCAAAATGAATTTAACATCCTAAATCTTTTCATTTTAAAAATTAGATTATTATTGAAAAATGCACTGGAAAATAAACGAAAAAGAAGTGTTTGTGGGTCGACTCAACCAGACTCTTAGTACAATCTACCCTTTTTAAAAGGTTACCCAACCGACCCATTTTGCCACATCTAGCCAAAATGCTTACTTGTTAAATGGGATAAGTCCCCTTGAAAAGTATATTGCATAGCCACGATTATCAACCACAAGTTTATAACTCGATTAGGATCAGAGACGTCTTCTGCTTTTAAAGATGTGACCTGTATACAGCATCAGGAGATGCCTGCAAATACATGATCATCATAAAATTATGTAAATAAAATAATCCAACAATCAAAATAGCCATAAATCATACTCCCACTACCGGACTTACTTAAATAAATCTCACATATGTTTGATTTGGTCAAGAACTGAATGGGCCTAAAAGTTTCTGAACAGAAATATTAACACATATATATTATATGAATATGAATATGATCAAAGGTGTGAATGTGTGATGGTATGGTTTTCGACATTATTTTCTTCAGTAATACATGTGCATAAAGTATTGTAGCTTACTTGCAAAGCTTTAACAACCCCATCAATTATCTCAGGCTCAATGAGCGGCTCATCACCTTGGATGTTTACAACAATATCAAATTTTCTTTTAAGGTGTAGAAGTGCCTCGCTGCAGCGTTCAGTTCCTGAAAGTTGGTCATGCACAAAGCCATAAACTCACGGTCATTATATCACAGGGACGAAAATTATATGGGTACAACAAGAACCTTCCCATTTCGGCAAGATTCAGATGTCATTATGACATCAGCTCCAAATCCACAACAACAATTTGCATTAACATTAATCAGATTGGTCAAATATTCATTAACATTAATTCATATAGCATTAATGAATTCACATCAAATTGTGTTTTAAAATTAAGTACACAAGACTATACAAAGTGTACAAACCCTCCATTTTGAAATTACTTAAAGTCAATTAAATTTTTCTTGTTTATGTTTTGTTGTCCTTATTAGACTAAACTAAGACAAGAAAAGCAAGCTTAAAAAAAGAAAGATCCCTTGCTTCAGAGAATTAAAGGAAATCGGTGGCCACCATTAGAATTCAAAAAGTAGTCAAATGAAAGGAGTCATCTACAAGAATCATTTCCATAAACTTCACTCAAGCATCAAAACATGTGGGCATCACAATCATCATAAAAGATCACCCAAACATTTATGAATCGGCATTTTATGAATCGGTCAGCACAAGATTGTTTGATAATATAAAACTAACATGCTTAGTCATTTATTATATTCTGAACGATTTAGCATTAGGCGGGGTGCAAAATCATTCAGCTTCTCACAATTTACAATGCAACCTTATTTTACAATTGATTCTTTAAAAACCTATGAACCTTTCTATCTAACGTGTATTCATTGATGCCATTTTTAATAAAACTAAAATTGTTATGATGCATCTCTATAACATCATTTTTGGAAGTGAGCATTTGTTGTCATCCTAAATTCCTAATAAAATATAAGGTAAATTATTTAGTCAAAACGAAAAAGCGAAACATTAGAAGTAAAACTGATTATATCCACTTTTAGTAATGTTTAATATTTGATTTGTGCTATTTTGTTGTTAGTATTCTATTTTTACGGTTTGTAAAATTTATCACCTGAGACCACTTATTAAACGATCATGTTTCATGATACAATCAAAGGTTACGTCGGTAATTTTATATTATTCAGAGCACCGACTCATAAAATATGTCAAACAACTCATTTTGATTCACATCAGGTTCATTCAGATTCTTTGATTCATTCAGGTTTTTAAATCATTCAGTGCTAAATCATTCTATTTTATCAAACAGCCTCTTAGTGAGCTGCAAAAGTCCAAAGTTACAAATATACCAATATTTGTGAGCCAATGTTATTAAATTCGGAGACTCGTGCAAGAACTTGTTGCGAAAGAAAAAAACTAACTTGCATATTAGTGGGTCAATTGCATATATACCTACTAAAACTTGTATATTTGCATATATACTCAAAACATGTTTAAAATGCATTATAATGTTGGGGTCAGTCTCCCAGCAGCAGGGTAAAGATAATCAACTTCAGCAGAAATGTGCAACTCTTCAGCAGAAACAAACAAACGGTCAGCAATAACAAATACCACTAGGTGGTTACCGGATATCACTTGGAATCGTGTGATCACTTTCCAAAGTAAACTATTCGACCCTAATGCATGGGTATCACGAATATCTACTTGGGATAAGACCAAATGCAGTTAGAGAATTAGGCACAATTCTGTAACCCTTTCGCTAATAAGTGTTAATGGTTTTCTGTCTGTTTTCAAGCGTTGTATATCGTGTGTGTTCATGCATAAAACAGATCTCCTTTTTATAGGAAATACTCTCAGCTGGTCAATGGAATTATGAGTATTAATCGGCCCATTAATAGCCTCATAATTATCCCTATTATAGCCGTTAGTTGTTAAATGACCAATTAAACGTGATCATAATGCAGTTTAAACTGCCACTTGAATAGGTCAAAGCCGTTACAAGCAGTACTATCATCAGTACTTTCATAGTGCTATCAGTGGTTACACTGCTTCAGTGGAAACACCACTGCTTCAGTGTAAACACTACTTCAGTGAAACACCACTTTAGTGGAAACACTGATCCAGTGGAAGTACTGCTTCAGTGGAAACACTGAAAATCAGTGGTAACCACAACAGTACTTTCACCAAGCACTACCAATACAAACCACTATTAGAGTCAGGGTGTTTATGGACCTTATGGGTGTACACTCCGTACCTCCTAACCCATTACAAGGTGTGAACTAATCCCACAAGTGCACTAAATTTTCCAACAATCCTCCGCAAATTTAGTTCACTTCCTTTGCATGAAAACAAACATCAAGCAAAACATGTGCATAAATGAAAATGTCCTGAGGATTGAATTTCCATCTTAGTAATTACACGTTCAAATATTCGAGAATCAGGCTGTTCTAAGAATTGAACCCTTCAACCCATTTGAATACCTGAAGATAACTACACACAAGCTGTCAAACACTTATCAGCTCCTGACACTATACAAGCCATGTGTCCATATCCAAATTCATAAATGTTGTAGAAGCTAAAGTCCAAAGCTTCCTTAAGCGGCAAAACTTCAACATTTACATAGGTGGTTCCTCTTTAGTCATGCTACTGCCAAGCACTTTTTCAAAGAAAATTAACCATTAAGAAGTAAAGACTTCATCCTCCTTTCAACAGGTTCCGAGCACAACCTTGGGATGTAAACAAAACACGTGCTCCAGTCCACTGAATGTTCAGCTTTCCACATTGAACTCAGCTCCCAAGTTTCTTTAGGAGGGAGTTGGGTGTCCTAGCATTCAGTGACTAAGTTGGACTTAAACTCATCCCTTTAGCAGACTTTATAACCAAGTCTCTAGCTAATCCCTTCGTCAAGTGATCAGCTAAGTTCTGTTGAGATCTAACAAACTCTATAGATACCACCCCATTCATGATAAGATCACGAATCATGCTATGCCTGACACCTAAGTGTCTAGACTTACCATTGTACATCTGGCTATAAGCCTTAGCCAATGTAGCTGCACTATCACAACGGATAGAAATAGGTGTTATAGGTTTAGGCCACAATGGAATCTCAAGAAGCAAGTTTTTCAACCATTCAGCTTCTTTACCAGCAGCTGCCAAAGCCACAAATTCAGATTCCATTGTTGAACTGGTGATGCAAGTTTGTTTCTTGGATGCCCAAGAAATTGCACCTCCACCAAGTAGGAATACCCAGCCACTGGTAGACGAATTGTCTTCAGTGTTACTGATCCAACTTGCATCAGTGTATCCTTCCAACACTGATGGGTAACCAGTATAGGAGAGACTATAATCCATAGTTCTCTTCATATACTTCAGTACCCTTTGAACTGCTTGCCAGTGATGAGCACTAGGGTTACTAGTATACCTGCTCAATTTTCCCACTGCAAAACCAATATCTGGTCTTGTACAAGTCATGGCATACATCAGGCAGCCAATTACCCTAGAATACTCAAGTTGAGATACAGCTTTGCCATTATTAGGCATCAGCTTCTCACAAGTATCCATAGGTGTACTCACAGGAGTACAATCAAAGTAATTGAATTTCCTCAGCACCTTCTCAATATAATGAGACTGAGAGATAGAAATTCTTTTACTTCCATGTTTAATCCTTATACCAAGGATAACATCAGCCTCCCCCATGTCTTTCATGGAGAACCTTGATGACAAAAATTCATTTGTCTGGTCAACCTGATTTTGGTCAGTGCCAAAGATCAACATGTCATCAACATATAGACAAATGATGACTCCTTTACCAGATTCATCAAATTTTCTATACACACATTTGTCAGCTTGGTTAAGAACATAACCACTAGACAAAACCACTTCATCAAATTTTTTATGCCATTGCTTAGGTGCCTGCTTAAGTCCATAAAGAGAGTTAATCAGTTTACACACCTTGTTTTCATTGCCAGGCATGATGAAGCCCTGAGGTTGGTTCATATAAACCTCCTCATCCAATTCACCATTCAAGAAAGCTGTCTTCACATCCATATGATGAATAACCAGATTGTGAATAGATGCCAAAGCAATCAGCAGTCTTATGGTACTGATACGAGCCACAGGGGCAAAAGTATCAAAATAGTCTATCCCTGACTTTTGTTTAAAGCCCTGAATAACTAGTCTAGCCTTGAACTTTTCAATAGTTCCATCTACCTTCAATTTCTTTTTGAAAATCCATTTGCAACCTAAAGGTTTGCAACCAGGTGGTAGATCAACCAACACCCAAGTGTTGTTCCCCATGATGGAATCCATCTCATCATTGATTGCTTCTTTCCAGAAAGCAATATCATGGGACTTCATTGCTTCTTCAAATGTCTTGGGATCATCCTCAACAATGAAGCAATAGGAGTATTGGTCAGAGACCTCATCCCTTGTTCCTTCAACTAAATACAGTTGAAACTCAGGTCCAAATGACTTTGGAGTTCTAACCCTTTTGCTTTTTCTAAGCATAGGTTCAGGTTGTTGAACCACAACCTCATCAGGGACCACTGATGGTTCATCATCAGGGACCTCTGATACACCAGTGTCATGAGTTCCATTAGGAATCCTCATATTTGGTCTAGGGACTGATGAGAATCTATTCTCATCAAAGTTTGCATCCCTTGATTCAATTATGGAGTTAATTGAAACATATTCATTAGGTTCTATAACATAGAATCTAAAAGCCTTGGAATGCGGAGCATATCCAACAAAGATGCAGTTAATGCCTCTTTCACCCAAAGTTTTCAACTTTGGATCAGGGAGTCTTACAACAGCCCTACAACCCCAAACCTTGAGATAGTTCAGGTTGGGTTTCCTTTTAGTCCAGAGTTCATAAGGGGTAACCTTGTTCCTTTTGTTGGGAACCCTATTTAATAAATAGCAAGCTGTTAACATAGCTTCACCCCAGAACCCTTGACTCAGTCCTGAATAGGACAACATGGAATTAACCATCTCCTTCAGCACCCTGTTTTTCCTTTCAGAAATACCATTTTGCTGAGAAGTATAAAGGGCAGTCGTTTCATGGATTATACCAACAGACTGAAAATACAGAGTATCCATGTACTAACCTCCCCTATCAGTCCTTAATCTTTTGATCAAAGACCCAAGTTGTAATTCAACTTCAGTTTTAAACACTTTGAATTTATTTAAAGCTTCATCCTTAGTATGCAACAAATAAACATAACAAAACCTAGAAGCATCATCAATAAATGTCATAAAGTACTTCTTATTCCCCAAAAATGGAGTGGCATGCAAATCACACATGTCACTGTGTATTAGCTCCAAGAGCTTAATCTCACGACTAACACCCTGAAAAGGTTTCTTGGTTATCTTGGTCAACATACAAGTTTTACACTTTTCAATGTCCATGTCAAAAGCTGGGATTAACCCATCCTTAGACATATCTTGCATTCTCTTATAGTGTACATGGCCAAGTCTTGCATGCCAAAGGGTAGAGTCAGTCTGGTCAGTGGTGGTCACAAAGGCTGAATTAACACTATCAGTGGATACAGATACACTATCAGTGGAAACATTAATCCTGAACATTTGATTACATAAATAACCAAAATCAATAAAAACACCATTCTTAGAAAGAACAAATTTATCAGATTCAATAACTTGTTTATATCCATGATTATTCAAAACACTACTTTAAACCAAATTCTTCCTTATATCAGGAACATGAATAACATTAAACAAAGTTACAATCTTTCCAGAACTAAACTTAAGATCTACACAACCATGACCATGCACCAAGGCTGTTGACTCATTTCCCATGTAAAGAATAGAACCATCATTCAGTGACTCATAAGTCTTGAACCAGCTTCTATCTTTACACACATGAACTGTTGCACCAGAGTCAACCCACCACGCAATATCATCATCCTGCACATAATGAGATTCAGATACATATGTAACATAATAAATCTGAAAAGACTTATTAAACATATTCTGACCTTTCAGTGAGTTGGAAGAACCACCACTCCCTGAACCATTAGTGCCTGATCCATTGGCTTTACCACCAGACTTAACACCCTTGCAATCCCTTTTAATATGACCAGTATTGCCACATTTCCAACAAGTAGGTGTTGCCTTCTTGTTAGGATCTGCCCTTGTGTTATCATGATATTTGCGTTTGCCTTTGTTGTCATTGTACCTGGTGGAGTTATTATGCTCCACCATATTGACAACAGATGCACCAGTAGCATTGCTACTCTTTTGCTTGTCATTATCCTGCACTTTGAGAGATTCCTCAATGCGCAGATGACTGCCCAACTCAACCAGAGTTAACTCCTCTTTCTTATGTTTCAAGGTATGCTTGAAATCTTTCCAAGAAGGAGGGAGTTTGTCAATGACACAAGAGACTGAAATAGACTCATCCATGTGCATATTATGTTGTGTAAACCTTCCAAGTATACCAAGAAGTTCATTGTATTGTTCCATGACTGGTCTTGAATCAGTCATTTTGTAATTTGTGAAATTACTAACAAGGAACTTCTTACTTGATGCATCCTCGGCCATATATTTGGCATCCAAGGAATCCCACGGTTCTTTGGAAGATTCAATGTTCTGATAGATATCAAATAGAGAATCAGACATACCATTGAGAATTAGGCCTCTGCATATGTAGTCATCATTCTCCCATTTACTCCTCCTCCTGATCTGCTCCACAGTAGCATCATCCCCATCATCAGGAATAGGTGTAGTAAGCACATACACCACACTCATGCTTGACAGCAAGAAATGCATCTTCTTCTGCCACCTCCTAAAGTCCACCCCTTCAAACTTGTCCAGCTTGGCAAAGTTTGAAGCCATGTGTTTCATTGCAGCAGTTGCCATTGATTATCACAAAATAGTTTATTTTGATTGTTGGGGTCAGTCTCCCAGCAGCAGGGTTAAGATAATCAACTTCAGCAGAAATGTGCAACTCTTCAGCAGAAACAAACAAACGGTCAGCAGTAACAAATACCACTAGGTGGTTACCGGATATCACTTGGAATCGTGTGATCACTTTCCATAGTAAACTATTCGACCCTAATGCATGGGTATCACAAATATCTACTTGGGATAAGACCAAATGCAGTTAGAGAATTAGGCACATTTCTATAACTCTTTCGCTAATAAGTGTTAATGGTTTTCTGTCTGTTTTCAAGCGTTGTATATCGTGTGTGTTCATGCATAAAACAGATCTCCTATTTATAGAAAATACTCTTAGCTGGTCAATGGAATTATGAGTATTAATCGGCCCATTAATAGCCTCATAATTATCCCCATTATAGCCATTAGTGGTTACATGACCAATTAAACGTGGTCATAATGCAGTTTAAACTGCCACTTGAATAGGTCAAAGCCGTTACAAGCAGTACTATCATCAGTACTTTCATAGTGCTATCAGTGGTTACACTGCTTCAGTGGAAACACCACTGTTTCAGTGTAAACACTACTTCAGTGAAACACCACTTTAGTGGAAACATTGATCCAGTGGAAGTACTGCTTCAGTGGAAACACTGAAAATCAGTGGTAACCACAACAGTACTTTCACCAAGCACTACCAATACAAACCACTATTAGAGTCAGGGTGTTCATGGACCTTATGGGTGTACACTCCGTACCTCCTAACCCATTACAAGGTGTGAACTAATCCCACAAGTGCACTAAATTTTCCAACATATAAATCGTGCAATAAAAACTTGTATTATAAGGAAATATGCAAGTTATAAAGTTTTAGAGGGTATATATGCAATTCCCCCCATCCAAAATATATTGACAATCCTAAACTTATATATAGATCAATAACAAGTTTTCTTACTGCTCTAAAAACAATATATGTCCTGACTTTTTTAGAGGGTGTATGGGATTGCTTATTTGCTTTTTTCAAAGTGCTTTTTTAATAGTGAAAAAAAAACTATAATAACCTATATAGCCTCCCATGTCTTTTAATCTAAAAACCTTTGCATATTCATCAATCGACTTGCTATTTCGATTCTGTAGAATATTGGATTTCACTTACATATCATAACATTAACACAATGAGCATATAGATGATTTTAGAGAGAGAGAGAAAGTGGGATATTCTAGTTAGAGAAACTTGTAGAATATTAGATTATCAAAGAACATCCAACCCTCTACCTTGCATGGTAGAGGGTATTTATAGGTTACAAACTAAACGACCTCCTGACGGCCTGTGGATCAGGGATACAGTGGGTAAAGACCCGTCCTTCCTCCACGGTGTTGCACTAAACAATTTTATGCTACTGACTAACTAATTAACTACATAAAAACGTAAATAACGACAAGTCTACGAGCTAACTTATGCTAGATAATAGTTGGGGTGACCGACTCTTCAATACTGGAATTTTCTAATTCCTAACAATCTCCCCCTAAGGGAGGTCACCCCATGTTTTATATTTCAAATCCTAGCATTCTATTCTTGACTTTGTTCTTGAGCTCGTAGACTTTAATATTTCAACTTCGCAATCTTTGTGCATAAGTAGTGCAACTTCAAAGTCTGCATAGATTTGTACTTTAAAGTGGAGGTCATTCATGATCCATGAGATAATAATTATGAGCCATCTTTTGAGATCTTCAGCTATGAAAAACCTCTGAGACATCCTTTGTGGTGTTGGTATTATGTGATGTTGTGACTTTAGAACCGACATGCTCACATTCTGGATCATGATATCTTCTCATCAGAGTAGCGGAAGCTTTAGTTGATTCATGATATTGGCAGCAGCGTAGCAGAAGCTTGGAGTGAAAATATCAGAGTCATTGATGCACTAATCATGATTTCTTTTGAGTCGAATGTGTTAAGTGAGCATGCGGCTATGGATTGACCGCTTCATTCTGATCAGCTGCAAACGTCGGGCGTACCTGCATACAACAGTTAGCAATAAATCGCACGAAAGTGTCTTTGATCACTTTCGTTGAATTGAGGTACACGGCCCACGGTTCCCCGTTGATCAGTGATGAGTGTGTAAATACTCATCATTTTTGGTTAAATCTGAACTGCAAAACGTCTAAAAATGCTCAGAAATGCATCAAAATACTGAAAATATCTCAAAATTGCATTTTATATGTTTCAGATGCAAAATGTTTAAAATCAGATGAAAAATGAGCAAAGTTTGCAAAATTGGCAGTTTCAGTCCCCCAAGTTTCAAAAATTGTCAGAAATAGTCCCTGAGCACATAATTTCAAAAGAAAAATCACCAAAGGTCCTTTTAAAATCATAACTTGTCAAAATTGGTCCTTTGGTGAAAAATGTCAAAAGTTTTGAGAAATTACAAAATTGGTCCTTCAAGTTTGAAAATTGGCAAAAATGGCCCTTGGAAAATTGGAAAATGTCAAGTTTGGTCCTTGTACTATGGAAACTTGTCATTTGTGGTCCCTTGAAATAACTTTGCAAATTGGCAGCCTAGGTCCCTTGAATTTCAAAAATTACAATAAAGGTCCTTGATAATTAAAAACCCTTTTCACCCTTTTGGCCTTGTCACAAACCCTTGGACCCTGCCAACCCTTGTGACCCCCTGTCATTAACCCTTTTGACCCCCCCTTGCATTATTAATCCCCGGTCAAACCCCAAGTCAAATAACCCAGCGCGCCAAAGTCTTCATCTTCAACACCAAACCTCTGCAAACCCAGATACCACCCATCCCCCCTCCTCACCTTTACTCTTCCATGTCCCCCCACCTTAACTACCTTCCAAATTGCATTTAATGTATCTCCTCCCCCTCACTCAAGCCCCAACTGGCAAATACTAATTTTGGCGCCAAAAACTGATTGAATGGCCAAGATTAATTCAAGGCATCCAATGGCCTCAAATTGAAGTGGGAAACAATCAGAGAGAGGAGAGAAGTATTCTGGGTATAAAAGAAGCAAGGAGAAGCAAGACAAAGTAGTAGATTTTTAGTTTAAAATTTTCCTTATGTCGTTTTTCTTATTAATGTCTTAGTTTAATTTAAAAGCTGTAATATTTTGTTCCTAAGTGTTGAACTCAAGTTACATTTTCAGTATAATCAAGTTTTAATCATTAATTCCAAAGTTTCATCTAGATTCATATTTGTGAATTACTGTTGAAAATTTAAGTTTCCATTTCATAAATTCAAGCTTCATATAGCTTCTTTTCAAGTTCATATAAGCTTATGTAAGCTGATAATAGCTTTTTGTAAGCTTAAGTTTAAGTTTTAAGCAACCTTGATACTTGGTCAATGAAAGTCAACTGAGCTCAATTTGTCTTGTAAATGGATAATGGGTGAAGCATTGCTGGATTTGGATTGGTTCATGGGTTGGATAATATAGGTTAGAGGTTCATGGGTTCAATGTTTCAAGCCATTGTGGCTAGGGACCTTTTGTAAGTGATTTTCAAGGTTTCTTTGCATAATCTTCATTTGTAGTTATAACTGGTTCAAATATGTTCATTAAGTTGTATTCAAGTTATTTTAACTCAGTTTGATCATTAATTTTAGCTAGTGCAGTGTTTAGTTTAGTTTAAAGTTCATAACAGTTGATTAAAGAAGTGTTTGGATCTGTGGGTTTGACTGTATTAGAGGATGGTTCAGTAGTTAGGATTGATGGTTTAGGTTAGTTAAGCTCATTTGAACTCACATCTGTCATAATTTTGTGCCTGCAACCTTTCAAAGTCAAAATCATACTCAAACCTGTCTTAATCCATTAACTGTTTGGATTTTGGATATGTAAAAGCTTGTTTTGTGTTTCAAAAACTTAGAAATAGATTGCATTGAGCTTATTTCATCCATTAAACATCATATTCAGTCCTTGAATTGGTCGCAAATCTCAAATAAGTCAACTTTCCATTTCTTTATCAAAAGTCAAACTTGCAAAATCAGTTTTGAGCCTAACTAAGGTGAATTTTCATGAGCTCATTTTTGGGTATTATCAAGTGAAATTATGGGTTCATAAACTTCAGCTGGTCTCATTTCTTATTACCATTTTTGTGGAATTTTACAAATTTTTTATAAGCTCCAGTTAAGCTTGTGAATGTGGGCTTATATGCCCTGTGCAAGGCATTGAGCTGCACAGGTTTTGTGCAGATCTTGCAGATCTTGCCATAAGCTCTCAAGAGCTTATCCAAGCTTGGTTTTTGGTTTACAAGCACTCACCCAGGTCTAGTGTAGGATTCAACAATTGCTTTTCATTTTCAGCTTATTTGGAAGCCTGTGCTTAAGTCCAAACTTAGCACCCAAAACTGTTTTTTAGCTTATAATCTCAAAACATCAAATCTGTGCATTGTGTATTTCAGAGGATTAGGATAGTTGAAACTTGTTCCATTTAGGTACTTTTAGCTGTTTATAGCTTCTGTATCAGTTTGGTGGCTTTTGGTGCTCATTAGCTTATTTCAAGTGCTTATCCATAAGCACTTTACACATCAGTTTCATATTCCTTCACACAACCCTCTGTTTTTATATTTTTCTCAGCTTCACAACATTATTTTAGACTTTTCTTGAAATTCTCATATGTTTCCAAGCCTGTTTGCTATTTTTCTGCATTTAAATCAATTTTTAGCATTTTTTAAATAGCTTTTAATCCAATTAATTCAGAAAAGTCTCAAAAAAAATAATTTTTCATTTTTCTTAAGTTAAGATAAATATAAAAAGCCAAAAAAATATTTTTCCAAAATTTTCTTAGTTAAATTTGTATTTTTTAATAATTTAAGTAGTTTTAAATAGTTTTTAATTCATAGAAAATAGAAAAATATTCAGAAAAATACAAAAACAGTTTGGAAAATTCTCTTTTGTTATTTTAGATTTTTCCAAGTCATAATTTTTTTTTCTAGCTTTATTTCCTATTTTCTTGCATTTTAGGTTATTATTAAATAGTTAAAAATAGTTTTTAATTAATAATAATTAATTTAATAGTTTTAAAAATAATTTTATTTTTCTATAAATTTTCTTTTATCATTAGGTTTGTAAATATGTCATTTTCATATTTTTAGGATTCATATTGTTCCAGTTTCACATTTTCTTTTGTACGTCACGTAGTTTTTAAATTAAGTTTTATAAAAACATAAAATCAAAAACATCATTTTGCAAATAGTGATAGCGTTTATTTAATATTTTTTATCTTTTTAATTTTCTTTAATTTGCATTTAAGCCCTTGTAATTATAGGCTTTTTCTGTAGTTATAATAATCACAAATCCCTTTTTTCTGTTCAAATCTCTCGATCACTATACGTTTGGTGATTCTTCGCATAGCTCGCTGGGACATAACGACCCGGGGAAACACTATTCTCCCCAGATCTTCATTGCATTGGTGTTTAGACTGTTTGAAGTTTCTTACGGTCGGCCATTCACAAGTGGCCGGCTTGTGTGAGTAAACTTGACGGTTTTACACCGATCAAATTTTTGGCGCCGCTGCCTGGGAGCTGTGCTGATTATCTTCCGTCTAGCAGATTAGTGATTTGGATACTCACTCTTTGTTCATATCATCCATCTCTATCTATATATATATTTTCTTATAAAAAATTCAAAAACCCAAAAACATCTCAAAACCTATAAAACACAAAAATATTTTTCTTTTGTTTCTCTATATATGTATAACCATAAAACTAAAAAAATAATCTTCTTTCCTCATTTTCATAATTCCCTTCCTTTGCTCTGAGATTCCTTAGAGTAACTCTAGTGCATGCGCACTCGTTCTTCTAGATCATTGAGTCCTTTGCGTGATCTAGCAGAAATTCCTAGAAGACGTTCTCGTAGACGTGCTGCCCAAATAGTCAAACCCGAGATTCGTACTATTTCAAACAACAATATGGCAGACGAACGTACTATGGCGGAAATGCTCCAGGCACCCACCGAGGGTTATGGAGATGCCATCGTTTTACCGGTAATCAATTCTGATCACTTCGAATTGAAGACACATTTGATCACACTTGTGTCTACGAATCAATTCCACGGGTTTGATCGTGAAGACCCGTATGCACACATCCGTTGGTTTAACAAGTTAACCTCAACTATCAATTTCAAGGATGTGCCACAAAAAGTCATCAAGTTGATGCTTTTTCCATTCTCTCTTGAGGGGACAGCCCGGATTTGGCTGGAAAAAGAACCCCCTCGATCTATCGAAACTTGGGAGGATCTTGTTCAAAAGTTTGTTAATTACTTCTTTTCTCCATCAAAGACGACTAATCTTAAAAATGAAATTTCTGGATTTCGTCAAAATTTCGATGAAAACTTTGGAGAGGCATGGGAGAGATTCAAAGATCTCCTCAGGAAATGCCCCCATCATGAATTCACGGAGCTTCAACAAGTCAATATCTTTTATAATGGGTTGAACGGTAACGATCAAGATTCTTTGAATGCAGCCGCCGGTGGCAATATCTTGAATCGTAGACCTAAAGATGTGATTGAGATTTGCGAGCAAAAATCAAAAGTTCCTATTTCTCGCAACAAAGTCAATACTCCTAACCTGCCTGCTTCTTCATCCAGTAACTCTTCTGAGTTAGCAGCTCCGATAGCCGCTCTAACGGATGCCATCCGTTGTATGATTAAGGATGTTAAGGAAATCAAAAGCGAAATTCATAAGCCAGAACCAGTCAAAGCCGTAAACAAGGTGTGTGAAACTTGTAGTGGTCCACATGCGTATTATGATTGTCAAGCAACCGATGCTTCCTTTTACCAAGCTCCCGTAGCTTCGGTAAACCACAATCAATACCGACCACAAGCTGATCCTCATTACCGTGCACCTAGCGGTATGACACCACCTGGTTTTCCTCCTGTGCAAAACCATGGCAATCAAAATCGCTTTGTTCCGAATCAAGGACAAAATTTCAATAACTCTCAAAATTTCAATCAAAACCGGAACAATTTCAACCAACCATATCAAGCTCCTAATCATCAAAGTTATCAACAACCTCCTCAAGCTCCCATGCCAAATGACTTCATGAAAATTACTGAGTCAAACATACGATCAATGCAAACTCAGATCAATAACATGAGAGTTGAGCTTAAAAAGGAAATTGATACCACAATGTCTCGGCAGACAAATGAGTTGAAGAATATGATGAGCAGTTTCATGAACATGAATATGAACAAAGCTTCATCATCTTCTGGGGGACTCCCAAGCAATACAATTCCCAATCCAAATGCCAAGTTGAAAGCCGTCACCACTCGTAGTGGTAAGACGCACAATGGACCTTCGACTCCAATGCCCCCTCCTCCTGTAGCATTGAGTCAAGTTACCAAGGATACAACGGACAAGGTGCAATTCTCAAGCCCACGAAGTACCGCACACGTCCCACCTTCGGTAGTCCAAGCTTTAAGTCCGGAACCTGAAGTTCCGAAGAAAAATCCTGAGCCAGAAATGACTTCCATCCCGGCTCAAAAGTCTAGTCAGCTTCCTTACCCATCAAGAATGAATGATGAGAAGCTCAAAGACAAAAACAAAGAGCAAATGGAAAATTTTTTCCAAATCTTCAATGAGCTACACTTTGATATAAGCTTCGTTGATGCTCTCGTTCTAATGCCTAAATTCGCATCCACGCTTAAAGGCTTACTGACCAACAAAGATAAGCTATCTGAGATGGCTAAAACTCCTCTCAATGAGCAATGCTCAGCGGTCCTTCTCAAGAAGCTTCCCAAAAAGCTTGAAGACCCTAGCAGATTTCTAATCCCGTGTGATTTCTTGGGGATGGTTCAATGCTCCGCCTTGGCCGATCTTGGCGCTAGCATTAACCTCATGCCACTCTCAGTATGGAAGAAACTGTCTCTTCCTAAACTTTCATCCACTTGTATGACACTCGAGCTAGCGGACCGTACCATAACTCGTCCACTTGGGATAGCCGAGGATGTCGTGATGAAAGTGGGAAAGTTTCACTTTCCTACTGACTTTGTTGTAGTAGACTTCGATGCAGATCCTAGAGTTCCCCTCATCTTAGGGAGAGCTTTCTTGAGAACGAGTCGTGCTCTGATTGATGTGTTTGCTGAAGAGTTGACCATTCGGGTTGACAACGAAGAGCTCACATTGAATATCAACCAGAACTCCAAACCTCTGTCCAAACAAAGTGTTGCCACAATTGATCAAAGATCTGAAAGATTCAATGCAACACTCTCAAATTTCACGGTTAAGACGAGTCACCAAAAACGTGCTGAGCTTAAAGCTTTGAAAATCAACCCTGGTTCAAACAAATGGTTTGAAAGTTGTACCAGGGAAGTCAAGAGTATTCTTGATGATGATGATGATCTAGAATCGGAGACTTCATCGGAAGTGGTGGAAACTGCTAGCTCTAAGAGCACACCACTTGTCCCACCTCCGGAATCAGTTTGTCGCATCGAGTTTGTTAACTCTGTGGATGAAACCAAACTCTCTTCTGTTTCATCTGAATTGGATGATGATGTTTGTGATCCAATGGGAGACACTCTTCCCATTGAAAAATTGCTAAAAAATAATCCATCATCTTCTAGTCTTATTCCCGACTCTTCCATCCCTTCTCTCACTCCTGATGAGGAAGATGACAACTTTTGGAATGAAGTCGACACCTTTCTTAGTGATGAGTCAATTCCAACGGGAATTGATAACACTTACTTTGATCCGGAGGGAGACATCCTTTTTCTAGAAAATCTATTGATTGAAGAACCGTTTCCCACCCTCCCTCCCGACATCTTATTGACAATCACCATATAAGCTTCAAGTTTAAGCTTAACAATGTCAAAACTGGTGATTTGCTTCTCTCTGATGAGGAATGGACTTGCATTCTCATGTGCGTCTTTCTTCCATTCTTCACTGATGGTGTGGTTGCTCTTTCCCTTTTCTCTTTCGGGAATGAGGACACCATCTTTGACCCCGGTATCATCCCTTATAGTTTCTACTATTAACAATACCGCGGTTATATCTCATCGGTGTAGAACTTTCTGATGTTCATATGTTTATTAACATTGTGAACGAAAGTCCGATCGAGATTGGTTTTCCACGTTACCTTCCCCATGAACAAATGAATACGGGGTCGAGTCAAGCTAGCGACTCGGGAATCAAAAACAGTAGCCTGCAATATGGGTTTTCACCCATATTTCTGACTTCTTTCTATCTTTCTACCACCCTAGTGTGGGGGGGGGGGTTGCCCCACATGTTGTGTATATATGCAAGTGTTAAAAAAAAATATATCTTTCTAAATAATGGCCGCAATATTTCCCTTTTACGTTCTTTGTTTCGGCATAACCGCCGGTACTTGGAATATTGAGGGCAATATTCATTTCTAAGTGTGGGGGGAAATTCTCACGAATTTTATCATGTAAATATACCACCTAATTCCCCCGTTTTTGGCCAATTTTTTTTTTTGGAGTAAGTGTTCTACACTTACTCATCTTATGGTTATCAGTCCGCCTTATCTAATAAACAAAAGGATTGGCTAATCCAGGAGCAAACGGCTCTTGGTAAAGATATCTCAAATCCGTTTATGGCTTGCAATTTGCCCAAAATTGTATGGTATTCAGCTCACCATATCTTTAATTAGTGAAGAGTTGGCTAGCCCGCAAGTTTATGGCTTGTGGTAAAGGCAGTGGAAAAACCATAATTGGTAATCAGCTCACCAAAGATAATATTGATAATTTATCTAAGAGTTGGCTAGTCCAGAGCAAACGGCTTCTGGTAAAGACAAATCAAATCCGTTGGAAGCTGGTGGTTTGCTCAAAATCACATGGTTATCGGTGTACCATGGTTCTTACTTGAACTGAAACATTTGGCTACTCCAGAAGTAATGGCTTTTGGTAAAGAGATTCAAATCCATTAAGTTTTTCTCAAAATATTGCTAGGGACTAGCAATAGTTTAGTGTGGGGGATTGATGAGTGTGTAAATACTCATCATTTTTGGTTAAATCTGAATTGCAAAACGTCTAAAAATGCTCAGAAATGCATCAAAATACTGAAAATATATCAAAATTGCATTTTATATGTTTCAGATGCAAAATGTTTAAAATCAGATGAAAAATGAGCAAAGTATGCAAAATTGGCAGTTTCAGTCCCCCAAGTTTCAAAAATTGTCAGAAATAGTCCCTGAGCACATAATTTCAAAAGAAAAATCACCAAAGGTCCTTTTAAAATCATAACTTGTCAAAATTGGTCCTTTGGTGAAAAATGTCAAAAGTTTTGAGAAATTACAAAATTGGTCCTTCAAGTTTGAAAATTGGCAAAAATGGCCCTTGGAAAATTGGAAAATGTCAAGTTTGGTCCTTGTACTATGGAAACTTGTCATTTGTGGTCCCTTGAAATAACTTTGCAAATTGGCAGCCTAGGTCCCTTGAATTTCAAAAATTACAATAAAGGTCCTTGATAATTAAAAACCCTTTTCACCCTTTTGGCCTTGTCACAAACCCTTGGACCCTGCCAACCCTTGTGACCCCCTGTCATTAACCCTTTTGACCCCCCCTTGCATTATTAATCCCCGGTCAAACACCAAGTCAAATAACCCAGCGCGCCAAAGTCTTCATCTTCAACACCAAACCTCTGCAAACCCAGATACCACCCATCCCCCCTCCTCACCTTTACTCTTCCATGTCCCCCCACCTCAACTACCTTCCAAAATTGCATTTAATGTATCTCCTCCCCCTCACTCAAGCCCCAACTGGCAAATACTAATTTTGGCGCCAAAAACTGATTGAATGGCCAAGATTAATTCAAGGCATCCAATGGCCTCAAATTGAAGTGGGAAACAATCAGAGAGAGGAGAGAAGTATTCTGGGTATAAAAGAAGCAAGGAGAAGCAAGACAAAGTAGTAGATTTTTAGTTTAAAATTTTCCTTATGTCGTTTTTCTTATTAATGTCTTAGTTTAATTTAAAAGCTGTAATATTTTGTTCCTAAGTGTTGAACTCAAGTTACATTTTCAGTATAATCAAGTTTTAATCATTAATTCCAAAGTTTCATCTAGTTTCATATTTGTGAATTACTGTTGAAAATTTAAGTTTCCATTTCATAAATTCAAGCTTCATATAGCTTCTTTTCAAGTTCATATAAGCTTATGTAAGCTGATAATAGCTTTTTGTAAGCTTAAGTTTAAGTTTTAAGCAACCTTGATACGTGGTCAATGAAAGTCAACTGAGCTCAATTTGTCTTGGAAATGGATAATGGGTGAAGCATTGCTGGATTTGGATTGGTTCAGAGATATTGGGTTGGATAATATAGGTTAGAGGTTCATGGGTTCATTGTTTCAAGCCATTGTGGCTAGGGACCTTTTGTAAGTGATTTTCAAGGTTTCTTTGCATAATCTTCATTTGTAGTTATAACTGGTTCAAATCTGTTCATTAAGTTGTATTCAAGTTATTTTAACTCAGTTTGATCATTAATTTTAGCTAGTGCAGTGTTTAGTTTAGTTTAAAGTTCATAACAGTTGATTAAAGAAATGTTTGGATCTGTGGGTTTGACTGTATTAGAGGATGGTTCTGTAGTTAGGATTGATGGTTTAGGTTAGTTAAGCTCATTTGAACTCACATCTGTCATAATTTTGTGCCTGCAACCTTTCAAAGTCAAAATCATACTCAAACCTATCTTAATCCATTAACTGTTTGGATTTTGGATATGTAAAAGCTTGTTTTGTGTTTCAAAAACTTAGAAATAGATTGCATTGAGCTTATTTCATCCATTAAACATCATATTCAATCCTTGAATTGGTTGCAAATCTCAAATAAGTCAACTTTCCATTTCTTTATCAAAAGTCAAACTTGCAAAATCAGTTTTGAGCCTAACTAAGGTGAATTTTCATGAGCTCATTTTTGGGTCTTATCAAGTGAAATTATGGGTTCATAAACTTCAGCTGGTCTCATTTCTTATTACCATTTTTGTGGAATTTTACAAATTTTTTATAAGCTCCAGTTAAGCTTGTGAATGTGGGCTTATATGCCCTGTGCAAGGCATTGAGCTGCACATGTTTTGTGCAGATCTTGCCATAAGCTCTCAAGAGCTTATCCAAGCTTGGTTTTTGGTTTACAAGCACTCACCCAGGTCTAGTGTAGGATTCAACAATTGCTTTTCATTTTCAGCTTATTTGGAAGCCTGTGCTTAAGTCCAAACTTAGCACCCAAAACTGTTTTTTAGCTTATAATATCAAAACATCAAATCTGTGCATTGTGTATTTCAGAGGATTAGGATAGTTGAAACTTGTTCCATTTAGGTACTTTTAGCTGTTTATAGCTTCTGTATCAGTTTGGTGGCTTTTGGTGCTCATTAGCTTATTTCAAGTGCTTATCCATAAGCACTTTACACATCAGTTTCATATTCCTTCACACAACCCTCTGTTTTTATATTTTTCTCAGCTTCACAACATTATTTTAGACTTTTCCTGAAATTTTCATATTTTTCCAAGCATGTTTGCTATTTTTCTGCATTTAAATCAATTTTTAGCATTTTTTAAATAGCTTTTAATCCAATTAATTCAGAAAAGTCTCAAAAAAAATAATTTTTCATTTTTCTTAAGTTAAGATAAATATAAAAAGCCAAAAAAATATTTTTCCAAATTTTTCTTAGTTAAATTTGTATTTTTTAATAATTTAAGTAGTTTTAAATAGTTTTTAATTCATAGAAAATAGAAAAATATTCAGAAAAATACAAAAATAGTTTTGAAAATTCTCTTTTGTTATTTTAGATTTTTCCAAGTCATAATTTTATTTTTCTAGCTTTATTTCCTATTTTCTTGCATTTTAGGTTATTATTAAATAGTTAAAAATAGTTTTTAATTAATAATAATTAATTTAATAGTTTTAAAAATAATTTTATTTTTCTATAAATTTTCTTTTATCATTAGGTTTGTAAAAATGTCATTTTCATATTTTTAGGATTCATATTGTTCCAGTTTCACATTTTCTTTTGTACGTCGCGTAGTTTTTAAATTAAGTTTTATAAAAACATAAAATCAAAAACATCATTTTGCAAATAGTGATAGCGTTTATTTAATATTTTTTATCTTTTTAATTTCCTTTAATTTGCATTTAAGCCCTTGTAATTATAGGCTTTTTCTGTAGTTATAATAATCACAAATCCCTTTTTCTGTTCAAATCTCTCGATCACTATACGTTTGGTGATTCTTCGCATAGCTCGCTGGGACATAACGAACCGGGGAAACACTATTCTCCCCAGATCTTCATTGCATTGGTGTTTAGACTGTTTGAAGTTTCTTACGGTCGGCCATTCACAAGTGGCCGGCTCGTGTGAGTAAACTTGACGGTTTTGCACCGATCAATCAGTACATGTACTGCCTGTGATCAGGTATAATTCCGAAGAATTTACTTGACAGGGTTTCGCAGCTGTTCTAGCTGTTCTCAAACCGGAACGTCTCAAAGAAGACAACACGGAGTGAGTGAACCAGCGAATTTAAGTCCACTGATTGATGAAAAGAGATTTGAAAAACAATCGTGTATTGCTCAATAGAAATTGTTTTTGCAATACAACGAAGGTTTTAATGAACATCAATTATCAATCATAAAACACCTTTTGATTTGAAATATGAGTACACGGTCGATGTGCTAAAGAAAAGAGTTGTTAAGCACAAAGACCGGTTTTTCAAAGGTATCCGTCAATCCATAACCTGAACCAGGATTGATTCAAGAGATTGAATCGCCCCATTGTTTCTGTTCAGTTGTCACATGGTTGATCTATATAATAGATCTCACATGCCACCTACCAGGAGCTTGTTTGATGTTGGCTCCAGAAGGCTTTCCATCTTCATAGTGAATATGTATACACATCACTCAGATGTTCTGGCAATACCACAAGGATAATGCGTAGGACTCAAGATATAATCTCTCTTTCCACATTGTGTGAAACAGAGAGTCTTCATTGAAAGTGTCATAATGAGATTTATTGATGATCTCGTGGCTCTAGACTCAATTTTGTGCATATTTGGATCCTGTGCCGGAGACTAGGGAGAGGGTCTCCTTCTTCAATATCAACAATCTCTAAGAGAAAGTCGATAGATAATGTCGGTTCCCCGTGAGAATGAAACAAGTCCTTTTAAGAGGAACTTGAGTGGTTTGGAAAGTTGAAGTGCAGTGCGTCACTGGGTCCATGACGTCTTGTCTTCAATACCGATGTTACCATCAGTAGCATATGAATTGAACCCGGTTTCTGCCCTAAGGTTGAATACATGGAGGGCTATTTGTTTTCACCCTTTTCTCATTCAATTCTTTTTAATTCTTCAACCCCTTCAGTGCTTACCGAGACTTCATAACTAGAACCTTGTTGGGTTTATTCCAGTACTAGCTCAGTCTCAGTCTGCACTCTTCCCATTCCTCATTTTTCTCCTTTTATCATCATACCTAAGAACTCTACACTAACTAGTGGATAGTCCCTGGGTAGATCCCTCCGGTTCTGGCGGATCATGGGAACCAATACCTAACCTTATCATCCTTATATCACCGTACATAAAGTAAAGTTGGTCGGTCTATTTGGTATTGTTCATCTGCCATTGGAACCAATTGAAAACCATTTGAAAATCAATCCAGATACTTGTGATATATTATCAAAACATTTTGTACCTGAATTGTTTTTGATATTTTTAGAATGAGAACTCCCCCTCAACATGTGCATCAAATGTTTGAAATCGTTTTGCACACGGAGGCAAGAGGAAGAATTAACTTCTTTGATTACCATTTTCTAAAAGATATCACCATCACTTCCTTGATCAAATCAAGTAGATAAAGCATTTCCGGGAAGGATGAGGTTTTCATAAGTTTGCTCCCCCTCAATATGTGCCTCGAGATTTGAAAAGAGTGTTTTGCACATACTGGAGGGAACCCTTTAAGAAGAGCATACATGATCACCAAAGGATTAGAAGCCATATAGTCAAGGTACCTTAGAAAGATTGAAATTTGTGTACCCTGATGACTTGAATTTGCAAAGAGAATTCTCCCCCTTAATATATGCTTCGAGATTCGAAAATTGTTTAGCACATATTAGAGAGAAGTATGCACAAAAATTGGTCATCTTATCTTTTAACGTCTTTCATATTTATATCACATTTTCTCCCCCGATCATAAAATCTTAAATCCTTTGAGATTTTGGATCTCAAGTGATTTAAATATGTATGAGGTAAAATATTTGTAGGAGAAAAATGTGTCCGGTTTTATATGATCAGAAGTGGACAACACAGATGTTTCCCTTTTTACAAGGGGAAACCACAGTACAAATCCTAGCACTATTACATGTATTACAGTTGTTCACATTTAGTACACCACATATTACACAAAAAAAAAAACACAACATAAACTGCTTCCCGACGATGTCTTCATTCAGTCCTCTGAAGAAGTTTGTAGTGACCATCCCGAAGCCTTCCACCAACAAAACTTTCAAGGCTGCGGAAGATCCTTCGTGTCTTGAGTCTTCGTCTGATTGCAGCAATGAAGTGTTCACACCTCTTCAAGTCATCATCAGTCCAAAAGGTAGTCTTAACCCAAGATTTCATATCAATTTTGACTTCTTTCACTCTAGTGTCAAGTTCTTCTTCGACCAATTTGAGAGTACCATCACTAAACTTGTAGAGCTCACATAGACGCATAAGCATACGAGATCCATATCTGTCGGTGAAGATGACGGCTCTAGGGGTGTCAAGGACTTTGTATTCGCGATGAAATTCATGCCCAGTTGCATTCCATTGTGGACTTGTAAGGTTGATCCTGGTTTGGTAGCTTTCTATGCCAAGCTGAAATTCCTTAACTCGTTTTCGAATGACTAAGCCCCTGATCCAAAGAGTGACAGCTGCAGAGAGGGCCTTTTTCTCACGGACAGGTAAATGCTCAAGGTGTCCTTGAAGATTCAAGAGATAGAGATCTTCGAAATCATTTGGCAGAAGATGTTTGAAGTCGTTCTCTTCAATAGTATACTCTTTGAGGTCTGCTCTTTTAAGGACAATCTTCTTCAAATACTCATATCCATAGATAGGGAAGATCTCTACTCGAACAACACTTAAGATTTGCAAGTTTGATCTGACATCATTGCGTCTTTTATAAGCACCATGTCTTTCGATGTAGAACTTCTTCTTTTTGAACCACCAGTGAGAAATACCATAAGAAGCGGCAATATCATACTTTTGTTCTTCATCAGCCCAGAATTGATCAGGAACCATCTGTTCAAGCCCCTGATCAGAGTAGGTTGCAGCTTTCATCTTTGATATTGATAGAGCAGGTCTTCTTTCAGCAGAGCGAGCACATAGATAGACCAAGTCGTGATTGAAGAAGAATTCAGCTTGAATGGTCATCTGACCAGGTTCACCACCAAGAGGAAGAGATTTGTTGACATTGAAGCGACTGATTTGCTCACTGACTTGGTCATTCAGCATCTTATGGCATTCTTCCATCTGATTTTGAAGATGATTTGCATCTGAGTGGAAGACTTTGACAATTTCATAAGCTTGTCCTTCAAGATCTCTTGGAGTTATGGATGAGATACTCTTTCGTTCACAAAACCATCTAATAAAACTTCCCATATCTCCAGTGTAGTGCAGAAGAGAGTCTTCAGCTGGAACTTCATAATTATTGGTGATAACTGATGCCCAATTGTTGTCAGGAATCATAGAGTCAGACTCTGGGATGGTCCATGTGGGTTCTGGAGAAGGAGGTCTATCTTCCACAATGCACCTTTGAATTGTGTCTCTTGAAGGTGCTACTCTGGATGTGCCAGTGCGATTCCCAGCCATGTAAGTATCAAACCAATCTTCTGATGGCTTAGGAATGTGCTTTGTAGATGCATCATCTTCATCTGGTTCTGAGTCAGCCATGACATGCGACTCTTCGTGAACCATTTGATCATCATGAATAGAGGTGGATGTGGATGTGAACCTTGAATTAACCGTCGTCCAAGCAGCAGATTTCTTCTTAGTGCTCTGTTCTTTTGTAGGACCTAATCGATTGGAAGGTTTTGGCGGTGATGATGGTGGTTGTGGTGGAGGTGTGTTGGTTGTCGTAGAAGGATCACCAGCTCCAGAAGTTCCAGCGCCCCCCGTTGGTGGTGGAGGTGGAGGAGGATCTTTACGGTCCTTCATCAATGATTCCATCACAATTGTTCTCCTTTTCTTTTTAGCTTCTTTTTCCCCTATGTCAATCATATACTGCTCATAATTGTCGAACTTGATGGATTCTTCAAGTGCCTCATAGAGTTTCTTGTGAACCTCATGCTTGTTCTCTTCAGCATCATACATCTTTCAAACAGAGCTGCTCTCATGTCGGTGATAGGTAGGTCCTTGAATCGTCTGAGAAGTGGAGCCTCCATAGCTCATTCCACAACATCCTTGACTTCTCCTTCAATAGCGGCAGTAACCCCTTCATTGAAGTTGAGGTGCTCCAATCTATAGACACGATCCACAAGAGAATCAACAGATTTAGGAAGTTGCCTTTCCAGAGCTTCTATCCTTTTTACTGCTTTGTCCAGTAGTTGATCAGAGGTGAGGATCAGTGGTGGGGAAGCTGGTGGAGCATCCTCATCTGCAACTGTAATGACAGGTTCAGGGGTTGGTGACGATGTTGGTGGTGTTTGTACAGTTGATTGAGTAGGTATGGGAGGTGGAAGTGCAGTTGATAGTGAAGATGCTGACATCGGAGGAATAGTTGACGTATCTTGCTGAATGTCGACAGTATACATGGATTGTGCAGTATCTAAGGGTTTGTCATTAATGTATTGATCTCCAAAAGAGAAATCTGTATCGAGATCCTTAATTGAGGACAGAGAATTAGTAGACAGATTTGGTTCATCCATCTTCAAGGTCTCATCAGATCTTGTCTCAAGGTTCTCCTGCGAGCCTTTTTGCACCAGAGCGTCAACATTCAAGCCAGATTGAGTCTCACTAAGTGTAGGAGTTTCTTTAAACGTTTCAGGCACTTTGTCCACTCCAGATTGTTCTTTTGCATGAGACGATTCTGTTCTTCTCTTCAGCTCATATTGATTGGTGGTGCTTGATGGAGTTGATGAGATAGTTAAAAGCATGTGAGCGGCTTGTTCAGTTTCAACACTCGCAACCCCTTTTCCTTTGTCATGTGTAATTGGGGTTGTTTGTCGTGAAAGTTGGACAGGTTCTCTTAACACAACTCCTCCTACTGGTGCTTTAACATTCAGACTTTCTAGGCTTTGCTGGATTCCAAGTTGTAGATCAACATCATCTTCATCAGTCAACCTTGTAATATTCCTTGATACCTCAGTATTTTCACCACTTTCCTTTTCCACTTTCTTCCTTTTTACTTTCAGCTTCTTGGATGCGGTTTCAGAATGTTGTGACCTTTCAAGTCTCTTTTTAGGAAGAGAGGCATAGGATGCTTGTGAGGCTGACGTGGACTTGGGAGCATTGGGTTGTGGAGGAGACGGTGTGACATCAGCAGAGGAACTGGTAGCTCTTTTCTTGTATTGTTTGAAGTAGTCCTTCTTCTTGATATCTTCTGTGAGAAGACAATCCGGAATTGGCAATCCAAATATTTCTTTATCCATACCTCTAGGAACATATTTCAGGTTTCCTAAAACATATTCATCTTCTGCTTTATGCAGAGTTGATTCACTCCTAGGATTGAAGTTGTGAGTTTGTTGCAAATACTGGATAACAAGCTTAGAAAATCTGATGCTGGGAATCACAAGCTTGTTCTGTTTCTTTCGGCCTTGAGCTTTGTTCTGGAAATTGGTTCTATCAGATATGAATGTGTGCATTGATAAAGAAAATTCTTCCCAAATACGATCTGAGACATTCACATCAACCCTATTAACAATTCCCCATAGGATTTGCAGGATAGGAATTCTCACTTTATCGAACCCTGATGTTTTGCCAGATAAGCACAAGTTAAGAATAGTTGTAATAGCTCTCCAGGGTTGATACATGTGTCCAGTGATGATGTCGGATGCTCTTGAAATACTGTTTTGATAACCCAACCCAATTAGAAAGACAATCAGATTGTCAGCACCAGGTGGAGATTCAGAACGAAGGTTAGGGTTACATGGGGTGATTCCAAGAGCCTTGCTCAGAATAGCAGAGTCAATCGTGAATTCCCTGTCATCCAGTTTGCAAGAGTATTGAGCAGTGATTTTGTCCCATTGAACGGTGTTCCAGAATTGTTGAATGTAAATAGTGGGAATCGAGCATTGCTTGGTAATAGCACCGAAGAAGTTTGTGTTCTTGAGGATGTCAATAGAAACTTTGAGTATCGGATTTTGTTGAAGCTTTTGTAGGTCCACATAACAGTTACTTTTTCCAATGTCAGCCCATTGACTCCTGGGAAGGATTTCTTCGTCTGAGAGAACTTTGGATGATGCCGAAGGGGTAACGCTCTTTTCTGGGTTTGAACTTGCCATTGATGATCTGAGTAAACATACAATCAACAGTAATGATTGGGAACAGGTTAGATGATAAATGATAAGTGAGACAACATTGAGAGCACCCTTATGACATAGACACATAGAAGCAGTAACTCAGAAGGAGTCCCCAAAACACATACATAGAAAGATTGAGAGGCATAAGTGAGATATTTCAATGAAGTAAAATCTTACAGATAAATTTTCACACGACGAGCTGATAAGGGATTAAGAGGCAAAAGAGTGCATTGCAAAGGGATCATGTCATGAGCCAAGATACAAATGTAGAAGTGATATAACAAATATGCATGAGGCAAAAGTAACATTTGGTTGTCGTGAGAGAAACCAAGTACCTTTTGCCTAAACAGAAATGACATAGCAGATTACATAGAGTATGTTGACTCAACAAGTTGAATTAGGAGATCCTAAGTATTGTGAGAATGAGATCAACTTTAGCAATAAACCTTTGAACATTTTAATAACCCTCGACCCTAAGACTAATTCGCAACATGAAAGTGAACAATGTTGCTAACTTGTAAAGATAAGTCGCCATCACTAGTGCCACAGACAAGTCGCTAATAGTTTAGCTCTCTAAGTCGCTATGCTAATTCGCTAACTTGTAAAGACAAGTCGCCATGAACAGTAACAAAACCAAGTCGCTACAAATCTGTTAACTAAGTCGCTAAGGTTACTAATTCGCTAACTTGTGAAGACAAGTCGCCATGAACAGTAACACAACCAAGTCGCTAAAAATTTGTTAACTAAGTCGCTAATGTTACTAATTCGCTAACTTGTAAATACAAGTCGCTGACAACAAACTCGCTACCCAAGTCGCCAGAATATAATAAACTAATTCGCTACAGAAACGTAATCGCTAAGTTGAATGCTAACTCGCCATGAAGAACATTCAAGCTAAGTCGCTACCAAGAACATGATAAGTCGCCATCAAGAACACTCATAACAACAAAACCCAACAACCCAATCCACTAAACATTCATCACCAGATCATGAAGACAAATTATCAAGAAATCAATATAAGATATACCAAGCAATTTGTACACATTCAATCATCATAATAACAACAACAAAAAAAAACACGATTTCATGACAAATCGAACCTAGGTGGGAATCAAGCAGTCACAATACACGAGCTCGTACGGATCTGGTTAAAGTGACAAGTTAGAAATTAAACACAAACGCGTGATAGAGAACGAAAATAGGAGAGATTCGACATACCACTTGCTAAGTCGCTAGGATGAATAATTGGTTTTGACGAGAAGAGGGAGAAACAAAACGAGAGAGAGAAAAAATTATTTAGAAATAAGAAAAAACTTGGTAAGTCGCTAGGGGTGTAGGGCGGGACATTTGCAATATGACACTTTCGGTCCCTGTGGTTTTCGAATGAAGTGAGATAAGTCGCTAGTGCAACACAACTTTCAAATATATGACAAGTTTGGTCCCTATGGTTTTGATGAACGAGTGGTAAGTTGCTAACACGGATTATAGACTAAGTTAGATTATCACAATGATCACCATGAATCAATTAAACATTTAATGCTAGGCATTTAATACATAGGTACACAATGATAATCACATGAGCAAGATACGACCACAACCTACAACTGAGAGAAACACCACAACCAGATAGTTACACAGGCAAAACACGACCTCAACTTACAAGCGAGCAAGCATTATAACCAGCACAGAAGCCAATGGCATAGATAGTCAAGAAAAACATATACACAATCTCCCCCTCAATCAATGTCATCAAAGAACATTGATTGACATTAATTAACCCCGTAATAAAAACAAGAATATTTCAATTGTTCGAACTTTATCTATGATCCCGTGCCATTATTGAATGACATTTCTAGGACCGTAGATGTTATCGATAACAAGGAATGTATTCTTTATTAGATTGAAAAAAAATTATAAAATTGTAAATTTAAAAGAATCTTTTTTTTTTTTTTTTTTTTTTTTTTTTAAGAAGCTTGATTTATACACAGATATAGAAGAGCGAGTCCTGATTCAAGATGAATAGGAGTCAAAGTAAGGAGTACATCAACTCTGGCACGCTATAGCTCCTAAATGAGCTATGTTCATTTCTGATGGGAACCAAGTCATGAAGTTCCTGATTGAGTTGAGCATTGTACCTGAAAAAGACCGAGAGCACATTGTACTTGAAGCACATGTAGACTTGTACATAGAAGGGTTAGTGACATGTTTAATCTCACATTTGGATGCATCACAGTGTAACACAGACGTATCATTAATGGGGATCCTATTAGGTTCTACATTCTTGAAGAGTTTACCTGTGGGAATCCACTTGAGACATGATCTAGGAATGTAAGTTCGTTTAAGTCCTGTAAACTTAAAAAATCTGCCAGTGGGAGTCCATTTGAAACCACAGTTAGTTGACCTAAATGAGTGCACAACCTTGTTTTGACTATTTGTCCTTATGTGATCCGAGTATTTCTTAGGGGATTGATCAGTCAAATGATGTTTTGCATGAGAGCTAGTAATACTTATTGCATTTCTGATCTGTGAGAATTGACTATAAGTCTGAGGTTTGAGATTCATCATATCTGAACTAGGCAATGAAGTGACTGGTTTTGACAAAACAGACATATTATCAACTTGGGATGTAAGCTTAGATTTCAATGGTTTAGCTCTTTCAGACCTAAAGGCATTAGGTTGTTTAATAACTGTTCGTTTCAAGTGGTTCTGAACATTTGATTTTCCCAAAGTTGAAGGTTTTGCAAACTTAGTGTTCATCCTATTTCCAACAGACTTCCTGAGCTCATTTTTTAGGGCAACAATATTGAAGCTCTTATCCTGAATTTGTGCTTTGAGGTTATCAATGTCTTTCATCAAAAGGTTAGATTGATTGACTAACTTAGAGTTTGTTTCCTCAAGGTTCATTCTTAAATGCTCATTTTCTCTTAGAAGGTTGGACACACATAGAGCTAGTTCAGAATTCCTAGATTCTAGTGCATCACTCATCTCATGACAGTCATATTTCTGGGCTTCTGAAAGAAGTAATTTCAGATTGCCAATGGTCGAATCTTTGTCCTGAATCTGGGATTTTAACTGATTAATTTCAAAAAATTCTCTAAATTCTGGAAGTTCCTGATTAGTACACGGTTTTTTTGCATAAAACATTTCATCCTTTTGTTGTATTTCAATTTGCAATGAGATACAGTGTTTTTCAAGAATTGAAAATTTGTTTGAAAGCTCATCATATACCCTTTTTTCAATCATGTTACTTGCATTAGATTCAGGTAAAACAAAGATTGATTCCACAATGTTATGTTCGGAGTAAGAGTCATGTACCTTTTTATGAGAATTTGTGTGATCAGTTAAGTGTACCTTATCGAAAGAAACCTTTTCTGACTCTGAGTGTTTGTGATCAGTGCTGTTGTCTTCATCCTTTTTCATTACAACTGAGATTCTGCAATCAGTGTCATTCACTGGTTCAACTGGTTCAACTGGAATGTTGCATGACTTGTCACAATTGCTCCATGGTGTCTCTTGGTACTCATTCAACGCATTCAGCTTGTTATTCTCTTTTGCAGCTTCCTTGATGTATGTTTCCATATTACCCATAAGTTGAGTAAATGAGTTTCTGAACTCATGAATTTCCATTCCCGTATGTTTTTTGAATGATATTCCAGTCATGATATCATCAAAATCTGAGGAATATTCTTCCCGGATAAGTGGCTAAAATTGATTGAAGATAGTTTGAAGAGCGGCATGAGACTCATCAGTTGAGACCTTTTCTTTGGTAATTTGAAACCTCAGTCGTTCTAAGTTAAGTAAAACAGTTCTTGTCAAGGTGGGAAAATCCTGACGAAGGATGGCACAACTTGTTCGATCCATGGTTGTAGATAAGAGTAATTTGAGAAGCTGACTGAGATGTTGAAATGGCTCACTGGTGCATTCCATATTCTTAGCATCATTTGCAGACATTAAGAGTGACTTATTTGAGTTGTTCTGATTAATCGATGCTGAATCATTAAATGTATGGCATTCAGGTAAGAATTCTGTTTCACTATTTTGTGCTGTGTCATAGAGAGCAAGTACTTTGGTGATTAAAGGATCCGTGATGACTGACATTGTGTTATTATGAATTACTCCCCAAGTCTCTAGAGATTTTGAACCAACTCGCTAGCAACTAAATAGCAATAATCCCAAGTCGTTAAATCAACATCCAAATCGCTAAGTACAAGTCGCTAATCCTCTAGTCGCTAACACCTAATTCGCTATACCACCAAGTCACTAAACAATTGCAAGTCGCTAAGTAGTAACTCGCTAAGCATTAAGTCGCTAGCAAAATTTTGGCAGCAATTCGCTAATCAAGTCGCTAAAGAGCAACTCGCTACAGACCAAGTCGCTACCACCAAGTCGCTACCCGTAGTGGAGAGTCCACTACTTGTACTGTTAATCGCTAGATCTAAGTCGCTAGCTCCAAAACTGTAACTCGCTACGAAGTTGCAAAGCAAGTCGCTACGAAGAATGAAGTCCGAATGTCAAGTCGCTAGCAAGAAAACCACAAAAACATCACTTTTCAATCCAAAAACTACCCAACCACGATGATTCAAGCTTACCAAATCAAAACTAAAACACTTGTGATGATTCTAAACATAAAAGTACTATCAAAATCCAAACTTTAACACTAGAAATCACCCAAATGATGCAAAAACCACTAAACTTTTTCAAACTCAAAAACCACCTAAAAACCACTAGAAATCCAAAGATGTGCAAGATATGATCTAACCATGGCGCTCTGATACCAAATGTAGTATATTGGATTTCACTTACATATCATAACATTAACACAATGAGCATATAGATGATTTTAGAGAGAGAGAGAAAGTGGGATATTCTAGTAAGAGAAACTTGTAGAATATTAGATTATCAAAGAACATCCAACCCTCTACCTTGCATGGTAGAGGGTATTTATAGGTTACAAACTAAACGACCTCCTGACGGCCTGTGGATCAGGGATACAGTGGGTAAAGACCTGTCCTTCCTCCACGGTGTTGCACTAAACAATTTTATGCTACTGACTAACTAATTACCTACATAAAAACGTAAATAACGACAAGTCTACGAGCAAACTTATGCTAGATAATAGTTGGGGTGACCGACTCTTCAATACTGGAATTTTCTAATTCCTAACAGATTCTATCGACGTTAGTAGAAAAAATCATCAGTACCAAACACCTTCTAAACAATCAACAAGTTATACGCACTTTCTGCCTAAAAAGAAAATCAAAACTAGAGACACTCTATTATTTTTCTTTGTAACACTTGCTTCTTATCTGTTGGCCGACTAATCTATTGGCATGAGCCCACCGCCAAAACCTATAAAGAAAGAAAGAAAGAAATAAGTACTAATAAACCTATAAAGAAAGAAAGAAAACAAACACGATTGATTCAATGTAGTAGAAAGCTTTGCTCTTTCCCATGTCCTCTACAAAACAAAATCGCAAAAAACAAACAGTTAGGGGGTGTTTGTTTCAGCTTATATAGATGGTTTATGGCTTATTTCATTTTTTGGCTTATGTTTCATAAGCTCACTTTTTGTGACTTATTTTGAAACTTTTCGGCTTATATAAGCTTATGTAAGCCGAAAAGTTTCAAAATAATCCACAAAAAGTGAGCTTATGAAACATAAGACCAAAACCAAATAAGCCATAAACCGGCTATATAAGCCAAAAAAAACCCCCTTACTTGTTTTCCGACCATGCATGACGGCGTACCCCACCGCCATTGCTCCTGCTGCCACTGCAGCCACCTCCTTCACCGGCCATGAAGAACTAGCCGTTGATGATTCTGACTTCATTTGAATTTCAGGGGGTGTTTGGCAAAACTTATTTCAAGTACATTACTTGTGGAATTTAAGGCCCAAACCATTTATTTGTTCGTTTGGTTTGCTGTAGTCTGGTATAATGTAGGCTGTTTCGTTTGCAGAATGGAGAAATTGTAGTTCAAATTACATTACATAGGTTGTTTGGTATTTCTAAAAAAAGAAACATACGGTTTGACTTTTCGTTTTAGCATAAGAATGTCCACCTTGTCTTATGTTCACTCCTGATTATATTATTGATCTGAAACTATTTTTTTATTATTTCTTTAAGGTCAACCAAAGCGTTTAGTTTTTCAAATTACAAACTGGATTACAATTCATTTAGATTACAAATCAAAATTGAACTCTTGATTTTGGGATTTACAAAGAGTCACATAATCATAATTTGACCAGTTGTTGTGATTCTCTTGCGGTATTGTTATTTTCTAGCTCATTTCGTAGTTTTGATGAATTTTTTTCCGGTGTTGTGCGTTTGGTTAAGCATGGAACAAATAACCACTTTTTGTTTGTTGTAGGTTCATCCTTATTCATTGACTTATGTACTTTGAAGTATTGTGTGAAAATGGGTTTTTTGTTAAAATTTTTGATTATCATAATTTGCAAATAGTCACATAATCACAATCTCAATTCTTTGTTGGTATTTGCTATTGTTACATTATGCCAATAAGGAATGAAGATGATGAATGAATGGTATAAAAGCGTGTTGAATAGATTGATACATTTAAAAAGTTATGTGTTTATCATTTAGGTTTTATGTTAAATTTACAACACTACTTTAAATTACTTTTACTTCTCTATGTATATTTAAAAAAAAAAAAAAAAAAAAAAACACTTGCGTGTTACCCGAGTCTTAAACTAGTTAGATCTTATAGAACAAGTGCACAAGATAAACAACTACGAGAGGGGACCTTTTTTTTTTTTTTTTAAATAATCAATCTCATATATAACTGAGGTGTAATAGTACAAATGCACATCTAATTTCTTTTATTGCGAACATAAAAAATCAAACACCAATTCATAAATACGCACACACATAGATATAACTAAGGTGTAATAGTATGTATAATATTTTGTAGGTGTAGTAAAAATATTTTTGTCATTGCATCTTTACCTTTCACATGCTCACGGCATTCCTTACCCACATTGTAAGCAACTTAACATAAATTAGATTCTTTCTAAAATTAAAGTCCAAATTGAGAACATGACTATATTATTGAAGATACTCCGACATAAATCTATGATATGTTACTTGTAAAGCACTTCATTTCGTCTTTTTTTTTTCTTTAAAAAAACAAAGAGACTAAATTAAAACAAACAAACAAAGGCTGAGTTTTGTAAGAATAAAACAAACTTGTAAGAACATAAAGGTAAAAGAAAAAAGAAAAGAAAAAGAAGATGCTCTCAATTTCATGTATTGTTTACAAGCTAACTATCGCAGGTCTTATTATTTCTTACTATAAATAGTAGCATATGAGCTCAACGAACACCATATCTTAAAATTAAACATACAAATAAAACTATAATAATGAAGGTCTTAGAACATGAGCATCCACTGGAGCTCGTTGATTTGCAGCCGCCAAAGATTGTAGATATATGGGAAGAAGAATCTGATGATGATGATGATGATGATTTGATTATTGAAGAGGAGTTCCGACGTCCATGTAACCGGTGCTACCAAGACATTACTGTGTACCACAGGTACTACTATAAATGTACTTTAGGTTCATGTGATATCTTGCTTCACAAATTCTGTGCAGAGTTGCCGCCAATGTTAGACCACACATCTCACACACATACTCTTGGCCAAGGTATCAACAATTGGGGGAGTTGGGCATGCCATTATTGTCAAAGCCAACACAAGACTGGTGAAGTACGAGTATATTATTCATGTCGCGAATGTTATTACTATATTGATGTAAATTGTGTCATAGATGTTGAAAAAAAGAGCATCCATCACCCAAGTCACCCACACAAGTTGGTCTGTACTATCTCTACACCCATTTTGTGTCATTGTAAGGCTTGTGGGAGAGAGCATAAAGGGGTATTCTATAATTGTACCACTTGTTTCTTCACCATACACAGTGATTGTGCTTTCCTACCAAAAAATTTGTTAATTCAAAAGACAACAGACAATGCTTTCTACCATCCTCATCCACTCACCATTTCATATTCCTTCCCATTTCCAGATCAATTAGATAAATATTTCCCAAGATGTAGAGTATGCAATGAATATTTTTTAGAGAAAACTAATCTTTGGATTTACAAATGCGAGAAATGTATGTACTATGCCCATGTGGATTGTGCGACCTCAAGAAGAGAACCATTCATGTCCATCTTGTCTAGTGCTGGTAAGTTATTCTATGATTTCTTCAAGTAATTAGATTGGTATTCATTATTAACTATCTAGCAATTGAACGATTATTCATATAAGATATAATAACCATGCATGTTATTCCATTTTCAGGTTCTGGTATACTCGTTAAAAACTATAACGATGCAGATTATCCTGATCTTCTCCATCTACCATTCCCAGACGAGACTCACAACATTCTAAAACATTTATTTTTCAAAAACAATGGACCTGAAACCTTTGAAACGGATGATGAGGTAAACCTACAACGTATCAAACATCAACACCAGGTAATTTTAGTTGATACACAGTGCATTGATAGTAAAGTAGGGTCAACCTCTTCAAAGATAAATTCATTCATGTTACATAACCCAATGAAAAAGATCGAACTACTATGCAACGGATGTTTGAGACCAATAATGTCAATGCCATTTTATAAGTGTGCTCAGAGTTGCGGCTTTGCTCTTCATGAGTGGTGCACTCGACTGCCAACATCAATAGAGAACCACCCAGGTCACCTGCAACATCCCCTTATTCTCCTGCCAAGTGTCCCCCATAAGTTTTTCAGCATATTTAGTTGCAAAGTTTGTGATTTAAATTGCAACGGATTTGCTTATGGTTGTGTCGAATGCGAATACTATGTTGATGTTAGTTGTGGGTTTATTCCTGAAAAAATCACACATAAAGCACACCCAAACCACCTTCTTTCAAGAGTTAAAGTAGATAACAATTACATAATATGTCATATATGTCGTCGATATATGTGGGAGGATTATTTTTCATTCAGTTGCAGCATTTGTGACAATATTTGTATACATCCCGAGTGTGCTTTGTTATTGCCTGGGACAATAAGGCACAATTATGACAAACATCCCATGAGCTTGAGTTACCTCCCAATTGAGAACCATAAGAGTGAATACTTTTGTGAAATATGTGAGGAAAGATTGAATCCTCATCATTCTTTCTATCACTGTCACAATCACAAGTGTGTTCAGTCGGTGCATTCTGAATGTGCTCCGTTAATACTTCGGTCCGAAATGGCAGCACGTAGGCATTCCTGGCATGATACCGGCATCTACAAGTTTGTGAATGTAAAGTTTGGGAGCATTCATAAGACACCCGGTCACCCACATCCTCTCTCTTTCACTCAAGGGACAGAGAGTGATGGGGAATGCAGTATTTGTGGTTATAAACGATTGTGGTACGAGATGATATTTAAGTGTCTCGACTGTAAGTATGCGATTGATTACTATTGTTGTGAGCGCCTTGAACAGATCATGAAGCTTGATCTCCACAGTCTTGAAGAATAGGTGGGCGGTGTATTTATCCAGTTTCTATGCATTTGATTTGTCAACTATGGACAGGAGTTTCTATGCGGTGTAATGATCGATTGAACTTTATATGTGTGCATGTTCATTTCACTCTTTTGTTTATCGAATGTGATTCAAAATATATTTTACTTTTTATTTCATTGTCACATAAATATATTTCATTTGTTTATCACTTGATAATCATCTCTTTTAATGATTAGAGTAAACGGTGCAAAGGGTTATACATTGTGATAACGGCAATTTTTTTGTGGGTTTTTTTATGATTAAAAGATGCATCTTTTATTTATTTATTTATTTTTATTAATCTAAATTATAAAATTACCTTTATGTTAATTTTAACATTTTAGTCCCTTGATTATTCAGTTTTTTTCACAATTGAAACTTGAGACCCACAAACGCTTATAACATGTTGTAGCCGGGGAGGGTATTATACACTTTTTGTGTTATTACATGTTGTATTGGTCATCATTCATTACATTTCATAAGACCGGTCATCTGCAATGCAAGTTATAAGAGTTCAATGAAAAAAAATTTGGATGGCATGTTACTTTGTTTGATTCAACTTTCCATTGCTTGAGAGTTAAATGAGGATGGGCCTAAATGTTGAAAATAATCTAGGGGTGTTTGGCTGAGCTTATTTGAGGTGCTTATTAGCTTATTGACTAAAACAAGTTTGTCCTGAACTTATTGAGAAGTGCTTAATAGGCTATATAGAAATGGCTTTTTGTTAAAGTCATAAGCTTTTTTCTGACACACTTCATGGTTTTCTAGGATATGCAAATTATACGTTTGTAGTTTGTTACGTATACCTGGCTATTTGAGGCAGTTGATTTTGCATTGAAGGTTATGTATCTTGCATATGTATTCTGTTAGTTGTAGCTGTTGATTACAGTTAGGGTGTTTGGGATTGATTAATGCTTCTAATTATGTGTCTTATTATAAATTAGCACTTTTAAGCTACTTAAAAGTAGGTCATTCAGGAAATAGTGTTTGGATTTTGCTTATCTTGTAGAAAATGCAATAGAAATAATATTTTGCTGCAAAGTTTCAGTAAAATCCAGCTGTAGAGGTTTCGGGTTAATATGATGGTAAAAAGATAATTTCAATTCTGTCTCAAATAAGCACTTTGAAATTAAACAGTTATGTACCTGCTTATCAGAGAAAGGCTTATTTCACTTCAGAATAAACAGATAAGCAAAAGCAGTTTGGATGACATGACACGAAACCGGTTAGTTGAAAAATCAAGCTATCCCAAACACCGCTTTAGTACTCATGTAATAATACGAGTATACAAAATCTAAGGATCTTTGTATTTACTCATCACAGCGAGAAATTATATGTTTCTCTAACTGATCTTAGATCGAAAAATTTGCAAGGAGGACCTAGCTTGTTGTGTATTACTAGTCAAATACTAGTATCATACTAAGTTATGTAAAATTTCTTTCGAGTGCCTGGTTTTTGTATCCACTGATACACTTGCAAAATTTCGCTGAATTTTTTCATCATATTATTTGTATTGTAAAAAAAAGAGTGGGACTTTTATAAATTTTCTACTTGGCACTTGCTATTTTGAAAATAAAAATATCATATAGATTGATACTCATATAACTCAGGTGATTCTTTAGTACCATTTCTGTAAGTTATCAGTTGGGGTTACTCATTAGTACCAGTAAAAGAAAAAAGTAACGCCCAATGCCGTCTAAAATAAAAATATCATATAGATTGATACTCATATAACTCAGGTGATTCTTTAGTACCATTTCTGTAAGTTATCAGTTGGGGTTACTCATTAGTACCAGTAAAAGAAAAAAGTAACGCCCAATGCCGTCTTCCACGGGTTATGGGTACCCAATACCGTTTCCGGTGTATGAGGGAGGTTAAGATGTAGACAGCCTTACCCCTACCTAAGGTAGAGAGGCTGCTTCCAGTTCTACCAAAGGTAGAAAGGACCTCCGGCCTTTTGTAGGGAGTGAGGATCGAACCCCTGACCTCTCGGTTGAGAGGCAAGGGGTTTTCCAACTGATCCAACCCTACTATGTTAAATAGTAGGCGATCAAACTCACAACAATTTTGTTAATTTAGAATAAGTTGCTGGTAGTACACAAAGTGCACTACCAACTACACAATGTCCCTCCTCAAGGATGATTTGCTGATAAAAAAAATTAATAGATAATAACGGTCTAGAATTTTTCCATTTTGAGGACTCGAATATATGTGTGTCTAATGGCGAAAATGGAAACGACATATTAAAAAGTTGGTGCACAAATGTTAAATATTACTGTACTATGTAACATCTTCAGGGGTGTCTACGCCATGAGCATCATGGTTAACCTTGATGGCCTGCTGAAAGATCAGACATTAGCTTCAAACTCAAACAATTTCATATTCTGTCTGTCTGGTTGCTCAAGTGTTCACAGCAAGTAAATAAGATCCAAAATCACATTCTTGGTAAAACTTTAATTTAATAAAATCCGTTACCACAAACTATTTGAGGCGAGCATTAAATGATAGCGCAAGAAATTGTTAAACGAAAGAAGCAAATTTCTAAAAATAACGCCCACGGCCCTGTAATTTGCAAACATACGTATACTTAAACTAGAGCTCTACTGTAAAAGGTAGAAATGGATTATATCAATTTTTAGTCAACAGGACACAACCTGTCCATTTTAATCTACAGGACACATGAATTCCCAATGTTTGTTACAGGAGGTATATATAGTTCCCAACATATAACGTTGCATCGAATGACTTCCTAGATATACACATATAATAAGGAAAAGGTCACATACATGACTTTTAACTGTAAGCAAAACACAATCACACCTTCTCAATAACCGTTGCAGAGTTTGTTCAAATATTCGATATGGAGGTGAAAAAAGCAACATACACATGAATCATTTTTCATGATGCAAGCATGGGGGTTGAGGGTTGGTATCGGATTGAAAGCAACATCCAGAAACTAAATTAATGATATTAGGTGCGTAAAAGGAAATTTTAATACGGAGTATATTGTAACGAAAAAGATTTTGAGGTGAAATTCCAACTTCCTGTGACTTACTAGTGTGAGTATAATTGTTGATTTCGACAACAGTGACACTAAAATGCAAACTAAATATGAAAAAGAAAGAACTTGATATTTCTTGCAATGCTATGGTTGTAGAAGTAAGCATATGGATAATTTAATAAGACGAGGTTTCACTATATAGTAGATAGAATATTTAAGGAAAAAAGCTATAAATTCATAACGTACTTTACCAAAAAAACTCATTATGCTCTATCTACTTCACTTATTGTCATAATACATAACCGTTTTCATTTTATTCGGTTATTTTCTGTCCGTTTTTATCCGTTTTCGTAAATCGTCCATTTTTATCCATTTTCATTTTAATATCTCCGGATAAAAACATATAAAAACGGATAAAAACCGTTTTGACGTGGATAATAAAAACAGTTTTTATCTATTTTTATTCGGACGGATTAAAATGAAAACGGATAAAAATGGACGACTTACGAAAATGGATAAAAACGGACAGAAAATAACCGAATAAAATGAAAACGGTTATGTATTATGACAATAAGTGAAGTAGATAGAGCATAATGAGTTTTTTTGTAAAGTACGTTATGAATTTATAGCTTTTTTCCAATATTTAACGGATCAGCGTTTTTTTTTTTTTTTTTTTTCAAACAGGAAAGTCATGATAAGAGAGAGTACTTTACACATAATCATACCTTCATCTTGTAACCATTCTCAAGGACTTTGAGTTGCTCGGGATATAACTTTAAGAATTTTGCATTCTAACTATGTTTGCCCATGAGAAAATGCAGTGTTAGCCATGATAACTTGTCTTGCATACACACAATCAATCATCAAGTTTTTAGGCGTGAGTTTCTTTATCAATTCGATCTTTACCTGGATGCCAAGATGAATTAAATACGGACACTGTGGATTGACCTTACCCGACCTGCATCAACTTACACACGGGGATAGATGAAGTTTCAATATAACAGTTTGTGCAAGAAAAATGATAACCAAACTTTACAGGTGGAAAGTTCGAACCTATGGGTAAACACGTCAAATCGGCAAATTAGCTACAACCAAAATGAATTTAACATCCTAAATCTTTTTATTTTAAAAATTAGATTATTATTAAAAAAAGCACTGGAACATAAAAGAAAAAGAAGTGTTTGTGGGTCGACTCAACCCGACTCTTAGTACAATCTACCATTTTTAAAGGTTACCCAACCCACCCATTTTACCACATCTGGTCAAACTGCTTACTTGTTAAATGGGATAATTCCCCTTGAAAAATATATTGCATAGCCATGATTATCGACCACACATTTTCAAGACCCACAACTGATCGGTTCATAAACAGAAACACAAAAATGATAACCAGATACTTGGAATAAGCTCTCCAATTAATCAGAAAATTACTTGCTTACAAAAACTGATATTGAATGCACTAATGACAAACCACAGCTCGGTTTGTATATATAGGTGTTAGAATTTGCTACAATTCTAATAAAGCAAGATAGTCCTTAACAAATAAGGAGTCCTAATTAGACTAGAATTGTAAACTTCCATATGCTTGGAAACTGTTTTGTCTTCCATCTGCTCGGTCAGACAATTTGCCAACATTCACCCCCCTAATTTCTGACTCGAGATAGGTAGGTCTTCAACTCCGAGTAACTCTTGCATCTCCTTGAACTTAATCCTTGCGAGAGCTTTCGTCAGAATATCAGCACGTTGCAAATCACCTCTTACAAGCTCAACTTGTACTTGGTCTCTTTCAACACACTCTCGGATAAAATGATAACGTGTGTTTATATGCTTGCTTCTCCCGTGAAAGACTGGATTTTTCATAAGTGCAATAGCCGATTTGTTGTCAACAAATAAGACCACCACTCTTTCTTCCATTCCGGTTATTTCACTCAACAACCCACGTAACCATATCCCTTGACACGCGGCTGAGGTTGCAGCCATGAACTCGGCTTCACAAGACGATAGAGCCACCGTGTTTTGCTTTTGTGAGCACCAAGTGATAGGTGATTTACCTAGATAAAATATGTGCCCAGTTGTGCTTCGACCATCATCTTGATCCATATCATAACTACTATCACTAAACCCCACTAACTCCTTGGTTTTCTCTTGGTTGTATCGTATTCCAAAATTCAAACTACCTTGGATATACCTTAGTATTTGTTTCACAGCTGCCATATGTGATTCTTTTGGTTCTTGCATGTAACTACTAACCAAACCAACCGAATAAGATAAATCAGGTCGAGTGTGTAGTAAATACCTTAAACAACCAACTCGTCGTCTATACAAAGTTGCATCAACTGGTTTTCCTTCCTTATCCATGCTTAACTTCATTCCAGGTTCTAATGGACATTGAGTAGAATTCGCTTCATGCATCCCAGCATCTTTCAAGATCTTCTTTGCATAGCTTTCTTGACTTATTGAGATACTCGAATCCTCTTGCTTTACTTCAATGCCAAGATAATAGCTTAACTTTCCCAAGTCACTCATATCGAACCTTTCTTGCATTTGACTTTTAAATTCACCAATTTCGACAAGCTTCGAACCGGTTACTAAGAGATCATCTACATAGACCGCAATAATCAAGATTGACTTGTTTTTCTTCTTCACATACACCGCTTGTTCGTGTTGGCATCGTTTGAAAGACATTTGCTTGAGTTCTCTATCAAGTTTTGTATTCCACGCCCTTGGTGCTTGTTTAAGTCCATAAAGCGCCTTTTTCAACTTGTAGATCTTCCTTTCTTCTCCTTTCTTCACGAACCCCTCCGGTTGTGTAACAAACACTTGCTCTTTTAGTTCTCCATGTAAAAAAGCTGACTTTACATCCAGATGATGTAGCTCCCATGCTTCTTTTGCGGCCAATGAGATCAATAAACGTATCGTTTCAATCCGTGCTACGGGCGCAAATACCTCGTCATAGTCAATTCCTTCTTTTTGAGCATAACCCTTTACTACTAAACGAGCTTTAAACTTATTAATTGAACCATCCGGATTTTGCTTAATTTTGAACACCCACTTTAATCCAATGGGATTAACATTAACCGGAGCTTCAACTAATTCCCATGAATCCTTCTTCTCGATAGACTCAATCTCTTGCTTCATAGCAACCATCCACTTGCTTGAGACTTTTGCTTCTTGAAACGTTCTTGGTTCATCATCTTCAATCAAAAGTAGATTTTGATCTTCATTAGCACCTGAGGTTCTAGAACTAGACCCCATAATAAAATCATTAAATCTTGTTGGCTTAGTTGAAACCCTTGAAGAACGCCTCATAATTGGTTGAGTTTCCGTCACAGGATTAGGGTCATTACCCGCCTCGAATTGAACTTCTTGTTCGGTATTGACCGGTTGATTTTCATCAACATCATGATGATTTTCATCCTCTTGATCTTCTGCCTCAACTACATCGGTCACACCTGGGTTAACAAATCCACAACCCGTATCAATAGAACCGTGCCATTCTATAATAAACATACCTGGGTTTAGCTCGTATGTTTCGCTTCCAGCAACATACTTCCAGCCAAGTTCCTCATTAAACTCCGCATCACGACATACCACTATCTTCTTTAGTTTTGGATTGAACAGTCGAAAACCTTTTGTACCTGGCTCGTTTCCGATGTAAATGAGTCGTGTTGACCTGTCGTCTAACTTATGTAAATATGGCTTGGTTCCCGTTGCATAAGCCACACATCCAAATACCCGCAAACCCTCCAAGTTAGGCTTTTTTCCTTTGAAAGCCTCGTATGGAGTTTGATTAACTAGAGCTCGAGTTGAAACTCTATTAATCAAGAATGTAGCGTGTCTAACTCCTTCAGCCCACATGTAGTTTGGTACGTCTCGTGCTTTCAAGATGCTTCTAGTCATTCCCATAAGAGTACGGTTTCGCCTTTCCACGACTCCATTTTGTTGCGGTGTGTAGGGAGCGGTTAGGTGTCTTGTTATACCCTCGTTTTCACAAAAGTTGGTAAATTCTTTTGAAGTGAACTCACCTCCTCTATCGGTCCTTAGGGTTATAATCTTCTTTCCCGACTTCTTCTCCGCTAAAGCTTTGAACTTTTTGAAGTATTCAAATGCCTCACCTTTTTCCTTCAAGGTAAAAGTCCACATAAACCGTGAGAAGTCATCAATAAGAACAAATATGTACCTGTTTCGTGCTATGGATGGTGGAGAAATTGGTCCACATAAGTCGGCATGTATAAGTTGAAGAGGATGTGTTGCCTTAAATTTTGCAGCTTTAGGAAACGCCTTCTTGGTTTGTTTTCCTACCAAGCAAGATTCACACAACTTGTTCCCTTGATGAATTATTGGCAACTTTTCAACCATGCCCTTCCTTGCCATTAATTCCATCGTCTCAAAATTAATGTGACCCATCCTAGCATGCCATAACCAAGCATCATCTTCCATCTTTGCTTTGAGACAAACCGGATTTCCAACTTGGAGCTTAATCTTGTAAAGTCTATTACTTGTTCTAGGAACCTTCATCAGAAGCTTGCCATCTGAGTCACGCATAGTAAAAAGGTTACCTTTCATACGAATGTCACATCCGCCTTCGGTAGCTTGCCCAAGACTAATTATGTTGCTTTTTAGCTCGGGTAGGTAATAGACTCCAGTGATTAACCGTTGCTCACCCGTTTTCCCTTCAATGATTATCGAACCCTTCCCTTTTATCTCGATGTAGGAGTTATCACCAAACTTCACTCTGCCGGAGATATTCTCATTCAACTCTGAAAAGTATTCTCGGATCCCCGTCATGTGATTACTTGCTCCATTATCCAAATACCAAGTGTCTTCCTCGTTTGGCTTAGTATTCAATTGGTTTGGGATAATATTTTCTTCATTCAAGAAAACTACTTCTTGAACGCTTTTCATCATAAAAAGTGTTGGGTCATCATCATCCTCCGTTTTCAAAAGGTTTGATTCATGCTTTTGCTTCTGTTCACGTCGTTCAGGGCAGTTAGAAGCAAAGTGACCATATTCATCACATCTGAAGCATTGAATCTTTGAAAGGTCTCGACTTTTGTTCTTCTTTTGATCCGTATTGCTCCCGGAGTTGTTTTGGTTTCCACGGTTGCGGTTATTAGCTTGACCACTACCTCGAGATTTGTTTTGAGAAGAAAAGTTTTGACCTTTACCGTTGCCACCAGAGGAATTCCTTCCTCGACCTTTCTTATCATATCTTTCAGCCCTTCCGAACATCAACTTGCCTTGATCTTCAGAAGTGGTGTCAACACCCTTCATTCTTCCTTCAAAAGCTTTCAACCTTCCAATTGCTTCTTGAAAAGACATAGTATTCAAGTCAGCAAATTGTTCTATTGAGGCAACAATTGCAACATACCTATCCGGAACGGATGCAAGTAGCTTCTTAACAAGTTTCTTGTCTTCATAAATTGTTCCCAAGCTATTTACTTCAGTTACAATTTTGCCCAACCTAGCCGCAAAGTCATCGATTGATTCGTTGACTTTCATCTTCAAAGATTCAAATTCCGTCTCCAAGGTTTGCAACCTTGCGTCTCGAACCCGATCAACACCCACATACCTGGTCTTCAAAGCTCCCCAGATTTCTTTGGCTGTGTTGAATTGTGAAACTTGAAAAACAAGTTCTTCTGGAATCGCCTGGAAAAGTAACGCAACTGCCATGTGATCTTGCTTAGCAACAACTTGTGTTCCTTCCCCTGGTTCCAATGCATCGAGTATTCCATGGACTCGGAATACCGCTTTAACTCTTATTGCCCATATGTTATAGTTCGTGCTTGTTAACATTGGACATTGAAGAGCCGTTTTAGAATGTTCAATAGGTGGTTGACTCGACTCGCCTTGCACCATCCTTCTTGAACGCCTTTTGTAAGTTACCGGTGTAGTTGGATTATCTTCCAACCCTAGAACACGCTTGTTTTACTTCTTGCCTAAGTAAACCAAGTGTAAAGTTTGAAACTTTATCGACTTCTTGGAAACCCTTTAGTCGACTTGTGACTGACTTGGAAACCCTTTAGTCGACTGTTTGGACTACTGATCTTGGAACCCTTTGTCGACTGCTTGGTCTACTGATTTTGTAACCCTTTGTCGACTGCTTGGACTACTGATCTTGGAACCCTTTGTCGACTGTTTGGACTACCCTTCTGTGATCGACTACTCTTTAACCCTTGTGATCGACTTCTGCTTGGAACCCTTGTGATCGACTACTGTTGAATAACCTTGCTCTTGATACCAATTCAAGACCCACAACTGATCGGTTCATAAACAGAAACACAAAAACGATAACCAGATACTTGGAATAAGCTCTCCAATTAATCAGAAAATTACTTGCTTACAAAAACTGATATTGAATGCACTAATGACAAACCACAGCTCGGTTTGTATATATAGGTGTTAGAATTTGCTTTCTAATCCTACTATAATTCTAATAAAGCAAGATAGTCCTTAACAAATAAGGAGTCCTAATTAGACTAGAATTGTAAACTTCCATATGCTTGGAAACTGTTTTGTCTTCCATATGCTCGGTCAGACAATTTGCCAACACATTTAACTCAATTGGATCAGAGGCATCTTCTGCTTTCAAAGATGTGACAGCAGTACTGAATACAGCTGGGGACGCCTGCACATGCATGACCATAACAAAATTTAGGGGAATTTATATAACGATTATCCAACAGTGAAAATAGTTATAGATCCTACTCCCACCAACCGACTTACTTAAAATTAATAAATCTCTCATATGTTTGATTTGGCCAAGAACTGCATGTGCCTAAAAGTTCCTTAACAAAAATAATATGATGTCCATATTACTTTATAACCGAATTCTTTGTATCTGTAATATGTATATACTATTTAAGCTTCTCGACAAAAATCAATATGAATATGATCAAGGGTGTGATGGTATGGTTTTCAACATCATCACCTTGGATGTTTACAACAGTATCGAATTTTCTTTTAAGGTCTAGAAGTGCCTCGCTGCAGCGTTCAGTTCCTGAAAGTTGGTCACGCACAAAGCCATAAACTCACGGTCATTATGTCATTGGGACGAAAGTTATATGGGCATAACAAGAACCTTACCATTTCGACAATATTCAGATGTCATTATGACATCAGCTCCAAATCCACAACAACAATTTGCAATCCTCTCATCATCCGTAGCCACAACTGGTGTAACACAGGTGAAGTACGTTAACTAAAATCAGATTGGTCAAATATTCATTAACATTAATTCATATAGCATTACTGAACTCACATCAAGTTGTGTTTTAAAATTAAGTACACAAGACTATACAAAGTGTACAAACCCTCCATTTTGAAATTACTTAAAGTCAATTAAAATTTTCTTGTGTATGTTTTGTTTGTCCTATTTAAAATAAACTAAGACAAGAAAAGCAAGCTTAAAAAAAGAAAGATCTGTTGCTTCATAGAATTAAAGGAAATTAGTGGCCACCATTAGAATTCAAAAAGTAGTCAAATAAAAGGAGTCATCTACAAGAATCATTTCCATAAGCTTCACTCAAGCATCAAAATATGTGGGCATCACAATCATCATACAAGATCACTCAAACATTTAGAGTGTGTTTTAGTGAGCTGCAAAAGTCCAAAGTTACAAATATACCAATATTTGTGGGCCAATGTTATTAAATTCGGAGACTCGTGTAAGAACTTGTCGCAAAAGAAAGACAACTGATTTCGTTTACAGAGGGTGTTTTGGATGTGCATGTTCAAAGTGACTAGTATGACTTTGCAATTTTCAAATCCAACTTTATAAACAACCTTTAACTTGTATATATATCAATAACAAGTTTTCTTACTGCTCCAAAAACAATATACATTTTTGATCCTTTAAGAGTGTGCATGGGATTGCTTATTTGCTTATTTCAAAGTGCTTTTTCAATAGAAAACCATAATAACTTATATAGCCTACCATGTCTTCTAATCTAAAAACCTCTGCATATTCAGAAAATGATCTTTCTCATCAATTTTTCTATCGACTTATTAGTAGAAAAAAACATCAATCCCAAACACCCTCTAAACAATCAACAAGGTATACGCACTTTCCGCCTATAAAGAAATCAAAACTAGAGACACTATTATTTTTCTTTGTAACACTTGTTTCTTATCTTTTGGCCGACTAATCTACTAGCATGAGTCCACCAAAGTCAAACAGACTCAAACAAGTCAAAGTACTCCATAGAGCCCTTACTTTAAAGTTGAATCCAAACACCGCCCTTATATGGAGTAATAATTTTAGTATAAACCTATAAAGAAAGAAAGAAAGAAAACAAACCCAATTTGCTCAATGTAGTAGCAAGCTTTGCTCTTTCCCATGTCCTCTACAAAACAAAACCGCAAAAAACAAATTGTTAGGGGGTGTTTGTTTCGGCTTATATAGCTGGCTTATGGCTTATTTCATTGCAGGCTTATGTTTCATAAGCTCACTTTTTGTTGCTTATTTTGAATATTTTCGGCTTATATAAGTTTCTTATGTTATAATAAGCTTATAAGCCGAAAAGTTTTAAAATAAACCTCCACAAGTGAGCTTATAAAACATAAGCCCAAAACCAAATAAGGTATAAGCCGAATATACAAGACAAAACAAACATCCCTTTAATAACATAGTCTGTGAAAAGTGAAACCTGAATCATGGGTTTTCCTAAAATAGGAACAAGAGGCTTGCCTTGAAATCTTGATGATGCATATCTAGCTGGTATTATTCCCACCACTTGTTTTCTTAACTTACATGTCTTCCGACCATGCATGACGGCATACCCCACGGCCGTTGCTCCTGCTGCCACTGCAACCACCTTCTTCACTGGCCATGAAGAACTAGCCGTTGATGATGATTTGACTTCACTTGAATTTTAGGGGGTGTTTTGCCATAACTTATTTCGGTATCAAGTACATTAATTGTGGCTTATTGGACTTTATGGCCCAAACCATTTATTTGTTCATTTGGTTCACTATAATCTGGCATTATGTAGGCTATTTCGTTTGCAGAATGGAGAGAATTGTAGTTCAGATTACATTACGTAGGTTGTTTGGTATTTCTAAAAAATCCGAAACATACGGTTTGATTTTTCGTTTAAGCATAAGAATGTCCACCTGGTTTCATGTTCACACCTAATTATGTTATTGATCTGAAATTAATTTTTTATTATTTCTTTAAGGTCAACCAAAAGCGTTTAGTTTTTCAAATTACATACTGGATTACAATTCATTTAGATTACAAATCAAAATTGAACTCTAGATTTTGGGATTTGCAAAGAGTCACATACAGTAATCATAATTTGACCGGTTGTTGTGATTCTCTTGAGGTATCGTTATTTTCTAGCTCATTTCGTAGTTTCAATGAATTTTTTTCTAGTGTTGTGCGTTTGATTAAGCATGGAACAAATAACCACTTTTTTTTTGTTTTAGGTTCATCCTTATTCATTGACTTATGTACTTTGAAGTTTGAACATCAATATTTTTGACGTATTGTGTGAAAATGGTTTTTGTTAAAAATTTTTTATTATCATAATTTGCATCACATAATCACAATCTCTATTCTTGGTTGGTATTTGCTATTGTTACATTATGCCAATAAGGAGTGAAGATGATGAATGAATGGTATAAAAGTGTGTTGAATAGATTGATACATTTAAAAAGTTATGTGTTTATCATTTAGGTTTTATCACTACTTAAAATTGCTTTTACTTCTCTATATAATTTTTTTTTTAAAACAAAAAAACCAACTCACGTGAGTTTTAAACTAGTTAGATTCAATATAAAGGAAATTAGTACATTATTAAGCATTTGTGTAAAAGCAATAGAACAAATGCACAAGATAAACAACTATGAGAGGTTTATTTATTTATTTATTTTAACAATCAATCTCATATAACTGAGGTGTAATACTACAAATGCACATCTAATTTCTTTTATTGCGAACATAAAAAATCAAACACCACTTCATAAATACGCACACACATAGATATAATTGAGGTGTAATAGTATGTATAAGACATCATTTACAATATTTTGTAGGTGTAGTAAAAATATTTTGTCATTGCATCTTTATCTTTCACATGCTCACGGCATTCCTTACCCACACTGTAAGCAACTAAACATAAATTAGATTCTTTCGAAAATTAAAGTCCAAATTGAGAACAAGGCTATATTGAAGATGCTCTGACATAAAACTATGATATGTTAATTGTAAAGAACTTCATTTCGTTTTTTTTCCTTTAAAAAAGCGAAGAGACTAAATTAAAACAAACAAACAAGGCTGAGTTTTGTAAGAATCAAACAAACTTGTAAGAACATAAAGGTAAAAGAAAAAAGAAAAAGAAGATGCTCTCAATTTCATGTATTGGTTTGCAAGCAAAGTATGAGAGGTCTTATTATTTCTTACTATAAGTAACAACATATGAGCTCAACGGACACCATATCTTAAAACATACAAATATAAGTATAATAATGAAGGTCTTCGAACATGAGCATCCACTGGAGCTCGTTGAATTGCAGCCGCCAAAGATTGTAGATGTATGGGAAGAAGAATCTGATGACGATGATGATGATTTGATTATTGAAGAGGAGTTCCGACGTCCATGTAACCGGTGCTACCAAGACATCACTGTGTACCACAGGTACTACTATAAATGTACTTTAGGTTCATGTGATATCTTGCTTCACAAATTCTGTGCAGAGTTGCCACCAATGTTAGACCACACATCTCACACACATACTCTTTACCCACTTAACAATGGTGGGAATTGGGAATGCCATTATTGTCAAAGCCAACACAAGACTGGTGAAGTATATATTATTCATGTCCCGAATGTGATTACGATATTGATGTAAATTGTGTTATAGATGTTGAAAAAAAGAGCATCCATCACCCAAGCCACCCACACAAGCTGGTCTGTACTATCTCTACACCCATTTTGTGTCATTGCAAGGCTTGTAGGAGAAAGCATGAAAGGTTCTTCTATAGTTGTACCACTTGCTTCTTCACCATACACAGTGATTGTGCTTTCCTACCAAAAAAACTGTTAATTCAAAAGACAACAGGTGATTCTTTCTCCCATCCTCATCCACTCACCATTTCATATTCCTTCCCACGAGCAGAGCAAAGTGCTAAATATTTCCCAAGATGTAGAGTATGTAATGAATTTTTTTACGAGAAGACTAATCTTTGGATTTACAAATGCTAGAAATGTATCTACTATGCCCATGTGGATTATGCGACATCAAGAAAAGAACCATTCATGTCCATCTTGTCAAGTCCTGGTAAGTTATTCTATGATTTCTTCAAGTAATTAGATTAGTATTCATTATTAACTATATAGCAATTGAACGATTATTCATATAAGATATAATAACCATATATGCATGTTATTCCATTTTCAACTCGTTAAAAACTATAACGATGCAGACTATCCTAATCTTCTCCATCTACCATTCCCAGACGAGACTCACAACATTCTGAAACATTTATTTTTCAAAAAAAAAAAGGACCTGGAACCTTTGAAACGGATGAGGTAAACCTACAACATATCAAACATCTGTTGGAAAATTTAGTGCACTTGTGGGATTAGTTCACACCTTGTAATGGATTAGGAGGTACGGAGTGTACACCCATAAGGTCCATGAACACCCTGACTCTAATAGTGGTTTGTATTGGTAGTGCTAGTAGAAAGTACTGCTGGTGAAAGTACTGTTGTGGTTTCCACTGAAGCAGTGGTGTTTCCACTGAAGCAGTATTTACACTCAAGCAGTGTTTCCACTGAAGGTGCTATGAAAGTACTGCTAGTTGTGTGAAAGCACTGCTAGTGTTAAGGTACTGCTTGTAACGGCTTTGACCTATTAAAGTGGCAGTTATAACTGCATTATGACCACGTTTAATTGGTCATGTAACCACTAACGGCTATAATGGGGATAATTATGAGGCTATTAATGGGCCGATTAATACTCATAATTCCATTTGACTAGCTAAGAATATTTTCCTATAAATAGGAGATCTGTTTTATGCATGAACACTGATGAAATACACACAGAAAACGATTAACACTTATAAGCGAAAGGGTTATAGAATTGTGCATAATTCTCTAACTGCATTTGGTCTTATCCCAAGTAGATATTCGTGATACCCAGGCATTAGGGTCGAATAGTTTACTTTGGAAAGTGATCACACGATTCCAAGTGATATCCGGTAACCACCAAGTGGTATTTGTTACTGCTGATCGTTTGCTTGTTTCTACTGAATAGTTGCACATTTCTGCTGATATGGGAGCCACTACCCCAACAATCAAAGTAAACTATTTTGTGATAATCAATGGCAACTGCTGCAATGAAACACATGGCTTCAAACTTTGCCAAGCTTGATAAGTTTGAAGGGGTGGACTTTAGGAGGTGGCAGAAGAAGATGCATTTCTTACTGTCAAGCATGAGTGTGGTGTATGTGCTTACCACTCCTATTCCTAATGATGGGGATGATACTACTGTGGAGCAGATCAGGAGGAGGAGCAAATGGGAGAATGATGACTACATATGCAGAGGCTTAATTCTCAATGGTATGTCTGATTCTCTGTTTGATATTTATCATAATTTTGAATCTTCCAAAGAACTGTGGGATTCCTTGGATGCCAAATATATGGCTGAGGATGCATCAAGTAAGAAGTTCCTTGTTAGTAATTTCACAAATTACAAAATGACTGATTCAAGACCAGTTATGGAACAATACAATGAACTTCTTGGAATACTTGGAAGGTTTACACAACATAATATGCACATGGATGAGTCTGTTTCAGTCTCTTGTGTCATTGACAAACTCCTTCCTTCTTGGAAAGATTTCAAGCATACCTTGAAACATAAGAAAGAGGAATTAACTCTGGTTGAGTTGGGCAGTCATCTGCGCATTGAGGAATCTCTCAAGGTGCAGGATAATGACAAGCCAAAGAGTAGCAATGCTACTGGTGCATCTGTTGTCAGTATGGTGGAGCATAATAACTCCACCAGGTACAATGACAACAAAGGAAAACGCAAATATCATGATAACACAAGGGCAGATCCTAACAAGAAGGTAACACCTACTTGTTGGAAATGTGGCAAAACTGGTCACATTAAATGGGACTGCAAGGGTGTTAAAGTTGGTGGTAAAGCCAATGGATCAGGCACTAATGGTTCAGGGAGTGGTGGTTCTTCCAACTCACTAAAAGGTCAGAATATGGTTAATAAGTCTTTTCAGATTTATTATGTTACATATGTATCTGAATCTCATTATGTGCAGGATGATGATGTTGCGTGGTGGGTTGACTCTGGTGCAACAGTTCATGTTTGTAAAGATAGAAGCTGGTTCAAGACTTATGAGTCGCTGAATGATGGTTCTATTCTTCACATGGGAAATGAGTCAACAGCCTTGGTGCATGGTCATGGTTGTGTAGATCTTAGGTTTAGTTCTGGAAAGATTGTAACTTTGTTTAATGTTATTCATGTTCCTGATATAAGGAAGAACTTGGTTTCAAGTAGTGTTTTGAATAATCATGGATATAAACAAGTTATTGAATCTGATAAATTTTTTCTCTCTAAGAATGGTGTTTTTATTGGTTTTGGTTATTTATGTAATCAAATGTTCAGGCTTAATGTTTCCACTGATAGTGTTAATTCAGCCTTTGTGACCACCACTGACCTGACTGACTCTACCTTTTGGCATGCTAGACTTGGCCATGTACATTATAAGAGAATTCAAGATATGTCTAAGGATGGGTTAATCCCAGCATTTGACATGGACACTGAAAAGTGTAAAACTTGCATGTTGACCAAGATAACTAAGAAACCTTTTCAGGGTGTTAATCGTGAGACTAAGCTCTTGGAGCTAATACACAGTGACCTGTGTGCTTTGCATGCCACTCCTTCTTTGGGGAACAAGAAGTACTTTGTGACATTTATTGATGATGCTTCTAGGTTTTGTTATGTTTATTTGTTACATACTAAGGATGAAGCATTAGATAAATTCAAAGTGTTTAAAACTGAAGTTGAATTACAACTTGGGTCTTTGATAAAAAGATTAAGGATTGATAGGGGAGGTGAGTACATGGATACTCTGTATTTTCAGTCTGTTGGTATAATCCATGAAACGACTGCCCCTTATACTCCTCAGCAAAATGGCATTTCTAAAAGGAAAAACAGGGTGCTGAAGGAGATGGTTAATTACATGTTGTCCTATTCAGGATTGAGTCAAGGGTTCTGGGGTGAAGCTATGTTAACAGCTTGCTATTTAATAAATAAGGTTCCCAACAAAAGGAACAAGGTTACCCCTTATGAACTCTGGACTAAAAGAAAACCCAACCTGAACTATCTCAAGGTTCGGGATTGTAGGGTTGTTGTAAGACTCCCTGATCCAAAGTTGAAAACTTTAGGTGAAAGAGGCATTGACTGCATCTTTGTTGGATATGTTGAGCATTCCAAGGCTTTTAGGTTCTATGTTATTGAACCTAATGAATATGTTTCAGTTAACTCAATAATTGAATCAAGGGATGCAAACTTTGATGAGAATAGATTCTCATCAGTCCCTAGACCAAGTCAGAGGATTCCTAATGGAACTCATGACATTGGTGTATCAGAGGTCCCTGATGATGAACCATCAGTGGTCCCTAATGAGGTTGTGGTTCAACAACCTGAACCTGTGCTTAGAAAGAGCAAAAGGGTCAGGACTCCAAAGTCATTTGGAACTGAGTTTCAACTGTATTTAGTTGAAGGAACAAGGGATGAGGTCACAGACCAATACTCCTATTGCTTCATTGTTGAGGATGATCCCAAGACATTTGAAGAAGCAATGAAGTCCCAAGATATTTCTTTCTGGAAAGAAGCAATCAATGATGAGATGGATTCCATCATGGACAACAACACTTGGGTGTTGGTTGATCTACCACCTGGTTGCAAACCTCTAGGTTGCAAATGGATTTTCAAAAAGAAAATGAAGGTAGATGGAACTATTGAAAAGTTCAAGGCTAGACTAGTCATTCAGGTCTTTAAAAAAAAGTCAGGGATAGACTAATTTGATACTTATGCCCCTGTGGCTCGTATCAGTACCATAAGACTGCTGATTGCTTTGGCATCTATTCGCAATCTGATTATTCATCAGACGGACGTGAAGACAGCTTTCTTGAATGGTGAATTGGAAGAGGAGGTTTATATGAACCAACCTCAGGGCTTCATCATGCCTAGCAATGAAAACAATGTGTGTAAACATATTAAGTCTCTTTATGGACTAACGCAGGCACCTAAGCAATGGCATCAAAAATTTGATGAAGTGATTTTGTCTAGTGGTTATGTTCTTAACCAAGCTGACAAATGTGTATATAGCAAATTTGATGAATCTGGTAATGGAGTCATCATTTTTCTATATGTTGATGACATGTTGATCTTTGGCACTGACCAAAATCAGGTTGACTTGACAAAGGAATTTTTGTCATCAAGGTTCTCCATGAAGGACATAGGGGAGGCTGATGTTATCCTTGGTATTAGGATTAAACATGAAAGTAAAAGAATTTCTATCTCTCAGTCTCATTATATTGAGAAGGTGTTGAGGAAATTCAATTACTTTGATTGTACTCCTGTGAGTACACCTATGGATACTTGTGAGAAGTTGATGCCTAATAATGGCCAAACTGTATCTCAACTTGAGTATTCTAGGGTAATTGGCTGCTTGATGTATGCCATGACTTGTACAAGACCTGATATTGGTTTTGCAGTGGGAAAATTGAGCAGATATACTAGTAATCCTAGTGCTCATCACTGGCAAGCAGTTCAAAGGGTACTGAAGTATTTGAAGAGAACTATGGATTATAGTCTCTCATATACTGGTTACCCATCGGTGTTGGAAGGATACACTGATGCAAGTTGGATCAGTAACACTGAAGACAATTCGTCTACCAGTGGCTGGGTATTCCTACTTGGTGGAGGTGCAATTTCTTGGGCATCCAAGAAGCAAACTTGCATCACCAGTTCAACAATGGAATCTGAATTTGTGGCTTTGGCAGCTGCTGGTAAAGAAGCTGAATGGTTGAAAAACTTGCTTCTTGAGATTCCATTGTGGCCTAAACCTATAGCACCTATTTCTATCCGTTGTGATAGTGCAGCTACATTGGCTAAGGCTTTGTTTAAAAATGCGCGCATCATTGCATAAATTGCGTGCATCATTGCATTGCTTTTAGGATTTCGCATCATGGTACCTAATGCAAGGCCATCCCAAAATGCACTTGCATTAGACCGCAATTTACCGCATTTGTGTAATGCTAGTAACGGTTGCAATTGTCGCATTATGGAATTTAGGTCATTTTGAAAAAAATAAACCATTTAGAGGAATATAAAAATATTTTAATGGACTTTGAAAAATAGAAGTTGTTGAAAGACGTCTAAAACAAACACAATAACAACATCCAAATTGCCTTACATCTAAATTACCCTTCGGTTCAAGATCATACACCATTAACATGATTTGAAATCCCGCAAACAATTATCTTATTACATCTTCATATTATGCAATAGTTTGTGTTGTTCTTTGATCATAAATAATCATATATGTTAAATAGTTGAGCCAAAAATCAGGCGTGATTAAAATTTGACTAAAATATTAGTTTTGACTTTTGTTGTTGATTTAGTAATGAATGAATTATGATTGTTAGCCACTGGTATAACTTATCATTATACCTTTAACACATAATAATATCATGTCATCATGTATATGTATAGAATCATGTATATGTATAGAATAGACTTTAATCATTAATGTTCAACCGCATTACTGCAAACAATAACAAGGATCCAGAAATCATGGAATTCAAGATCCTAAAATTAAAAATAAATTTACATGTTCATCCCATTCGAAAGTAATTAAAAAATGATTTTCTCGTTAAAAAAAATTTAGTTATAGTTTATAATGTTGTTTCTAAGTATTTTATGTCATGACTTCGTGACTTATATGTTTTACAAATAGATTATTTGCCTATTTTTTTGTATCTTTGTGACTTATTTGTAAATTTATTGCATTTACTTGGTAATTTTTTTTAATTTACTACGTATAAATAATTTTTTTATTTTTTAATACAAAACGCTTCGCGTCTAAAATGCGCTCGCATTCGCAACACGCATCACGCATCGACCTCTAGGACCTTTAACGCATCGGATCGCAAAACGCAATTTTAAACCAAGGGCTAAGGCTTATAGCCAGATGTACAATGGTAAGTCTAGACACTTAGGTGTCAGACATAGCATGATTCGTGAGCTTATCATGAATGGGGTGGTATCTATAGAGTTTGTTAGATCTCAACAGAACTTAGCTGATCACTTGACGAAGGGATTAGCTTGAGACTTGGTTATAAAGTCTGCTAAAGGGATGGGTTTAAGTCCAACTTAGTCACTGAATGCTAGGACACCCAACTCCCTCCTAAGGAAACTTGGGAGCTGAGTTCAATGTGGAAAGCTGAACATTCAGTGGACTGGAGCACATGTTTTATTTACATCCCAAGGTTGTGCTCAGAACCTGCTGAAAGGAGGATGAAGTCTTTACTTCTTAATGGTTAATTTTCTTTGAAAAAGTGCTTGGCAGGAGCATGACTAAAGAGGAACCACCTATGTAAATGTTGAAGTTTTGCCGCTTCAGGAAGCTTTGGACTTTAGCTTTTACAACATTTATGAATTTGGATATGGACACATGGCTTGTATAGTGTCAGGAGCTGATAAGTGTTTGAAAACTTGTGTGTAGTTATCTTCAGGTATTCAAATGGGTTGAAGGGGTCAATTCTTAGAACACCCTGATTCTCGAATATTTGAACGTGTAATTACTAAGATGGAAATTCAATCCTTAGGACATTTTCATTTATGCACATGTTTTGCTTGATGTTTGTTTTTCATGCACATGAAGTGAACTAAATTTGGGGAGGATTGTTGGAAAATTTAGTGCACTTGTGGGATTAGTTCACACCTTGTAATGGGTTAGGAGGTACGGAGTGTACACCCATAAGGTCCATGAACACCCTGACTCTAATAGTGGTTTGTATTGGTAGTGCTAGTAGAAAGTACTGCTGGTGAAAGTACTGTTGTGGTTTCCACTGAAGCAGTGGTGTTTCCACTGAAGCAGTATTTACACTGAAGCAGTGTTTCCACTGAAGGTGCTATGAAAGTACTGCTAGTTGTGTGAAAGCACTGCAAGTGTTAAGGTACTGCTTGTAACGGCTTTGACCTATTCAAGTGGCAATTATAACTGCATTATGACCACGTTTAATTGGTCATGTAACCACTAACGGCTATGTGGAAACGTAGAGGGGGGTGAATACGTTACCGTTTAAAAACTTTAGATCTTTAGTATCAAATCGCTTATGAAGCTTGTTATAATATGAAAGTTCCAATTATTGTTTGTGACTAATGTAAAGCATAGTAAACCATGTTGTCACACAAGCATTAACATCAAACCACATCACAAGCAATAGTATAGTGCAACTATAAAAGTAAAGAGATAAAGAAAGGAAAGTGCAAACCGAACACGATGATTTATAGTGGTTCGGTCACGGATCTCCTTTCCGCCCTACTCCACTCCCCGAGTACCCAACTCGAGAGTTACTTCACTAAATCAACAAGCTCCCTTCTCGGCGGAGAAAACCTTACAATCGTCGCTTACACTTTTTCCGGTACAAAGCTAAATACCGGGTTCTAGTTCGAGGTAGAACCAACCTAACGTCGCCTATACAATATTTCCGACACTAAGCTAGATGTCGAGTTCTTTTACAAGGGTACAACCAATCCCAATATGTTTTATGGCCCAACATAACAAACCTTGTATTTTATCGCACAAACACATAAACCATCTAATCTAGTTTGGTGAAAGTGTTGTGATGATGCAATGATGTTCTACACTAATGATCCATGACACAAATGTCTAATGGATATGAATAACTACTTCTAAATGAACTTCCATTGATAGGAAGCCTTCATGATGAAGATCACAAGTTCCCTAAACTTCTTGTGATAGATCTTCAACTTGTGGTGAGTGGGGATGGCTAGATCTCCAAGATTTCCTTGGTTGATCAAAGAGTATGCTTACAACAAAGATGAATGTTAGAAGCATTATGATCATGATCATTAGGGTGTTTAATGTGTGTTACTACATTGTTAATGATTGATCTAAATGTATGCAAGAAGGTGGAGAAGATGTGCTTTGAAGTGGTGAAGAAATGGGAAAACAATGGGCTTCTATTTATAGCCAAAAGTGGGCAGGAGCGTCCATGGACCAAGGAGCCCTTTAAAGGGTTCCGCCCTTTATAGAAAAGGGTTCCGTGGGTGCCTGACAGAAAAGCTAAAAAATCTTTCTTCAAATCTTTCCAAGATATTACCAAATCTTACTAAGATCACATTTGATATATTGTGTGTCAATCTAACCAAAATATTCAAGTGATCTTCCAAGGATTTCAAAGATGATGCATGACATGATGTAACATGTATTTCCATTTTTAGATTAAAAAGTTTATCAAGGTAAACTTGTAAAATGTATTATGTAACTAGTTAATAAAATGTCTAGTTACCTTTTGTAAAAGAGTGCTTGTCAAAATAAAATATATTTTGTCAAGTGTAAGTAAACTTTAGTATTTGTATGAAATACTTGTGAATGAAAAATGTAAAATGAGGTTCGAAATAGAATGGTTAACCTATTAAAATACTTAGCGACTCTAAACGTATTTTAAACATTCTAAATGATTTGTTAATGGGTTTGATCATAATGCCACATAACAAACATGTACGAACCTGTGTTGTAACATACGAGGACTAGAGACATCGAGAGGTGTTGAATGTATGTTGAGACAACGTGTGATTACAAGTAACTTGTACATTTTACGTTATGAATTACAAGTTACATGTTTGTCATCAATCAAAACAAACGAGACTGTATAGATTAAATATCGTAATATTTGCACTAACAATCTCCCCCTTTTTGATGATGACAAATATATGTAAACGTAATAGAAAGTAAAATGTTAAAAGTTACTTGTATCCTTACTACCTTTACATTGCCTTCTCCGTTTACACTCTTCTCCCCCTTTTGTCGAAAAAAAAAGGGCGTGTCCTTGGAGTTTAACTTAATTTCTCCCCAAAAAGGCGAGCTTGCATCATCCCTAGTGAAGTTAAATCGTCCACTACAATCCGTCCCTTGTTTGGTAGTGGATCCATGGATCAAATAAAGAGGCTTAACCTACATCAAGGTTAGTTTTATGCAACAAAAATTATGAGAAATATATGAAAAAGAAAAATGCATAGCAATGTTAGCCTATTTTCTCCACTTTTTATCGAAGCACAAATGCGTGTTGAAAAGTGAGAATGATGCTAAATGCGTGCATGCTCCCCCTTGACGGTTGCTCCCCCTTGTTTGAGGCGTCAGGGTATAATTAAAAACCTACAAAACAAATATTAGTGCAAAACTATATTCGTCATTAGACGAGTAAGTGATATACAACAAAGTGTATATAAGATGCATTCAGTAAATTCTTGACGGAAGCTCCCCTTGCTCTAGGGCGTCAAGATGAACCTTCAAAATAAACATTAGTATAATAGAAGCTTTGTCTTTAGACAAATATGTCATATACAACCAAGTGTATAGACGATGCAATATGAGTGCTTAAAGGACATTCCTCCTTGCTCAAGGGTGTCAAGAAGCACCTAAAATAAGAAAAATAATTGATGCAAACTTCATCCTTAGATGAGTAAGTTATATACAATCTAGTGTATATGATGATGAACCTACAATAAAAAAATATTAGTGCAATATATTTCATCTTTTTGACAAAAAAAAATAAGATGTATATATGTGATAAATGATATAATCAAATATCTCATGAAGTGTAGTCTCCTAATTATAATCATAAGAAAAGTGAGAATATAATATGATAAAAGCCTACAAAATAGTTCCTAGAAAGAAGATATGAAGTCTTTCACCGGGTGTGCCACTAGTGGTGCTAGTGTTGGTGTCGGTTTACTATTAGGATTCATGTGGTGATGGTAGATGACTCGAGATTTACAAAAGCAAGTTTTCGCTAATCCATAGTGGTGATGATTAGTGAAAGTGGTGATGGAAGGTGGTGGTGATTAGGTAGAAAGCTATTAAGGAGTTATAAACTCGTATGTATAGCAAATGTAAAAATATGGACTCATGCAATCCTTTCGTCATGCCAAGTGACCAAAGCTAAGAAGAAGAAAAAAATGTGAATGGACATTGCATTTCAATGATGCATAAGGGTCATGATTTGAATGATTTATTGATGCTAACAATCTTTTGTTTTGAGCAAGTTCTCATATGCTTCAACCCAAGAGTAATCAATAATGCGTTCTATCTAAGAATATTATAATGAAGATACCAAAAAGTATAAAAGTGATAACATGAAGATAAATTCGTTCATTGATTGACACGAATTATAAAAATGACCTATTCTAGGTGACAATGGGATAGGTAGTATTAGCATGGTTTTGACCGACATGGATGATTATCACTTTGAAAAGAAGTGAAGACAATATGGAAAATACTAATAATGAGTACCTATATAAGGATGAGAATGACATCATATGAGTGAGAGTTGGATAGACCAACGTGTTGGAGATGGCTGTTTTGATTAATATATCGTTTGCACTGACAATGACATGCATGATAAGCGAGAAAAGGATAAGATCCTATGATGGTGTTCTAGATAGTGAAGTTGTAAGGTGCTAGTCTAAGGAAAATCCTATATGTGGAGATGAAGACGTTTTGTAAAAACACATGATGCGTTTTTCACTTGATGAGGTATTGGTGCGAAAAAGGTTGAACTAGTTGTGGTTTCATGAACCGGCTTTAGCTAAGTGGTGTTTACCTATGTGTTGGTATTGTAGAGTCTAAGAGACATAAAATTTGACAAAAGAAAATTATGTGAATGGATTTCTCTCCCCCTTAATTGGTGGACATCCAACATAATGTGTAATGTATCAAATAAGGAATGACAACAAAGTGTTTAGGAGGTTATTCGGGTTAACGAAAGAGATGAGCTTAGTGAACTTCATCCTTAAAGTCACGTACCTCTTCTTGATTAATACGAGATGATCGTATGATGAGGCATGTGGTTTCCTAATAGGAAGTGAAGAGGATTAGAGTATTGTTATAACTAAATAATGATGGAGGTTATTTTTTGAAAGCGGAAGCAAAAATTAGATTTGGAAAGAGGTCGATTGAAAGACAAAAATGCAACGCCAACCCTCTAGAACTTAATTCTATAAGCTTTTAAACTATATGCAAGTGTAGGGGTCCCATAAAGCATAGTACTAATCTACGTAGCAATAAAAGGGATTATGCAAAATGAGCATATAAAAGTTGCAACCAAGTGAGATAACAAATAATTTGTTATCAACCTACAAAACAAATTTGTTAGTGACAAAAGATGTTAACATGATAGAAATCAAATGATAACATATTATATAAGCAAAAACAACACATTGCACTTAGTAGACAAGAAATCACCACACAATATATATCATCAAAAAAATCATAATATGCATGAATACGACTTTATTCAAGACATTTCATTATGAGATTGTTTTGTTGTTAGACTTAGACATTTAAGCATACTTGGATATACAATAATCTATGTGATTAATTTGTAAGATAAAAAGGCTTCTAAAAGTTAGTCATACCAAAAGCACTTTGACATATTATATGTACACACGTAGCAAACCAATAGTGTGACAAGAAGCAAAAGAAATAAGATGAAAGAGTCATGCAAGCCATGTTTAAGACATAACAATTTGGAGCATGTATCATTTAGATCGTACTACACATAGATATAATGAATGCCAACTAATAGCTTTCAAACACAAATATATCATATCAAAATTATCACGTATCAAAATGACATATTATGAGTTCATAAGCAACATGTTAATCATGCTAAGGATAATTCAAAAGTAATTATCATGCAAATAAATTTTTAGGTTTAAACGTTTAGTAGCATGAAACAAGAATACAAGCATTATAAAGATAAAACCGTACTAAGGTTTACACATTTGACTAGTTATCAAACACTAAGATAATGTCAAATCAACTTATCGTATCAAACAAGAACATGTAATCAACACATGTAAGTGCAATGCAAGTAGTTTTAAAAGAAAAGTCATATATACTACTTGTTTGATTAGTATTCCCAAGGCGAGGCAAACTATCAATGTTTTAACACTTACTTTAGGCAAGTATAGGAATACAGATTTTTCAAGTTGGAGAATGAATATGAGACTATTACTAGCGGTGCTCAATTAAGGCTAAACACGACCATTTTTACGGGTGATTCCACATACCCAACTTCTCTCCAGGAAGCAATTCAACCGTTAGGTCAAATTGAGTTTCTAGTGCAATAGGTTCTCCAGTAGTCATTCTCATGTTAGAAAGATGGGAACTCCTACTTTTGCATATTAAAGTGCATAAAAGATGATAGTTTACCAATACTTGGCTTAATGTGACTTAACTAATATGCAATATAACTAAGGTGATGAAGACGTCATGTTATACACCTAAATTTTAACAATGGTGTGTTTGATAAACAATGTGTTTTAATCTTGTGTCTAGAATCTAAAGTTGTTCAAATTACACAACTAATTGTATGATCTAATGGATGACATCTTTTATGTTGAGTTGAAGTGTGTAATTTAAATGTGAATTGATCATCTAAGACTAGAGAATATGTTAAACTAAGAACGTTCTCAAGAAAGCTCTTTGGTATTTATTTTAACAATAATCTAAGTGAGGTTACCAACTTCAATAGATCTTGTGTATGCTCTAAAGATGTGTAGTTTTAACCTTGGATGTGAACTCGGTTTGAGCAAGGTTAGGTTATGATGTACGCTTGAAAGGAAATAGATACAAATAGTATCTTTCAACAAATGAGATTATCCCATGGGATAAAGTTATCATGCTTATGAAAACAAGTATGACAAGATGAATTGGATATGCTAGTTCATAGAACTTGTAGATGTTTGTTTCAAGATCATTTAGCCAATGAGGTGTAATGAAATCTCTTGTAACACAACTATTTATGTCGCAAGAATGATGCATAGGATATACAATATCCTTTTAACAAGATGAAATCTTAACGCAAGAATCTTAGTCATAATGTTCTTCAAAACATCATGTTTTCCTAAATGAAGATATGAAGCCAAAGTGTTTGAATCGGATAGTCCCATCTAAATAAACTTGGTCTCAAGATTATATTCACTAGATGATGACAGGAGGAATTCACTCAAGTTTCTTATGTATACTCCTCAAAAGTCATTGTTGCTTGGGGTGTATGATGTTGGCTTTGAGATTGCATTTTAACATATGTTGTTAAAATGTTGATTTGAGGTTTAACGAAATTCATGCAGAAGTTTAACGATGAAGTATTACTAATACTTTGATGATTTGTGAAGGTAGTACTACTTATACCTAGTGGAAATTGACAACAATTACCAAGAGCACCATGCTTATTTGATAGTTGAGGTTCTAGCCATAATGAACTATCTAAGTCCTTATATGTTGGAAAGGATGTTTGAGTTTGTTCAAACGTGCATTTGATTCAGTACAAGTGTTGGACACAAGGGCTTTTTGAGCAATACACTCAACGAATTCAAATGATGGTAAGGATGGTGGATTGGTTGATCTAGGTGGTAGGTCTTCTAGTGTCTAAATAAGGATGTGGTGATGTAGGGGTTTGTTGTGCTATGGGAGTACCTAGGTTGAATATTTGTCCATAGATGTTGAACACAAAAAATACGGATACTAATTCTTATGGTTCATTGGTTGCTACAACTAGTGGTGAAGTGCTTGAAGTTTTGGTTATGTTTATGAAGCTTAGGGGCTGAGGTATAGGTTCACCTTGAAAGGGAACGTTTGATCTAAAGTATACTCTTGGAAGTCCATGAGCAATACGGTTAATGGTGCCAAAAGATGGAAGAGGGATAGTAGGTGTCAAAGAGGGATAAGTGGCACTGTGGGTTGTTTGTTTTGGATAAGTGTTTCAACATGTGTTGTTAAAATACTTGGGTGTTGATTTTTCGGATATGACTTTTAATGACTACAATCGTAAGTTGCATATACTTGAATATTCGGATGAAATACTTAAGTTGTCAATCCTAATTTGTTGAGATTATAAAGCTTAGATTGAACTCAAGGATAACAAGACTTGATAATATGTATTTAACATATGTGTGAGTTATGACTCGATGTAAATACTTATCGTCTTGAAGGATGACACATTATTTTCATGTTAACCAGGTGAGGCAATACATGTAGATACAAAACAATATCTATAGTCATATGTTAGACTTGTGTATGATGTCTTTGCAAATAATGAGTCCAAGTTTATTAGTCTCGGTAAGTCATCTAAGTCATCCGCAAACGGGTGAGGAGATGTTGGTGGTGTTGCACAAAGTTTGATAGGTACAAGCTTTGGAGACTTTGGTAGTGAAGTTGTTTTGGATGATGGTGGGTGATTTTGGTGGTGGAGTTGGAGTACTCAAGTTTAGAAAGTTCACATCTTGAATGGGTGATGAGATGTTGAGAGGTAATGAGTATGAGGATGAAGAGCTCAAGTTAATGAAGCAACAAGATCGAATGCTAATCCTAGTGGTTTTCTTAAGTGGCTTATTTGAGGTTAAGGATTTAGTCATTTTGACTTTGCTTTAAGAAATGCTAAGCTTGAGGAAGAGTAACAGTGAAGGTGTGAAAATGATCATCTTGAATGTGTCGATTTATGAAACTAAGGATTCATGGATTTGACGTTAATCCATACAAAGATGGTAGTTTCTAATGAGATGGAAGTGTCTAAAATCATGTCAAACATCCTAAGTTAATCCATTGAGAATGTGTTGAGTGAGGTATGAAAGATATGTATTAACAACTATCCTAGAAACGAAGTTTGGTAAATTAGATTGCGGAATTTAGTAAAATTCAATAACTTACCTGTAGGATTCACGGCACCATTTCTTTACACAGCCGAAACCCTTAAATTGGTGCCGCCTGGTCCGCCTGTACAGGTATGGCGGTACCAAAATCCATAACGGACGGAACCAAATTAATGGTACCGTCTGGTCCGTGGAGACCAGAAATCTTAACAGACCCATTTTTTAGGTGTCGGGGACTTTTCCGAAACCTGAAACTTTTCTTAAAACATGTGACATTAATTATTTCTAGTTAAGAAAAGTCGATATCACATATACAAACATAGTGGAGCATAGACTTTGACCAAGGGCTAACGATTTTCACATGAAGGTGAAAATGGGTAAAATTTGATAACACACTTGTGCTATCCCCCTGCATAAACCGGTTAGCATACAACATTGTTTTACGTCATGTTATCATCCTACCTAGAAAAAACAAATAAATTACATCATATAACATTGTTTTTGTCCTTATACCAAACACTCTCTAAAAACCTCCATTTTTCAAAGTACTTGACTAATTTACTTAGTACTCTTTGCTAAGTGAGTTATGACATTTCATAAGTTATGTGAGATGTTAGTATAACCTATGCAGAAGAAGTGATCTAAGTCTATAAGTGATGGTAAAACAATTTTCCAACTTAGCGCACAAAATTTAGCAAATATCCTATTGTGCATAAACAAGAAATCGTCAAGCATGCGAATAAATAACATGGCAAGATTGATACTTATATTATGCAAACAAACAAGTGAAAACAATAATTTGAAAATAAGCAAGCAAGATATATGCAAACAACATAAACAAGTGGTCATTAAGCATAGTATGACAAGAAAAACACTTTTCGTCATTTAGCGTTTAAATATGACGATGTATACCAAGCTTGATTAGTTTCCTTTAAACATATTACCAAATTAATTAGTTTCAAAAGAAGTTGTATCAAAGTTCTAAGAATACCAACTTAAATTGTTTGATTCAAAAATTTGAGTTTTTATGTTAAAGCGAAACTTAATATTTTAGACATACTGTAGTATTTGGTCTATTTTACTTATTTAAATTTAGACTCAGGCCATGAAAGTATTTTTAAGTGAAACTAGACTCAATTACCTTTAAAATGATAGGTGGCTCGACTCGTACGGACTTACGGTTAATTAGTTATGATTTTTTGAAGTTGCCCAAAAAACTGCATACTGTACACACGGATTCCACGGAACCAAATAAAGGGATCCGCCCTTTATAAGATTTGGTGTCGTGGTCCTCTGAGACAGATTCACCAAAACTAGTATTTGACATAGAGAAAACGTGTGTGACTTACTAGATTTCATAGTAAACATATAATACACATATTTAACAACATATCTACTTATGTAACTTATCTCAAACATTTACGGAGGTGATTTTTCAACTAGATTTATAGTTATCCCAAACACTCCTTTAAAATCATATTTCTTCGTAAATTTTCTATAAGCACATAATACAATATTTACTAGTTCTATCAACAAACTTTTATTTTATTTTTCAAGAAAACCTTCAAGCTTGTATACAAAGTTACATTTAACAACAAAATTTCTAGGTATAATAAGCAAAGCAATTTTCATAATATTTTTCGCTTCAATGGTAATTTGATACATGGATCGTACTCTATTTTAAAAACCATTTGTTTTGAAAATACGAGCTACGTGGCTCTGATACCAATTGTGGAAACGTAGAGGGGGTGAATACGTTACCGTTTAAAAACTTTAGATCTTTAGTATCAAATCGCTTATGAAGCTTGTTATAATATGAAAGTTCCAATTATTGTTTGTGACTAATGTAAAGCATAGTAAACCATGTTGTCACACAAGCATTAACATCAAACCACATCACAAGCAATAGTATAGTGCAACTATAAAAGTAAAGAGATAAAGAAAGGAAAGTGCAAACCGAACACGATGATTTATAGTGGTTCGGTCACGGATCTCCTTTCCGCCCTACTCCACTCCCCGAGTACCCAACTCGAGAGTTACTTCACTAAATCAACAAGCTCCCTTCTCGGCGGAGAAAACCTTACAATCGTCGCTTACACTTTTTCCGGTACAAAGCTAAATACCGGGTTCTAGTTCGAGGTAGAACCAACCTAACGTCGCCTATACAATATTTCTGACACTAAGCTAGATGTCGAGTTCTTTTACAAGGGTACAACCAATCCCAATATGTTTTATGGCCCAACATAACAAACCTTGTATTTTATCGCACAAACACATAAACCATCTAATCTAGTTTGGTGAAAGTGTTGTGATGATGCAATGATGTTCTACACTAATGATCCATGACACAAATGTCTAATGGATATGAATAACTACTTCTAAATGAACTTCCATTGATAGGAAGCCTTCATGATGAAGATCACAAGTTCCCTAAACTTCTTGTGATAGATCTTCAACTTGTGGTGAGTGGGGATGGCTAGATCTCCAAGATTTCCTTGGTTGATCAAAGAGTATGCTTACAACAAAGATGAATGTTAGAAGCATTATGATCATGATCATTAGGGTGTTTAATGTGTGTTACTACATTGTTAATGATTGATCTAAATGTATGCAAGAAGGTGGAGAAGATGTGCTTTGAAGTGGTGAAGAAATGGGAAAACAATGGGCTTCTATTTATAGCCAAAAGTGGGCAGGAGCGTCCATGGACCAAGGAGCCCTTTAAAGGGTTCCGCCCTTTATAGAAAAGGGTTCCGTGGGTGCCTGACAGAAAAGCTAAAAAATCTTTCTTCAAATCTTTCCAAGATATTACCAAATCTTACTAAGATCACATTTGATATATTGTGTGTCAATCTAACCAAAATATTCAAGTGATCTTCCAAGGATTTCAAAGATGATGCATGACATGATGTAACATGTATTTCCATTTTTAGATTAAAAAGTTTATCAAGGTAAACTTGTAAAATGTATTATGTAACTAGTTAATAAAATGTCTAGTTACCTTTTGTAAAAGAGTGCTTGTCAAAATAAAATATATTTTGTCAAGTGTAAGTAAACTTTAGTATTTGTATGAAATACTTGTGAATGAAAAATGTAAAATGAGGTTCGAAATAGAATGGTTAACCTATTAAAATACTTAGCGACTCTAAACGTATTTTAAACATTCTAAATGATTTGTTAATGGGTTTGATCATAATGCCACATAACAAACATGTACGAACCTGTGTTGTAACATACGAGGACTAGAGACATCGAGAGGTGTTGAATGTATGTTGAGACAACGTGTGATTACAAGTAACTTGTACATTTTATGTTATGAATTACAAGTTACATGTTTGTCATCAATCAAAACAAACGAGACTGTATAGATTAAATATCGTAATATTTGCACTAACATGCTATAATGGGGATAATTATGAAGCTATTAATGGGCCGATTAATACTCATAATTCCATTTGACTAGCTAAGAGTATTTTCCTATAAATAGGAGATCTGTTTTATGCATGAACACGGATGAAATACACACAGAAAACGATTAACACTTATAAGCGAAAGGGTTATAGAATTGTGCCTAATTATCTAACTGCATTTGGTCTTATCCCAAGTAGATATTCGTGATAACCAGGCATTAGGGTCGAATAGTTTACTTTGGAAAGTGATCACACGATTCCAAGTGATATCCGGTAACCACCAAGTGGTATTTGTTACTGCTGACCGTTTGTTTGTTTCTGCTAAATAGTTGCATATTTCTGCTGAAGTTGATTATCTTACCCTGATCTGGGAGCCACTACCCCAACAACATCAACACCAGGTAATTTTAGTTGATACATAGTGCATTAATAGTAAAGTAGGGTCAACCTCTTCAAACATAAATTCATTCATGTTACATAACCCGATGAAAAAGAACGAACTACTATGCAATGGATGTTTGAGACCAATAATGTCAATGCCATTTTATAAGTGTGCTCAGGGTTGCGGCTTTGCTCTTCATGAGTGGTGCACTTGTTGGCCCGTTTTTATGGATCTTTAATATAAAAAAAAACAATTTGAATCAAGAAACTTTTCTTATTTATCAGTCATCATTGTTTGAATATAAATCCTAACTATTTATATGTTTCGAAAGGGTAAAAGTGAAGCATTGTGTCGGTTCAAGGATATGACAGTTACAGCATAACTGTCATATAACCGTTTCTTTATAACTGCTTCTGTTGACTTTTAAAGTCTGACTTTCATTGGTTGACTTTCGTTGACCGGGTCGTAGTGGGTTTGATATGGGTCGATTGGTGATTAACCCAATATTCTCCCCCTTAATCACAATCGATGTGACGTTGGTCTTTAAGTCTTCTTGATTCATCTTCTGGTTAAATCCACCATCTGAGCTTTTAATTTCTTGTAGTGCTTGTGATCATCCTTATATCCAGGTAGATCAATTTTCCTTCAGTTATTTCCACCTTTTTCTTCTATGATCTTCATTATGTCCATGTTGATCTGGTTATTTCCACCTTTTTCTTCTGTGATCTTCATTATGTCCATGTTGATCTGGTTATTTCCACCTTTTCTTCTGTGATCTTCATTATGTCCATGTTGATCTGGTTATTTCCACCTTTGTGATCTTCCTTAAGTCCAGGTTGATCATGTTCTTCTGGTTATTTCCACCTTTGTTGTTGTGATCTTCCTTAAGTCCAGGTTGATCATGTTCTTCGGGTTATTTCCACCTTCATTGTTGTGATCTTCCTTAATTTCGGGCTGATCATATTTTCTTGGTTCTTCTTCAACAGTTGCCATAAGCAATGTTGGTTCTAAATCTTCTTCAATGAGATTAGATTCTTCTTCTTTCTTTGATGGACATTTGTTTACAAAATGCCCATACTCCTTGCATTTAAAACACATCACGTTACTCTTATCATGAGTAATTTTATTTGAGTTGCTGTTTGATTTTTCCTTGAAATTATTTTCTTGGCCTCGCAACAAATCATGTCCACATTTTTCACAATGTCTTCCGTGAGTAATGTTATCGTTGTGACGTGTAAACAATAACTTATATTGATCGTTATTGTCCTTATTCTTCTTAAACTTTATTCTTTCCTCGTACGTCTTGAGTCTCCCAATTGCTTCTTCCATCGTCATTTCACTTAGGTCGGAGTATTGCTCTATTGATGCAACTATTTGCAGATACCTATCGGGTACAACATTTAATAATTTCTGTACTAAGGTTTCATCTTCTATGGTGTGTCCTAGACTAGCGGCTTTGTTTACGAGAGTTGTAAGTTTTTTAGCAAAGGTGTCAATTGTCTCGTCTTCCTTCATTTGTAACATCTTAAAATCATATTTGAGTGTTTGTAGTCTTGTTTGTTGAACTCTGTCTTCGCCAACGTGTCTAGTTTTCAAAGCATTCCAAATGTCCTTCACGGTTTTGTGCTTTGTTATTTGAAGTAATTGTTCCTCAGGTAAGGCTTGATAAAGGAAAGCAATAGTGGTTTTCTCTTTTGTCTTATCGGGTTGAGTCGACTCAGGCGGCTCTATTGTTTCCCATAAGTTATTTGCTTCGAGAATGATTTGCATTCGAATTGCCCATAATGAGTAATTTGTGGGCTTTAGGATTGGGCATTGAAATTGGGGTGTACTGTTAGCACTAGGTTCCTTATTAACACTTCCTTTCGTGATATCTTAAATATATTGACAATAAAATATCTCCAAAAATCTAACACGAGGTGTGTTGAAAAAAATGTTTTATTTTTCCTTACAGGCTATAAAACTTTATAGGACTGGTTTTTAAATCCAAAACTATCCTCGGAGATTATTATATTTTAAAACAAATAACCTAAGGTTAATTATTCCTTAAAAATTATTCCTAATCAGTATACTAAGCAGTGTAATTACTAGGTTAATATATTATCCAAAATATGATAAGATGCTAATTCTAAAAGGTAACTTATCAAAAATAAAAATCAATATATATCAAAATATATAAAGTAAAAAATGAAAGGTGGTTTTGAAATCTTTTGGAACCTGGAGGGGTTGATGGTTTAACCCGATGCCCTATTAATATTTATCCTTTTGTGTGTGGCCCTTAGTGTACGCGTCCCTTTGTATATTTATTTTTATCTCTTTTGTTTTTGAGATAAAACAAACACGTATCCTTCTTTTTCTTTCTTCTGAAATACTATCTTAAGTTTCTCTCTCTCTCTATAGGGAAGCTTTCTTTGCCTTCTCCTTTCTCCAATAATCGACGGTTGAGTGGCTGCTTTTAATGGCTATGTTTTTTACCGTCCCTTCTTCTTTCTCCGGTATGGGTGTTCTTCGTGAGCACTAATATTCCTCCAATTGAAACCTAGGGTTTCAGATGATTTGGGGGTTTTCTAATCCGTGAGAAGTATTATGATTGGAGTATGCAAATGAATCAATTGGGTCTCAATTGATCCTTCTGGGCTTGATTCCTTTGAAGAACAGGTGTGTTTGTTCTTAATTCGAATCTTTGATTCGCCCTAATTGATGACCTTGGTATATTGGTTTTTTTTCTTCTTTGTTCTTGAATTTGATTCGGACTGTTTTGCAAAAATGAATGAAAAGAGGAACCCTTTTGATGCCGGTAACAATTCACACTTGTGATTGATACCTTGGTGACAAAATTTGTTGTTTCCTTTGATGAAATATCACAACGAAAAAATAATCTTGTGATTAATTTTTGGTTCGAACTGTTTTTGCAAAATAAAAAATTCGGGTCTTTTCTGATGGTGTTGATTCAAGAACAGGGTATGAAAAACCTTGGTATATGATGATTTTGGCTCTGATTCCAATAGTTGGCCCCTTTTTATGGATCTTTAATCAAAATATACCGGTAATAACAATAAACAATTTGAATCAAGAAACTTTTCTTATTTATCAGTCATCATTGTTTGAATACAAATCCTAACTATTTATATGTTTCGAAAGGGTACAAGTGAAGCATTGTGTCGGTTCAAGGATATGACAGTTACAACATAACTGTCATATAACCGTTTCTTTATAACTGCTTCTATTAACTTTTAAAGTCTGACTTTCGTTGGTTGACTTTTGTTGACCGGGTAGTAATGGGTTTAATATGGGTCGATTGGTGATTAACCCAATAGCACTCGACTGCCAACATCAATAGAAAACCACCCAGGTCACCCGCAACATACCCTTATTCTCCTGCCAAACGTCCCCCATAAGTTTTTCAGCGTATTTCGTTGTAAAGTTTGTCATTTAGATTGCAACGGATTTGCTTATGGTTGTGTCGAATGCGAATACTATGTTGATGTTAGTTGTGGGTTTATTCCTGAAAAAATCACACATAATGCACACCTAAACCACCTTCTTTCAAGAGTTAAAGTAGATAACGATGACCGCTGGTGTCATATATGTCGCTGATATATGTGGGAGGACTATTTTTCATTCAGTTGCAGCATTTGTGACAATATTTGTATACATTCCGAGTGTGCTTTGTTATTGCCTGGGACAATAAGGCACAAGTATGACAAACATCCCATGAGCTTGAGTTACCTCCCAATTGAGAACCAGAAGAGTGAATACTTTTGTGAAATATGTGAGGAACCATTGAATCCTCATCGTTCTTTCTATCACTGTCACAATCACAAGTGTGTTCAGTCGGTGCATTCTGCTTGTGCTCCGTTAATACTTCGGTCCGATATGGCAGATAGGCCTTCCCGGTATGGTAAGAGCATCTACCAGTTTGTGAATGTAAAGTTTGGGAGCATTCATAAGACACCCGGTCACCCACATCCTCTCTCTTTCACTCAAGGGACAGAGAGTGATGGGGAATGCAGTAATTGTGGTTATAAACGATTGTGGTACGAGATGATATTTAAGTGTCTCGAATGTAAGTATGCGATTGATTACTATTGTTGTGAGAACTTGAACAGCTCATGAAGCTTTCTGTTTTATCCAGTTTCTATACATTTGACTGTCTCCTGTGTACAATTTATGTAATGATCGATTGAATTTATATGTGTGATTCAAGATTTATTTTATCCTTTTTTATGATTAGAGTGTAACTTGTGTTGTGGGATTTTTAATAATTAAAAGATGCATTTTATTATTATTATTATTATTATTATTAATAAAAACATCACTTTATTAGAAACATCACTTTATTATTGTATTATTATTATTATTATTATTATTATTATTATTATTATTATTATTATTATTATTATTATAAAATTACCTTTAGGTGCTCGAAGTTTAATTAATTTTAACATTTTAGTCCCTTAATTATTCATTTTCATTCATAACTGTGGCCTTCTTTTATAATTTGGTTTCAAAGATGTGTTTGTTTTAAGTTTTAAAGAAAAAATAAAAAATAAGAAAATCTAGCATTCATAGACGCTTATAGTGTTTGGTCATCATTCATTAAATTTCATAAGATGAGTCATCCACAATGCAAGTTATAAGAGTTCAATGAAAAAAAATTGATGGCATGTTACTTTGTTTGATTCAACTTTCCATTGCTTGAGAGTTAAATAAGGATGGGCCTAAATGTTGAAAATAATCTAGGGGTGTTTGGCTAAGCTTATTTGAGGTGCTTATTAGCTTATTGACTAAAACAAGTTTGTCCAACACTTATTGAGAGGTGCTCAATAGGTTATATACAAATGGCTTTTTGTTAAAGTCATAAGCTTTTTTCTGACACACTTCATGGTTTTGTAGGATATGCAAATTATACGTTTGTAGTTTCTGACGTATACCTGGCTATTTGAGGCAGTTGATTTTGTATCGAAGGTTATGTATCTTGCATATGTATTGTGTTAGTTGTAGCTGTTGATTACAGTTAGGGTGTTTGGGATTGATTAATGCTTCTACTTATGTGTCTTGTTTTAAATTAGCACTTTTAAGCTACTTAAAAGTAGGTAATCCAGAAAATAGTGTTTGGATTTTGCTTATCTTGTAGAAAATGCAATAAAAATAATATTTTGTTGGAAAGTTTCAGTAAAATCCAGCTGTAGAGGTTTCAGGTTAATATGATGGTAAAAAGATAATTTCAATTCTGTCTCAAATAAGCACTTTGAAATGAAGCAGTTTTGTACCTGCTTATCAGGAAAAGGCTTATTTCACTTCAGAATAAACAGATAAGCTAAAGCAGTTTGGATGACATGACACGAAACCGGTTAGTTGAAAAATCAAGCTATCCCAAACACCGCTTTAGTATCTCATGTAATAATATGAGTATACAAAATCTAAGGATATCGCTTATCGACCACACATTTAACTCAATTTGGATCAGAGGCATCTTCTGCTTTTAAAGATGTGACAGCATTACTAAATACAGCTTCAAGGGACGCCTGCATATGCATGACCATAACAAAATTTAGGGGCATTTATATAACGATTATCCAACAGTGAAAATAGTTGTAGATCCTACTCAGTTGTAGATCCTACTCCCACCACCAGAATTACTTCAAAATTAATAAATCTCACATATGTTTGATTTGGCCAAGAACTGAATGTGCCTAAAAGTTCCTAAACAAAAATAATAAGACGTTCATATTATTTTATAACCGAATTCTTTGTATCTGTAATATGTATATACTATTTAAGCTTCTCGACAAAAATCAATATGAATATGATCAAGGGTGTGATGGTATGGTTTTCAACATCATCACCTTGGATGTTTACAACAATATCAAATTTTCTTTTAAGGTCTAGAAGTGCCTCGCTGCAGCGTTCAGTTTCTGAAAGTTGGTCACGCACAAAGCCATTATATCACGAGGACGAACATTATATGGGCATAACAAGAACCTTACCATTTCGACAAGATTCAGATGTCATTATGACATCAGCTCCAAATCCACGACAACAATTTGCAATCCTCTCATCATCCGTAGCCACAAATGGTGTAACACAGGTGAAGTGTATTAGCTAAAATCAACTTGGTCAAATATTCGTTAACATTAATTCATATTGCATCGATGAACTCACATCAAGTTGTGTTTTAAAATTAAAATATGAGAGTTCCAAATTTATTAAAGCCCCTTTTAATTTAATACTCCATCCGTTCCAAATTATAAGTCCATTTTAACTTTTTCAAAGTCTTTTCTTTCCTACTTTGACCTTAATTATTTTTTTTCGGGTTATATAATACTTGATGAAAAGTATACCAATGAAAAAGCATTTAAAACACAAGTCCATTTATATATTTTGCGTCAAATATTATATAACACTAAAAAATATAATTAAGGTCAAAGTTTATATAAAAAGACTTTGAAAAAGACAAAATTGACTTATAATTTGGGACGGATGGAGTACAAAATAAGTACGCAAGGCTATACAAACTGTACAATCCCGGCCTTCATTTTGAAATTACTTAAGTCAATTAAAATTCAAAAAGTAGTCAAATAAAAGGAGTCATCTACAAGAATCATTTCCATAAGCTTCACTCAAGCATCAAAATGTGTGGGCATCACGAGTGGCGTAGCCAGGAATTTGTTTTCGGGGGGGGGGGGGAGGGGGGGGAATTTTTTTTTTTGAAAGACGTTAGCTACTGCTAAAAAAAAATCATAATATATAACTACGTAAAAATGTTGCAACCAATTTGTTCATTTTTAGCGTTTTAGTTGCACACGACGTTTATTCGCATCATTAAAATCATCTAAAAACGAGTCTAAACTAGTTATTGCATGATACTTATGTAAAATTATAGTATCAATTTTAAAGTGGGCCAAAAATCAATACTAGATACATGGATTAGTATAAGTTAAAGGTGGGCTACAAATCAATACTAGATATTGGGCTTTATTGCATGTACATATATTATTAGGCTTGTGGGTGGGCCATGGCTCACCTTAGCCTCCACATAGCTACGCCACTGCATCACAAACATCATAAAAGGTCACCGAACAAGCAGTGTCTGTTTTGGTGTGCTGCAAAAGTCCAAAGTTTCAAATATACCAATATTTGTGTACCAATGTTATTAAATTCGGAGACTCGTGCAAGAACCAAAAGAAAAACTAACTACGTTTACTAAGGGTGTGTTTGTATGTGCATATTTAAATTGATGAGTGGGACTTCACAGATTACACATCCAAATATATTGATAATCCTAAACTTATATATAGATCAATAACAAGTTTTCTTACTGCTCTAAAAACAATATATGTCCTGACTTTTGACCCTTTAGAGGGTGTATGGGATTGCTTATTTCAAAGTGCTTAAAAAAAAAAAAAAAAAAAAAAAAAAAAAAAAAAAAAAAAAAAAAAAAAAAAAACCTATATAGCCTCCCATGTCTTTTAATCTAAAAACATTTGCATTTTCATCAATCTACTTGCTATTTCAAAGTGCTTATTTCTATCGACTTGTTAGTAAAAAAAATCATCAATCCCAAACACCCTCTAAACAATCAACAAGTTATACGCACTTTCTGCCTTAAAAGAAAACTAAAACTAGAGACACACTATTATTTTTCTTTGTACACTTGTTTCTTATCTATTGGCCGTTTGATTGAGCATGGAACAAATAACCACTCTTTTTTTTTTTTGGTTTTAGGTTCATCCTTATTCATTGACTTATGTACTTTGAAGTTTGAACATCAATATTTTAGAAGTATTGTGTGAAAATGGTTTTTGTTAAAAATTTTGATTATCATAATTTGCAAATGATCACATAATCACAATCTCTATTCTTGGTTGCTATTTGCTATTGTTACATTATGCCAAATAAGGAATGAAGATGATGAATGATTAGTATAAAAGTGTGTTCAATAGATTGATACATTTAAAAAGTTATGTGTTTATCATTTAGGTTTTATGTTAAATTTACAACACTACTTAAAATTACTTTTACTTCTCTATATAATATTAAAAAAAATAAAAAATACTTGCATGTTACCCGAGTCTTAAACTAGTTAGATCTTATATAAACGAAATTAGTACATTATTAAGCATTTGTGTAAAAGCAATAGAACAAATGCACACGATAAACAACTACAAGGTTTTTTTTTTTTTTTTTTTTTTAATCAATCTCATATGTAATTGAGGTGTAATAGTACAAATGCACATCTAATTTCTTTTATTGCGAACATAAAAAATTAAACACCAATCATAAATACGCAGACAAATAGATATAACTGAGGTGTAATAGTATGTATGAGACATCATTTACAATATTTCATACGTGTAGTAAAAATATTTATGTCATTGCATCTTTATCTTTCACATGGTCACAGCATTCCTTACCCACATTGTAAGCAACTTAAAACATAAATTAGATTCTTTCTAAAATTAAAGCCCAAATTGAGAACATGACTATATTGAAGATGCTCTGACATAAATCTATGATATGTTACTTGTAAAGCACTTCATTTCGTCTTTTTTTTTTTTTTTTCTTTAAAAAAGCGAAGAGGCTAAATTAAAACAAACAAACGAAGGCTAAGTTTTGTAAGAATAAAACAAACTTGTAAGAACATAAAGGTAAAAAAAGAAAAGAAAAAGAAGATGCTAATTTCATGTATTAATTTGCAAGCAAAGTATCACAGGTCTTATTATTTCTTACTATAAGTAGTAGCATATGAGCTCAACGAACACCATATCTTAAAACATACAATTATAACTATTATAATGAAGGTCTTTGAACATGAGCATCCACTGGAGCTCGTTGATTTGCAGCCGCCAAAGATTGTAGATGTATGGGAAGAAGAATCTGATGATGATGATGATTTGATTATTGAAGAGGAGTTCCGACGTCCATGTAACCGGTGCTACCAAGACATCACTCTGTACCACAGGTACTACTATAAATGTACTTTAGGTTCATGTGATATCTTGCTTCACAAATTCTGTGCAGAGTTGCCGCCAATGTTAGACCACACATCTCACACACATACTCTTCACCAAGGTATCTACCGTGGGAGGTGGGTATGCACTTATTGTCAAAGCCAACTCAAGACTGGTGAAGTATATTATTCGTGTCGCGAATGTTATTACAATATTGATGTCAATTGTGTCATAGATGTTGAAAAAAAGAGCATCCATCACCCAAGCCACCCACACAAGCTGGTCTGTACTATCTCTACACCCATTTTGTGTCATTGCAAGGCTTGTGGGAGAAAGCATGAAGGGATCTTCTATAATTGTACCACTTGTTTCTTCACCATACACAGCGATTGTGCTTTCCTACCAAAAAAAATGTTAATTCAAAAGACAACAGATGATGCTTTCTCCCATCCTCATCCACTCACCATTTCATATTCCTTCCCAAGAGCAGACAAAAGAGCTAAATATTTCCCAAGATGCAGAGTATGTAATTACGGTTTTTATGACCATCTTTGGATTTACAAATGCGAGAAATGTATGTACTATGCCCATGTGGATTGTGCGACGTCAAGAAGAGAACCATTCATGTCCATCTTGTCAAGTCCTGGTAAATTATTCTATGATTTCTTCAAGTAATTAGATTAGTATTCGTTATTAACTATATAACAATTGAACGATTATTCATATAAGATATAATAACCATGCATGTTATTCCATTTTCAGGTTCTGGTAGACTCGTTAAAAACTATAAGGATGCAGACTATCCTGATCTTCTCCATCTACCATTCCCAGATCAGACTGACAACATTCTGAAACATTTATTTTTCAAAAAGAATGGACCTGGAACCTCTGAAACGGATGAGGTAAACCAACAACTTATCAAACATCAACACCAGGTAATTTTAGTTGATACAGAGTGCATTGATAGTAAAGTAGGGTCAACCTCTTCAAACATAAATTCATTCATGGTACATAACCCGATGAAAAAGATCGAACTACTATGCAATGGATGTTTGAGACCAATAATGTCAATGCCATTTTATAAGTGTGCTCAGAATTGTGGCTTTGCTCTTCATGAGTGGTGCACTCGACTGCCAACATCAATAGAGAACCACCCAGATCACCGGCAACATACCCTTATTCTCCTGCCAAATGTCCCCCTTAAGTTTTTCAGCGTATTTCGTTGTGAAGTTTGTCGTTTGTATTGCAACGGATTTGCTTATGGTTGTGTCGAATGCGAATACTATGTTGATGTTAGTTGTGGGTTTATTCCTGAAAAAATCACACATAATGCACACCCAAACCACCTTCTTTCAAGAGTTAAATTAGATAAATATCGGAGGTGTCATATATGTTGCAGGCATATGTTTCCTGATCGTTTTTCATTCAGTTGCAGCATTTGTTATAATATTTTTATCCATCCCGAGTGTGCTTTGTTATTGCCCGGGACAATAAGGCACAAGTATGACAAACATCCCATGAGCTTGAGTTACACCCCAATTGAGAACCACAAGTGTGAATACTTTTGTGAAATATGTGAGGAACCATTGAATCCTCATCAATCTTTCTATCACTGTCACAAGTGTGTTCAGTCGGTGCATTCTCTTTGTGCTCCGTTAATACTTCGGTCTGAAATGGCAGATAGGCCTTCCCGGTATGGTAAGAGCATCTACCAGTTTGTGAATGTAAAGTTTGGGAGCATTCATAAGACACCCGGTCACCCACATCCTCTCTCTTTCACTCAAGGGATAGCGAGTGATGGTGAATGCAGTATTTGTGGTGACGAATTGCTGTACGAGATGATATTTAAGTGTCTCGAATGTAAGTATGCGATTGATTACAAATGTTGTGAGAACTTGAACAGATCATGAAACTTTCTGTTGTATCCAGTTTCTTGTACGATTGATCGATTGAATTTATATGTGTGCATGTTCATTTCACTCTAGTAATACAAATGTAAACTTTCTGTTGTGATTCAAGATATGTTTTTATCTTTTTTTAGGATCAGAGTGCAACTTGTGTTGTGGGATTTTTTTATGATTTGAAGAATAAATTATAAAATTACCTTTAGGTCCTCCAAGTTTAATTCATTTTAACATTTTAGTCCCTTGATTATTCATAACATTGAAACTTGGGTATATAATAATAATATTACAACAATTTTTTTTTTTAGTTGATTTCAAAGATGTGTTACGTATACCCGGCTATTTGAGGCAGTTGCTTTTAGTTATGTATCTTGGATATGTATTATGTTAGTTGTAGTTGTTGATTACAGTTAGTGTTGAGTTTATGATATATAAAATACAATAAAACATAAAGACATCAAGAGTACACAGCGGAAGACTTAAGATCATAACAAATAAATTAATTAACTGAAAGTATGCGTAACGTACCTCTTGCGAATGTCAAATCCCTCGAGCAAAGCAAAACAACCCTCGAGCAAAGCAAACCAAAGAAGTACTTATTGGTGTAAGAATAATGTCTTACAACCACGTTCTTGTACACACGAATTAACCAAACGAATCAAGCGATTGCTAGATCTAACACAAGCCCTCGTTTAAGAAAAACGAAACCAAACTCCCTTACTTGGGGTGTTCGGCCGATTGGGACAAGAGAGAGGAGAAGGAGAGATCTAGGGTTAATTCAATGCACAAGTGTATGAAACCCTAGAACCTAGCCCTCCTTATATACTAGTAGGTAAACTTAGGGAACAAGTTAGGGGATTTAGGCTTTGTAAAGCCCTATGGCCGGCCATGAAGGAAAGCCCAAAGCCCAACCCATAATTTTTCCAAGTTTTCCATTTCTAGTCCTTCTCTTTTCCATTTAACGGTCGTTAGTCATTTTTTCCGTTAAATACTTAACGATCGTTAACCGGACTTAATGTGTAATAATTAATCGTAAACATAAACATTAATTATTAACTTTAATTCTCATTCGCTAATGTGTGCAATCCCGTGGTCACGAGTTCGAATCCGGACATTCACATGTTTGTAAATATATACATTTCCAACAGCTCCCACTTGGATATGTTTACAAAACGTGAAATGACATTGGTTAGCGTCTAGCAACACGCCAATGCCCCCGGTACAACTCGTGTATGGTTTTCTGGAGAAAAACCAAGTTTGATGATTCATCATCATATTCATCCTTTTATTTCTAATACCATGTTAATAAGAATATGGATCTTACTCATTTCTTAATTAACTATTCTGTTTCTCGCTTTATATGATTGATTAAGATTACCAATTCTTCTGAACATATTCCAGAAGACCTTGGGCATGGCCATGCAAACATCTTAACAACCCTACGAGGGGCCCAGCAGTATTACACTTCAAAATAAATTTGAAGGAAACAAATCCTATTTTGACTACAAGCAGGATTCATAAATTTCGCAACACTTCTGAAAACAACCCTTATAACTACCAGTTACGTATAGCGTTAGATTGCTTCACAAAAATGCACTACATTCATGACATATCTCTTGTATCTCAAGTCAGAGGATAAATATTCATGATATACTTAATGACTAAGATCCATAAAGTATCATCATGTGGGTGGGATAAGTCCTATACTCAATTCATTGAATATCATCTGAAATTAGTCATGCTACGCATCAATATACTTTCAAGTATATTCTAACTAATACTCAGATTTGTCTTAATTCAATATCATTCCCATGTTATTGATTGACAACGGACTATTTAGAACAACTTAAGTTTTTCATGGATTTAAACATGCAAATATAGGACACAATATTATAAATGAAATTAAACGTATACCGTACTTTAATTCATTATAAATAATAATTGTTTAACATCCTTTATCCAAATACTAAATAGATCAATGCATGATAATTCTCAGTTAATGAATTTTGCCACAAGTCATGCAACTCATACTTGTTGACAAGGCATAATTTCAACTAACTTTGATCTACAAGAATTTTGAGAATACTTATTTCAAAAATTCAATAATTGAATTTCTTGTATGTGTTTACACATATCTTGATATTGTCATATCATTCCATAAGGTGCGTGATAACCTGAACCACCTTTATATGACAATCATCTTTCAAAACTTTTAAAGTTTAAAGTATTCTTCATTTTTTAATGTATAATGCAACTATGCTCTTAATTGAGCATAACTAGTCAATATGGTCATCACCAACGATACCATGACTAGAATTGAGTGTCATCTCAATTATACCAGCATCATTGTGTACAACAATATGCTCTTTAAACATCCGTAAACTTTGAATATTTATTTGTTTGGTGTCATACAAGCCTCAAGTTTGTTGACTATGACAATTACAACAATTTGTTGTATAGAATCTGGGAGCAACTCCAGGCTGTGGAATGCAATTCTAAATCCAAACATAAATATTACAATGTTGTTAAATCATCTTGTAATCAAGCATGATACAACAACATGATGTTCATGATGAATCTTCAAGTTAGACTTTAAGATCTCATTCATATACTATCTTGTCAAAGATATGTACTCATCATGTTCTATTAGACTCATTTATTTACCGCATATGTTTATAACAATAAACATATATATATTCCAAGGTTATATATTTTATTTTCCAAATCTTACAAACGAAGTTGCATTCTCAACTAAAACTTAATTTAGGTGGAATGTAGTTGCCCATACAACATATAAGATTTAAAAAATAATACTCCCACTAGCTTTCAGGAATACTTACGAGCTATCTTATTTTAATTATTAAATCAAACATGGATTTAATTTTAAACATAAGAATCATCTCCTAGATGCATGCATATATCCATTCATGGATTTTTGCAGTTTGTACATATTCAAAGATTATTTGAATTCTTAAAACTCCTTTGCATTACTTATCGTCCTCGCAAAAGTAATTCCAAAACAAAGAGTTTTGATATTCATTGTCAAAATTTCACATCAATGAAACTAAGTATGACAATTATAATCTTTATACTTCTATTTAATGTATCTAGTAAAGAATATTCAATCATAGTTAATTGCTTAAATATGATTAATATTATTATCACTAGACATGCATTAAATACGTGTACAATATTTTCCATATGATTCCTACACAAAGATTTAAACCACTAGGGTTTTCATTCTTTGAAGAAACTCATTAAGATAAACCAAATATCTAAAGTTGATTATCTCTATGGACAGCATCTCTACATTCATAGTATGGTTGATTTACCACAATACAACATTTGGTAAATTTATCATTATGATTAACAGGCTTACCATGATCCTGTAACTCATATTCCTCAGCATATTAAATATCTGAGATATCCTTGCGGATCTATGAATGACAATTCCATCATATTAAGGTCAATCATTTTCATGTTTAGCCTCATCATGATATTTGCTAGTGCATTTTAGAAGATTATGCATTTTTGTAATTCAATCTTTCAAGATCTAAACAAAAACTCCCACTTGCCTTTAACAATTTAAAGATTACCTTTAAATAGTTTAGCAAGTAGAGTAACAATACATTGTTCTCTTTTGGGATATTACAAAACACATTGATAGTTCTTGACATCAGTTTGTTACAACTCACTATACAAGTAGTTTAACAAATTCAGAACTTCATTTATAAGACTTAATGTGATTCATCACATTCCATAAACAAATGGTGTCTTATCAATCTTCTAGGTTGAAGTCTTATTGAGTATATTCAATCTATACTCAATCTACTAACCTTGATAACTTTTGGAAGAAACTATAGTTATCTTGAATCAAACATGCCAATAGATTTTGATTCTTCTAACTGAACATACCATAAAACTATTGTATTTCATTAGAATTAATATTGTAAGAAAATCTAACAATATTTTAGATAACCATCTACTCTATGGCTTACCTATTTACCAACAAGGTAAAACTTAATGGTACAATGGAATTACCAAATCAATTGCATGCATTATAACACAAGTATTTTGACCAAGTCAAAAGACATATCAGTTATAATCCCACTATACGTTATAAGTCATTGATCAACTCATTGACTTCATGCAAATGTCTTAAAACATAGCAAGTTAACGTCTTACTTTATATTGTAAGTCTTTAAAAGACTTTATGTTTGTGACTTTACAAAATCATAAACATTTATAATTAAAGTAATTATGAACACCACCTCAGGTTTCAATTAATATTTCAAGTTAATAATTACTACATATATTTAAGTCATTCAACGAATACTTAAATTCAAAGTAGTATTAGATTACTTCATTTAATTATGTCATTCCATGAAATGTTCAATGTAAGAAACTGCAGAATCATCCATGCTCGTTCTTACGACACGTGGATATTTTACCTTAGGTTACAATCTAGTTCACGTTCTCACGTAACATAAATTGTAACTACAAGTGTTTCTTAAATATTGAAAGACATAAATATTTAAAATAAAGTAGTCTTTGTTATTATCTTGACACATGTTCTTAATAGGGCAATCATATACATTTAAATGTATAATTCCTATTAGAACGTTACTCTCTTACCTTGCGGTCAAGAGAATCTATTTAAATCATATTTATATGTGTTGTACCTTGCACACAATCAAGATTTCTCCCACTTGTGCTTGGAACAACATCATGTAGCAGATAAACAACACGATACACGTTCGTTTATTTGATTAATATGATTTGTGTCATAGATATAACAAGTAGATGTAGGACTATATTGATTAGTAAGGAAACGCACATGACAATCCTTGAAATCCATAAGTGCCTACAATTTGAAAGTAATTATCTTTGAAGATAATCTGGGTTACTACACAGGAAATAAGGCTTGTAGCTCCCACTGAATTAGAAATCATTAAAACAACTTCTTATTCAGGAATGCAACACAAATGCTCCCACTGAATCTGACAACATTGTAAGTGTTGCATAACCAGTGAAAACAACTTGCTTGCTATTTACTTTCCTACACCTTTAAAGAACCATACGTAATCATTACTAAGGTACTAAAAGGTGTATTCTACTTTATGAATGATGGGTTATCCATCAAAGTTATTAACTTGAAAAATTGGGTATGCAATTTCTTCCTTAACAGGCCTACCATCCCCATACTGGTATGTAGCACCTTTAAAGGTTAAAGTAAACCAACTAGATAAATTAAGCTAGTTTTCCTTTTAGCAATTTTCGCGGTAATTAGTCCAGCTTCTAATTTAGTAACTCACATACATATTTTCCAGTTAACCAACATTCATGTTGTTACAAAAACATTCATTCACCAAATGAAGGTAATGAAATCTTTATGGAAAATAAGATGTGCAATTCATTGCTATGAGTTACATTTAGAATTTAGACAATTCAAATGTTCCTATTATACCTTTCTCATTCATGAAAAAGAATAGGATTGAGTCTCATGCTTCTCCCATGGAAAAGAGACTTCGTTTGTCTTTTCGGTAAATTATTCTCGATCAAACATTTGTTTGAAAGCAGAATGGAACAATTTATTGATCAAAGACTAAACTTCGTTTACGGTTATATGTTGCAATTATACATTCAAAAGAATTACAAAATTCAATTTTAGTATTTTCAATAATTAACCTTTTCAAGAAAATTAAACACCCATGGTTCATAAACATATAACCATTTAATTTTCATTGAAAACTAGGATCCAAATTGTCATAATCTCATCACGTCAGTTGATCTGCTAGTAATGAACCTTATACAAAGTGGTAGAGCTTGTGCTCAATTGCCAATTTCAATTGCAATTCCTAGATTTATGGGATTTACATATAGCCAATTTCAATTGCCATGTAAACATGTTTTATCCCATCTTATGCCTTGAGTTGCCAGTTCTCACTACAAAACTCAATTAAGTTGTCCAACTTAAGAAACTGCAAAATCGTCCATGCCCGTTCTCACGACACGTGGACATTTTACCCTTTGATTACGATCTAAGTCACGGTCTCACGCAAATAAAAAATAATCTTAGGTGTTTCCGTTTCGTTGGATGACATATAACTTAAATTAAAGGGTAATAGTTTTGATGTAAAATCAAATATGTACAAAGATGTCATGCATTCATCTTCGTAACATAGGTTTTATTAAAACATTTATATCTTGTTTTAATGTTTAAGTTTTTCATCATCAAACTTTAATTGAGGTATTGGTTTCACCAATCAAGGAATTTAGTGTTAATTATCATCCATTATACCGTACTTTTGCATAAGTGTAAACACTTAGTGTTTCGGATAATTACCACCGAAGTGGCGCATGGAATTAAAACTAATTCGCCCTTAAGATGAGCTTGCACATTTAATGGCTTACTAAGTAGCTCCATTCGAACTTACAGAGGGCAGAGGACCAGGTACGCGCTAAAGCACAACCTTAGACATCCATTCAGTGTGACTATGCGCACTTCTTTAAACCCCTTTTATTAGTTCATTCTCATGGGTGAGCCGTTCAGTCATTTGTACCAAAGTCATCAATCAATTAAACGATTATGATTACTATTCTTAAAAATACATGTTTCACCATTGTTTAGGTCAGTTTATTTTTCTTGTAAAAATACCCTTGTTAGAAAACACAAACAAGCAAGTATTTATAAAAATAAACAAATAAACAATGAATGCATAACAAATAAAAGTCATGCATATCAAATAGCCACATGCAAACGGTTTTGATAAATCTTATTAATAACCAATTCTAGATCTGTCAATATGCATATATTTAATTAAGACTTCCACCCGTTTTCATCTATGTACAAGGTGAACCACATGCATCGATTCATCGATTGCGTAAGTCAAAACTAAATATATACCACATAGCACATAATTGATTAAATAATAATTATTGAGGTTTTCCCCAATTTTAGATCTATCAGAATTTAGTGTATATCACTTAAACATGAAAGACATACAATAAAAGCAGATCCATGATAAAACATGCAGATAATTATCATGGATATCAATTACACTTAACAATTAATGCAATTAAACAGAGTTACGCATATACACATAAAGTTGCATGCATCTTAGGGTTTCTAATCCAATTAAAACAATAGTTTACAAAACCCTAATTAGGGCACCAAAATAAACGCCCCCCCTCAAAATTAGGGTTTAGGTTTTGCAAACCCTAGATCTAAGCATACAAATAATAATACATTCATGTTTATTTTAATTATGTGTTTCAGTAATTAATTACTTGTTATACAAGGCTCGTGATGCCACTGTTGAGTTTATGATATATAAAATACAATAAAACATAAAGACATCAAGAGTACACAGCGGAAGACTTAAGATCATAACAAATAAATTAATTAACTGAAAGTATGCGTAACGTACCTCTTGCGAATGTCAAATCCCTCGAGCAAAGCAAAACAACCCTCGAGCAAAGCAAACCAAAGAAGTACTTATTGGTGTAAGAATAATGTCTTACAACCACGTTCTTGTACACACGAATTAACCAAACGAATCAAGCGATTGCTAGATCTAACACAAGCCCTCGTTTAAGAAAAACGAAACCAAACTCCCTTACTTGGGGTGTTCGGCCGATTGGGACAAGAGAGAGGAGAAGGAGAGATCTAGGGTTAATTCAATGCACAAGTGTATGAAACCCTAGAACCTAGCCCTCCTTATATACTAGTAGGTAAACTTAGGGAACAAGTTAGGGGATTTAGGCTTTGTAAAGCCCTATGGCCGGCCATGAAGGAAAGCCCAAAGCCCAACCCATAATTTTTCCAAGTTTTCCATTTCTAGTCCTTCTCTTTTCCATTTAACGGTCGTTAGTCATTTTTTCCGTTAAATACTTAACGATCGTTAACCGGACTTAATGTGTAATAATTAATCGTAAACATAAACATTAATTATTAACTTTAATTCTCATTCGCTAATGTGTGCAATCCCGTGGTCACGAGTTCGAATCCGGACATTCACATGTTTGTAAATATATACATTTCCAACAGTTAGGGTGTTTGGGATTGATTAATGCTTCTACTTATGTGTCTTCTTATAAATAATTAAGCACTTTTAAGCTACTTAAAAGTAGGTAATTCAGGAACTAGTGTTTGGATTTTGCTTATCTTGTAGAAAATGCAAAAGAAATAATACTTTTATTTGATTTCAAAGATGTGTTACGTATACCCGGCCATAAGATAGATGTTGGGACCATTGTACGCTTTCAAGTCAAGAGGTGAGAAAAATTCTTTCGGTTTTTATTAGTTTATGCTTCTTTTCCTGATTATAGCTATTCATGACAATATAATGTCTCTTTTTTATTCACATGTCTACTTTGTCTATCTCTCTATATGTTGGCTGAGGTTCACATGTTTAATCTCCAATTTTCAAAACTAAATGTGAGGTAAAAATGTTCATACGTAAATCTCTCTCGGGTTTTTTATGATGCCTGAAAGTTGGTCAAAGATAAACTAGCACTTGCCTTGTAGTGTAACGGACCAAATTATATCCCCTGTAACTAACCAAACTAGCGTCTATCGGGTTTTCAAAAAACACAACTAACCCGGAACTCGGCCCTATAAGGAATCGGGTTATCGGGTTTGGGTCTATCGGGTTAGACAGTTCATCAAGCAATGTTGGTCAAAAAAAGTTATATTTGCATGTGACCCAAAACCAAAATTAAATGAACATAATAAGTTCTCACGCTCATGCATAAAAAATGAGAAGTGATTTGCACACTTTTATGTTTTTCGAGACACTTTTTTTTACACTTCAAGTATGCTAGATACCAAATCTCTAGCCATTAAAGAAAGAGTAGGAAATCTCGGGCTATTTACTTTCCATCATAGCAAAATATCAAAATGCACATTCTTGTCAAATGGTTCAAGATTTTCAAGAGTTTTACCTTTTCTTAAATGACAATTTTGGCACTGTTGGAATAAGCGACAATGATCTAAACCATTCATGGGGAGGGTTTGTGTTTGGAAATTGTGAATATGAACCGTTATGATCAGCACATTAGGTCAAGTTCATATTTAGATTTTCTCTTAAATGGGCTTATCAATTAAGAGTTGTGACTAATGAACTATGATGAATGGGCTTTAGTTGAATAATTAAAGATGTGTATTAATGAGTCTAATAAGGTTTAGCGGGTTAACCCGATAACAAACTAGCTAAAACCCTAATCCGACCCTATTGGGCTATCAGATCTATTGGGTTGACTAGATAAATCCAATAAGGTATATTGGACCCAAATCAACCCGCCCCTATAATGCCTTATTGGATTTGGGTAGGGTCGGGTCGACCCATATGACGCTGCCGTGATTGAATTTCATATGCTATAACTTTTATTAATCATATTACTACCATTAATTAATATAATTGTTAAACTTATCATTATGCTAAATGATTATGGTTGCAAGGAGAAAGAATAAGTGTTGTGCCGGGTTTCTTTCTCATATAAGAAATTGAGATACATAAAAGAGAAGTTTTGTTTTTTGTTTTTTTTTTGTTTTTTTTTTTTTTTTTTTTTTTTTTTGTCTAACCTCTGCATCAAAACTAGTTTGTCTAGTTTGGCTTTAACCGGTCGATAGTTGTAGGTATTCTTGTGAACCTTAATATTTTAAATGCTACCGAACATGTTTGCAAGATTTGTCATACAACTATTTGTAGGTATTCAAAAGGGCTAAAGAGTGAACATATGTTTTGTCTCAGCGTATGCACTCTCCTCTAAAGTCTCATTTGCAGAGTGCCTTATATGTTCTCAGATACCTAAAAGAGTCTCCTGGAAAATGTTTGAAATTTTCTCATAACGGGTTATCTAACATGTTGGAAGGGTATGCAGATTAGGCTAAGTGCCCAAAGACTAGAAAAGAGAAACAAGCAACACTCCCCAATGGCACTTCTATAACATGCTCACACCAAGCTCTCTAAGAACAAACTGTGTCACAAGTGGTAGTGGTATGAAACTATGAATGACGTTGATGGTCGTCGTTATTCGACATTACATTGGCTCGTTATTCGTTTTCAGTTGTCAATAAATTTGTGGTTTGGATTTCGTCACTCCGAAGGAAGCCACTATCAAAGATATCTTCGTACTAAAGTATCAAAAGTGCACTCAACCCGGCGACTAAGAGATCGTGATTTGGATAAAAGGGAGACAATGAACATCTTTTTCATTTTCCTCAAAGTACGTGCGGTGTAGATATATTTTGAGGGAGAAAGTTGCGAGTGGTCATGATGGAAACATAACAAGGGAAAGTAGTCATATAGTGGTGAAGAATTGAATAAGAGAAGTGATGTTACGCTGATGTGACATAATTGATGGTTGGTCATTGATACTTGATGCTCTAGACATGGTGTATAGTTTGTATATCATGGTTTTAGTTTTGATTGTGCATAGGTTTCACTGGTAATATATAAATCGTATGATTTATCAAGCTTGTTCAAGTTGGGGTATACCTGATGAACACAAAGTTATATGAAAGCAAGTCTAGACAAACACGACATAATAATTGTAATTCAATGTCTTTGTTGCCGTCCTTGGTAAGACACCTAAATGATGTGTTGTTTTCACATATCATATCTTGTCTTTGCTTAGTGTTCTAATATAGTATGTAGTAACTACTTATATTTTGTACTCAGTTTATCCATATAAGGTGACGTTCAATATTCATGTTGGGTAAATCATCTATCAAGGCTAATTCATATTTCTTACTTTTATTAAATAGAAATAGTATTTTTATTATGTGCATCATAAGAGCATGGGGTATCATGACTTACTCATTTCTCTTCATTTGGGCCCCACGTGTGCCACCTCACCTCCACATCACTCCAACACACTCACTTAAAAATACCCCCCAATCAAAACTTACTCACTTCTCTTCATTTGGGCCCCACCCATCCTCACAAACACATCACAAACACAAACAAAAACAAAAACTAAATAACAGAAAAATTGTTTGTCATCTTCCTCGTCGTTACAGTGGCGAAACCACAACTGGCGAGTTGATATGGTGTCGTGGCGAGGAGCAAAGCAAAGTGGCGAGCTAGCCACGTAGGTTTCGGCGAGGAGCAAAACCTTCCATACCCCATGCTCTAAGTATTGTATAGATACCATGATTACAATATCTCAATATAGATGTGGAGGGTGTGGTTTCGGGTTTTCCTTTGACACATTAGTTCGACATCATCGATTAAGTTTGGTCACACATTCTTTATGTTGCACTTAGATATGGAAGTGCATGCTTTCCTAGATTAATTAGTAATTTTATGTATATTTCACAATAATTTTATAAACAAATCGGAGTATAACCACTTATGCATACCGATAAACTACCCGATTCTAATATTAGTTTTTTAGCCTTTGGTAATAATCAAAGTTAAACCAAGATAACATGATTACAACATTACTTGAATGAAACGTGTAAGTGTTATGATAAACTTTATTAGGAATACAAATATTCGGGTTCAAAAAAACATGAGGGACGTTTTATATCCAAGTGCATATAATTTGGTTGCTTTGAATTTCCTCAAATGAACTAACTTTAAAAAAATTAACTAAAAATAAAGGAGGTCAAAAGTTATATAAACAATTCGTGTATGATTTATGACCTTGAGTGTTGATATATTGATCTAATATATAGACCTACTATTAGACCTAATCCATATAATTCATGACAAGTGTCATACATTTATTCTTTCTCATCATTTTTAACCAATTAAGTTTTCAAATTAACCAATTATAATACATCTTTAAATCTAAATTTATGTTTTAATTTTCAGGCCTACAATTCATTTTCCCAATAAAAATTAAGAAATGACTCGTGAGATTATTATAAGTACCAACTTACCATCCTAAAGTGTAAAACTATTAATAAAAAAATTAACCTTTTTTTCAATAAAGATTCTATGTTGGATGTTGTTTAATAATATCTATAAATCTATATCATACAAGTTGTTCCATGTTGAGATATGCTGTAGTAGGCCTAACGTGGAGCAAAGTCATAGACAAAGTCACAAAACTGGAAAGGTGGTGACGTTGCTTTTCCCTTGAGGAGAGGAAAAAACTAGTCGACGATAGACACCAAAAGCCCAAGCCCAAATAAGTAAGGCCGGTCCCAATTGATGGTTTAACATCGGTTGGTCACCGGATTTTTTGAGCCACGATCGATGTTAACATCGGTCGACCCGTTTGTGGCAATAGGTCATGACATCGGTCGAAAAAGGAATAATTTGGACATCGGTCCGAAATTCAACTGATATTAAATTTGGACTCCAGCCACTTTTTCGACTGTTTGGGGCATTAAACTATTTTTTTTTTTTTTTTAATTTTACCACTCTATAAATACCAACTTTACCACTTTATAAAATGTTTGAATTAAAAAAAAAACGAAAAAAAAAAAAAAAAAAAAAAAAAAAGTCAGTCATCGACTGTGGCATCCTGGTCATGTCTGGTCGCCGGAGAGAGAAAGCTGATGTGGCACCTGGTGATCTGGGTCATCTCCGGTCACGATTGAGACTAGCCTAAATAACCATGTTATTATGATATATCTTACTGCAACAAAAGACTTTTAACTTTAACACCTATCACACAAGATATTTTCACAAATAAAACCCACCCGACCCATAACCCATATTCCACAACCCCAATAAATATCTCTCCCACCCCAGCCACATGAAAACAAAGCGTTTTTATACTAAAAACTACGAGTAAAAAGAATGTGGTGGCATTTCAGAAAACTTATTTCCCTTATTTAACCTGAGATAAAAAAATTACAAGTAGTAGTATTTTTTTGGCAAAAGATGCGTTAGGGTTTCTTCGATGGGGAGAGGCAAAGTGGAGCTAAAACGGATCGAAGATAATGGCAGCCGCCACGTGTCCTTCTCTAAACGGCGTAACGGACTGATGAAGAAGGCTCATGAGTTGGCTGTGCTGTGTGACGTGGACGTCGGGTGTTTTGTTTTCTCCGGGACTAATCGGTTATACGAGTACTCCACTGGTGAAAGGTTTCTATTCTAATTGTTATTTTTATTTCTATTTTGTTTTTGTTTTAATTTGTTGGTTGTGACGGTGATAATTATTAAAATCATCTTAAAATGATGATACTCATAACAATGAGATTCGATTTTGTTTTCCTGCTACTAGTGTGTGTTGTGTTGCCATGATGAACTAACTGCTAATTAAGGTGTTAAGTTTTACTAGGGGGATATTTTCTGTTACTGTACGTGGTTGTTTGTTCAACTTACAAATATACAATTAATAATTTAGTCTAAAATGAAATAATCTTGAAGTTATTGAGCGAATAAGGTGGATTAAGTTTTAATTAACACAAGTCTAAATGAAATAGTAATCTTTATGTTCTTGATCGAGTAGATAAGGTACATGGCTGGTGCAACTGTAGGATGTCTAGCTAGTCACATACTCACAGACATGCATGTCCTTATGTACTTTATTATTCTGATTGTAATATTGAGATTATTCCTTAAAATTAGGCACTCACATTTGGTGGTGGGATCAGTAGAATCTCACTTTCATATGACCACATGAGGTCTTAATATGAATATACTTGATGCACACATGTACACATTAGAATCTTTGACATGAGTTCTGCAACATATATGTCATTTAGGTTATCTCTTGAAGCTCTAAAATCAAATACCTCTTTCTAATTGAACCCTTTTCTTTTGAATGACAAAACGTTCGTCAACTTTTGCTCCTACCACGCTAGTCAATGTCATGATCATCATTTCACATTGCAAAAGCTATGGAGCTCGATAAACCACATAACTAAAGACATGAGAGGGTATAGTAGCCTCATAACACCCGCGTATTGTACTTATGACTTACCTAAAAGCAACACCCTGAATCACGTTGTATGTCAGCGTTATGTGTCACCTTTATCTTCAAATCTTCTTAAATGTAAAATTACAAGCTTCATTGTAGTGTCTTGCATGTCATTAGATTTGGTTTGGTTCTTCATTACTAGTTTAAGTTTTTTATCATGCCACATGATACCGATCTTGGTTTTAGATATGCACTTAAATTTGATTGTTGCTCGATCTTCGCTTTAGTTTAGGCTCAAGTATAGTTTGGTTCCTGCATGGTTTAACAAAATTCCGCACAAAATAGACTGCAAAACAAATTAAGTCATTTAATAAGATGATACAAATCATGTGAGCCTTTAATAATAACTAGTTTTTAATGACTTTAAACGCTTAACAAGTGATGAGCTACTATGCGAGGCAATTAATTGCTCGAATCGTATTTGTAGTACAAGATGTTAGATCGGGCTTTGTAAAGGCATGCAGTATTTCTCGATAATTTTCTAACTCTTCACTTTGCTCAAATTGATTATACGTCCTAGGGACAATCCAAGCTTATTTTATTTTCAAATTTGTAGTTATACAAAAGTAATGATGAAATAAATATTATTTTCAGTTTTCGTAAACTACAAAAACTTGGTTCCTAGTTTGCCATAAAAAAATTGTATTTGTTACATTAATACCAACTCCTTGTAAGATACTCCCTACATTGATATTTTTGATCCCCACAACTATTGATATCTTTTTATGTATAACTAATATGTGCATAATTTCTCAAACAACTTTTTATAGTAAACTTTCATGTAACCAGTTAAAGAAGAGAAAGAGCTAGCACAAATCGTCTTTGCAGAGTAAACTCGAATGTCGAAAGGGGAATCTCCTTTGGTCCGTTAACAAGCCAGCTAGAGGTGGCAAAATGTGCCCAGTAGCAAAAAGATGGGCTAAATGGGCACATTTTTAGAAGATTTGGGCACATTTAGCCCCATTCTTTTTTTGAAATGGGCACATATAGCCCATTGAAAACTTAAATGGGCACAAACGGGCACTTTTTTTTTCTCTCAATTGTTGAACATTAACGATCGTTTTAAAGATTTTTTTTATATAATATATTTATTTTTGTTAATATAAATAAGATATTACGTTTAAGGAATTTATTTAGTCGTTTTAGGTATTTTATTAAGCGATTTGTATAACATGTGCCCGTTTGGCCCGTGCCCGTTTAGCCCGTGCCCGTTTAAGCCCGTGCCCATTCTAGCCCGTGCCCGTTTTAGCCCGTGCCCGTGCCCGCCCGGCCCGCCCGTTTTGCCACCTCTAAAGCCAGCAACACACCTTGCTCTTAGTTGCAAGTAGCTTTGATTTCGGAATGAACTTTATTAACCAACGCGTCTTAACTCTCAACTACTAGGTGAAAATTCTTTGCACAATTAATAAAAATGTTGATCTAACATTTTGCAACATTTTTAACACCATTTTTTGATCTCTCTCTCTCTCTCTTAAACGTATGTTAAAAATAAAAAAAGTAACTACACACAAATACTGACACACCACCATCATCATTAACTACGCGACTTCTACGGTAAAAAATATTCGGCGATCTTCGTCGGCCACATTTCTTTAACGTTTTATTCTCTTAAGGTCTAAACTCCTATTCTATTGTCAAGGTTTCTAAGTTTTATTTTTTTTCTTTGTTGGCGGCGATCTCTAAGTAGCACAAAAAATCCACTTCACCGCCTCCGGCGACCTCTTTTCTATCAGCACTCACGTCTTCCGAACAGCGCCTCCAACATCACCTATTAAACCAGCGACCGGGGGTAATACGTCACCGCCAGCTCTCCTTGACGCTTCATTCCGACGGCTAGTTTTTCATCGTTTGGTCAACGTCGACGCCCATTGTGGAAGTTTCTTCTTTATCTCGTGTCAAAGGTGTACCTAAATTCTAGGGCCGAATTGAAAGGGAAAGGATTTATTTAATCCTCAAAACATCAATAAACACCTATTAAACCAGCGGCCGGTGATAATAAGTCATCGCTAGCTATCCTTGCCGCTTCATTCCGACAACTAGTTTTTCGTCGTCCGGTCAACGTCGACGCCCATTGTGGAAGTTTCTTCTCTATCTCGTGTCAAAGGTGTACCTAAATTCTAGGGCCGAATTGAAAGGGAAAGGATTTATTTAATCCTTACAACATCAATTTGTGCTATATGTAGGTTCATAAGTGGTAAGTTTAGAGGAAATGAAATAGGGTAGGAATTCAGCAAAATTCCGTTAACCAATTTATCATGCTTGTTGGACCTAGTCTAACGATAAATTTGTGTTTCACTTTCTATATTCATAAGATATTGGCGATATTAATTGACGATTGATACTAGGGGTGATACCAACTCTTCTCTTTATACTTTGTATGGATAAACTTCTTCCTTTGAGCCACCACCGATGGGGCCTCAATGAGTCCAATATTTTATCATTGATTATTGAAGTGAGAGCGATATTATATAAGCTAAGCTTTTGTCGAGCTTTAGCGTAGTATAAAACATAACCATATGCATATTACCATCCAAGCTTAACCCTATAACAATTGCACCTCATTTGTACTTTTCCGGTCCTTATGTACTACATATAAGTATCATCACAAGTGTAACGAGCTAAGTGTGTCCGGATTTTATCAATTGACCTCTAACTTAACTCGAGTTTTCTTAAGTCAAAACGCATCGACTTTAGCTCGAATGAAGCTTGTTACGATAAAGATATTGAGCTTGAGCTTTAATGATGAAGGCTCAAACACAACTCGACATTTGTCAAGGTCAAAACATATCGACAAAGCACGAATCAAGCTTGTTACGATAAACATCTTGAGTTTGAGTGTTTATTATGAAGGCTTGACAAACTATCATAGTAATCTTACTGAATCTAGCTCAACTTTTTGCTTTTCCTTTTGCGTCTTCACTTGTTGAGAAACATAAGAATCCTTTTCCCGAATATTCTACTAGTCGTACTTTTTAATGATGTGGAATCCCCCCCCACCTTGTCACTCGACCTTTTTTTCAAGCACATTGCTAACAAACAAGGGAAGATGAATTCGCTCTCCATGTTATGCACAACCTTCTTTCATATAGCCTGTAGAATAATGATGTCAAAATTATCATTTGAAAAACCCATGCCTAGATATGGAAATTGAAATATTTGTTAGGGTGAAGTTAAATTCGACAACGCATGCTTTCCATGAAGTAGCAAGGTTCGATACTTGAATCCAGCTCGACCGAGTATCAATTTGTAGTGATTGAGATCGAGCGCGGTGGTGTAACCGCTACTATGCAGCCCCGAACCGTGTTGATTATCGTCGGTATAACATTGGCATCTATATTAAGGTTTGATTATCGTCAGTATTTTGAATATTGGTAACTATATTAATAGAGGTTAATATTATATAACTTCGAATATTTGAGCTGAGCTCGACTCAACCTTGCTTATTATAGTACCAAAATACGTGAATATACATATACCTAAGAGTAAAAACGTAAAAAGACACAAGTGCATACTAGCTTTACAAGACAAGAATATTTATAGTCGAGCTCGACTCGAAAGTCTACTCCGGTAGCTTGAGCGTGACTTGTTCTAAATCAAGTCAATTTCAAGTACTTTGCGAGATCTCGAGAAGCTCACTAGTTTTCTTGCTTCATTTACACCATTACTAAGAGATGTTGTGATGCCCCTTTGCTCGTTCGCCTTGAGACTATAGCCCACCACCAAATAGTAGCATTTACCTTTGTGTAGATTAGTTCGCCTCGAGACTATGGCCCACCAAATTTACCTTTGTGTAGATTAGACCATGTTGAGGATAGCGTAATTAGTGCTTAAGAATTAGACCTTGTGCGAAAGTGGCCGACGTAAGATTACTTACCCAAACCCTATAATAATGGTCAATTTGTTCGTAAACTCTTTTTCCATGGTGTTGTGTAGGCTCGCATGTTTCCACGGACCAATGACAAAATGAAGGGTTTGAGCCAACTATGTATATCAAGCTTTTCATGCCATGCTCTTTTTCTCTAATCTTGAATTGGGATCCATATGGTTGTATTGGCTCCTTGACTCGTACGCATGTCAAAACATCGTCACTCTTTCATTACATCAACCTATCTTATCTTAGGGAGTACTTGATATTGTTTGGTTCTTTCTTAATAAGGCCCAAGGACACCTCAAATACTTACGTAGACTTCTAATATTAACATCCTCCGTAGAGATTCAACTATAAAGAGGTCCAATTCTTCATTTTGTTTGGCAACAAAATTTATATTATATTGCGGTTCCTTCTTTCTAGACATGAGAGAGCCTACTAAAACTTCTGCACTGTTAAGATGCATATCAAACATTGGACGGCTTGGTTAAGGTTGTATCTTTCTTGTTACGGTCCTAACAGAGTACCACATGGTTTAATCAATCACACAGAGAATTACGACGGATAAGTATTCAGGTGTCTGACATTTGTTTTAATGCTTGTATAGATAGCATAATATGATGCACTGTGTGTAGATTAACTTGTGGGAAATGTTGCATCAGTTGCTTGCAAGTATGTAGCTGACCCTATTTAATTAAAAGGTAGTAAAGAACAAATGCTTCCTTTTTGCATAGAAGCATTATCATCTAGCAGAAGTGGGCCAAAACTTCTGTTGTTTGTAATTGTTAAATTGGCTAAAGCCCTCAAGTTTTGCAAACATACAATATCAGTTCATTTCTCAGCCCATTTTGCTAGTAAACATGTAAAAGTGTGCAACACAGTGTCAAATTGACAAATTCTGGTTTCCATCTACTCTGTAGCTTGAATACATTTTTAGCAATATATTTCTACAATACATCTAACATATTTAAAAAGTTTTGAATACAAATACAAGAGATTTCCTCGCTACATTTTTTAAATTCCAGTATATTTCCTAATACATAATTATTCAGACATGACAATATTAAGGTGGATTCACTCATTTGCAAATGTTCGTGAGACGTATCAATAACTTCTTTTTACTGATGTCATGTGTGCGTTTGCTGAACATGTCTATAATAGCGGATCCAACTTATACTTGCCCCGCCATGTAGCACATACCCGAAAAGAACACACTATGTCCCTTTATGCATGAGGCAAGTGTTTCCTAATCCCATGTAATGGAATTCGACGTACACTCGATGTTCTGAACTAAGCCTTTCCTCTGATCTCTTAATAATTCTCATTCGTTTGAAATATATTCACGTTTCTCCCACCAAAATTCATTATCTATGTACACTATATATGTTCATATTAACCCAGTATTTGCAAATGCATTTCATATTCTGGACTTGATCATTTTCACATCTTCTTTGTATGTCAGTATAGATTCATTAGCTAGTCATGACCATGTCTTCTGAATTTTGTCCAAGCATGGCTTTGTAAAGCCAAACTTTATATTTTTGCTATATCTAATGGTCAGTTTCCACTTGTAATGCATATATGTCAATTATCACTAGCAATTGTACCAACATAAAAACACATCTAACCTCCTATAACATTTTCATTCTTGTAGTTTATGAAGAAACGCGATTTCAAACTATAATTTAAAGAAAACACGAGATAGTGATACGGCACATTTTTATACAATAATCAAGACAATACATTAATATAACACTCAAGTCTAATTGTTGACCGAAAGTCCAAATATCCCGTAATACATTACAAAAATCATCTACTACGAAATCATAAAAAAAAGATGTTTGATCTTTAATTCATAGAAATTCAATAATTAAATAGTTTTAATAAACCCTATTACCACTTATATGTTGATGAATAAGAAAGAAGGGTAGCTTTTCATATTTAAGGTTTAGAACGACAGTGTGTAAAAATGGAGAAGGATGAGACACGTTTAATTGAAATTAACATAATATAGTGATACTAACACTTGGTCTAATTGTTGACCCAATTGTTAGACCCAGAAGTCCAAATTTCTTGTAATACATTATAAAACATACATGTGACGGAATCGTAGAAAATAATAAAATGTTTCATTGTTAAACCAAAATCCGAGAAATGGTAAAAATGTAAGGAATAAAAGTCTTAAATCATTTTTTAAATTGATAAAGTAAATTTTATTACCATTTATATGTTGATGAATGTGAGCAAAAGGTAGTTTCTTGTATCTAAGGTTTACATCGGTGTGTGTAGAAACGGAAACAAATGAGATTTTTACTACTTAGGTTAGTGCGAGACCTAGATTAAGATGTACGCGGCTTCCCGTACATTCCTATATCCGTTACCGACCTTCTTTTTATGTGTCTGAGCACACACTATTGATATGCATACGGGTATAAACTATCTGTCAACTATCTAACATGAAAATACATTCAAGTATCTAGTTATCCATTTACTCGTATGGATACACCTTTAACATATTAACGTAGCTCAACTATTGGAGTTCATAAAAAATGCGAAACATAATCATTGTTTTACATACGACAATGATATAAAATACAATCGAGCATCCTATAATGAATTTATTATATGTATGACGTTAGACTTCACTCTTTTTATTGACAACACGTATCGCGCAAAACCTTGATAACAAGAAACCCTTACTACTCACACTTCCCGTCCAGCGAATATTTGAAATAAAATGCCGAGACCATGCTCCACATAAACTTATGCCTCTTTAAAAAAAGTATTTGTCTGCCCACATCATTTGTCAAGCTACATCGGAGATTGTGATACTCTCATGTGAAGTCCAATAAGGAACTTAGCTAAGGATGACTTAAAGTTGCGATAAGTGAGGATCAAACATCGTAGAATCCCAAACCCCAATCACTAAACAATCATGGAAACATATACTTATTTTGCTAAGAAACGAACCTAAGTTTAGCCTTGTCACCATGTAATCAATTTGCTTCTAGTCGGGATAAATCTTACTATGGCATGGAATGTTGTGGTAGACAAATAACACTCTCTCCTCATTTAAAGAAGATAAAGGAATTCCCTAGTACCCATATAAGTGATTACTAGCTAGACCATGTTTTTTATATTGGCTTAACCTTAAAGAGAGAGTACGAATGAGCCACATGCACGGAAACTTGAAAATGAGTTATTCCTTCTTATTTCCTTATGGGTTTGCCTTAGGTTTAGGTAGTTAGATGCCGTTCAATTTTCATTCCCATTTGATGGTCACGAGCTTATGGTCCTACTTTAGTCATGACAAAGTAGGATGACGACAAACATGTAAAGAGGTATATACTAAAATGCGAAAGGAGAAGAGAGGACTTGATTAAGGTTGAGAACATGTTAAAGATAAAAACATGGTGTAAATAGTAGACCATTAAAGACGTAGTTTGGTCGAATTGAACTCTAGGGCCAATAAGAACTGGTTCTAGAAGCATAGTGAAGTGCCCATTATGATCCACATGCTCATCCTATAAGAAACAATGATATATGGTCGTCCGAGTAAAGACATGATCGACCAGGCTTAGATGTAAGCACATTAATGAATTTTTTTAAAGCTAAGGGTTGTAGTTTATAATTACCTAATAGGTCATAAATAAGCCGAAACACCATTAGACAACTAAGGAAATCACAATACCTATCATCTAAGATCCAAAACAGGAACAAGATAACAAAGGTACTCGATTACTCAATTGATTTATAACAAATGTTTAATTTTAGGCGGGCATCCCATAAAGGTCGGACATTTTAAATAGTTTAGTGCTTAATTTATGCTTAGTCTAGAATAAAAGTGAAATTTGGTCCACCTCCATATGTAGTAATTAGGAGGTGTTAACTCATATGCTATGATCGCGGGTCCCGCGTGCATGAACAATATATAAGCTCACGTGGATTCAGCTTTAAAAACAATAAGCAACACATAAATAGCTTCAAGTTTATATGCATGTAATTTTATCTTTTGTTGATGTGCTCAGCTCGCACCTGATGCTCCTTGAAGGCACACGAGCCTCCCTCAATTCAAATCTTTCCTAGGTTTAGTTTAAGCCTCCCTTGTGACTCTACGACATGTCAATAAGTGAGCATCACAAAGGGTTATCATATTCGTAATTGTAGGTCATATGAATGTTCTTCCATACCGTAAAAAGAGTTGTGTGTCTTCTTGGTCTATTTATCTCAATGGGAACTCACTATATTTCTCCATCCACATGTCCTTGTTGTATCAACCTCGGTTATACATTCTTGACCTAGCTATTTACTGAATACCCTTGAGTTGCTTGGTATCTTAAGGACTCTCTTGTGTGTTCTGGCCGCTTGTGCAACCAAAATCATAACAAGACACAAACCATGTGACATAGTGAAAGGGGTACATCACGGTGACCATTTCTTAACATCGAGACCCTACCGCAAATCTTTTACGAGCAAGGGAAATTACAGTCGTAATACTGGATTGGGATCAAAGCATCTTAATTTTCACATACATGTCTTGATCTCCCTTGTGTTCTCGTCCTTATAAACAAACTATATGATAAATTATATTGAAAGGTCTAAGCATCATATTAATAGTAAGATGCTGCTAATTAGTGGTTCAGATTATTTGATTAGGTTTATTAGATACTTGGATTTTTACGTGCTAAATTGTTGTAGCCATATATACTCTTACAGGACACCTAGTGAGCCAGCCACGTTCTACTTCAGAATTGTTGCTCTTATACTTGAATATGAGCAAAGTAAGATCGAATCAGATTGGTATCTTGCGATTCTATGTGAAATCTTATTTTCATGCTGTGTATTAAAATCGTAAGATTTCAAAATTAAAATTTGAATCTTAAGAAACATGCTAGAGAAATATCATATTACATGTCTACTGATGTTTGTTAGATAGCAACTTAGAATCCAGCTAAGCATGCATGTTAAGTCTCATATATATTCATGCCTAGGACCTAATCTAGAAAATATTAACATCCTAGTTGACATATGGCATCCACTCTGGATTTTAGCAAAAGACCATGAATTTCCAACAATATCAGTAATTCATTCAACATAGGCCGTATTTACCTTGTCACCAACCTTAGCTGCGTCCTACACTGACACACGTTCGGACAATGAAAATAGCACTACTGTTCTACAGGAATACTTATCTTGGCCAGATTGATAATTCTTATGCTAAAATTTTCACTAATTTCAAGTAAGTTCTTGTCAGTGGCAAAACTGTAAATGTTGCTACTAACCCTTGCTTTTCCAAACTTGTGAAGCAGCATGATTAAGATCCTCACTCGCTATCAGGACTACAAGAATACTGATGAAATAGTCCGCAGAACAGTGCGTGAGGTATGATACTCAAGCACTAGTTAGCTACACTTTTTCCAATTCTCTACCCACAACCGTAATTGACGAGATAAACACGTTACAATAGTTATCAAACTACCTGTACCCGATATTCTACACTGAAATTCTGCATCTTATATGAAATACCGGCAAGACCCAGCCTGGAGTAGTTAGGCCATTATCTGTCAGGTTTGTTCAGACTTCAGATACTTGCAAAAGTGACTTCTTCCGCCATTTCTTGCAATCATAGATAGATTTTGTGGCTTACCACCTAATTCTAGATGCATAAAAATAGGCATGGAGACAGACAACTCCAAAAATGGCATGGTAACCTAATTCTAATCGGGTTATGCTCTGTTTTTAACAAATTAAACTGGTAATTCAAAATACTGTGAAAAACATAAAATGGGCCCATGAGTCAACAAGTCAGAAGTCTTCCAAATTGTCTTTTCAAAATGCAAAATAAATCATTTTACTCAGAACCTGAGTTGTTATCTTGATACAGCATAATTTTAGCAAATTAGATTAGGCGCACCAGTTTCTTACGAAAAAAGTAAATTTGGGCAAAATGATGTTGCCGGCGAGTTCTAACGAGACCCTTCTGATCTTTGCACAACTTGATGAGCAGCTCGATTTGTCAACCTTTTTTTTAAGAATACATCCCCCTTATAGTTGACTTCTCTAGGTCATTGTGGTATACTCGACTAGATCCTAACAAGTATAAACCTGTGCAGAAGCTTGCGTCAGAGCAGAGGGATGTTTGCACAGCTGATGAGTTAACAGAAATGGTCCAAAGGTCGGCTTACTAAATGTGTTCTTATACTTGATCACCATATCCTAGTCAGATTACTTGCAATGCACACATTGCAGCTAAATAATTTTTTTATCCTGTAAGCTTTGCAGGCAGCTCGAAGACCACAAGGTTAAACTGTCAGATGCCACAGAACTCTGGCAGTTGGAGAAACAGATCCAGCCCGCTCTCCAACTAGTCAGAACCAGAAAGGTCAGCTTACCAGTTCACAAAATTGGTCAATGTGGAACATCTAACTACATCTTGATGTAATAAGTGTTTATGATACTATGAACGGTGATATAAAAAGAAATTAATTGGCAGCGGTGCTGAGTAAATAACAGATCTAAAACATGTAATTACTAGGAGTACTAACGAATTCTATAACTAGCTGTGATACTTGCATATTGATGATAACGGACAAGAATTATGCTGTCTAAAAACAACTCAAAGAAAAGTTTGTCTTAGGCCTAATCAGAACAGTATTGAAAATAGAACCCAATCTGATTTTAGATATTATAGCAAATTTTTGACAATATTTCCAACTTTTGCTGCAAAATTTGGTTCGATCACCCGTCACAATTTATTAGCTAATTTTTTATATACAACCAAGTTCATATCATGTGACAGTAATGTTTCCGAAGCGCAAATTTTAGATGGGAAATTGTCCTTCTCTAAGATCTCCCTACAGTGGGTTTTAGCACGTTGCAGTTGCGAGACCTATTTTCTGAAAATTTATGCTCATTTCACCTTGCTCAAGACCACATGAAAACATTGTCTTACAAACGGCAAGCCTGAGATTTGAATTGGTATATGTGTAGTGTGACTTCTATTATATTTCTATGTGCAGACACAGTTGATGTTGGAAGCTGTGAAGGCACTGCAGGAAAAGGTACGCCACAACATCCATATATGCTGATTACTATTAGTTTTTAGTTCGCTGCTTGTTTGGGAGAGCTGTTATAAGCTTCTTCTCATAACTCCCTATGTCTTAGCTCACCTGTCATCCATGGCAGTCATTTTGACTTTGCTGCATAATGTTCTGCAGCTTTGCTGCATAATCCTAAGCTTTGATGATTTGTGATTGTTAATCCAAACTGCCTATCTGATTATTAACAAGTGAAAAAGCTTTTATGCATAAGTTGGTTGACACGTCGTCTTTTAAACCACCAAAAGCATGTAATGATAAGCGAAATCCCAAGCACCCCCATAGCTATCGTGGCATATTGCCAGTAATGTCCCCTAAACCCCTGGAGTCCATCGTTTCTTGTTATTAAATGACAGTAGATTTGCATAATGTCATATTTCAACGCTTTCTTGAGCTTCTAGCTCTTAATACTATAAAACCTATTCTCCTTATTACTAATTTGTGCCTTGCAAAATAGAAAAACCAGCTGAGCAAAGAGAAGCAGGTCCTGGAACGAGAGGTAATAATAGTTTAGTTACTGATTCGAACTTAAATCAAAACAGTGGTTCTGAGAGTGTGTTGGTAATTGATGCATTTCCCTTGTGATATGGCCACAGCTACTGGCAGCAAGGCTGAACGAGAGCAATGTTGACTGTTGAGGCATCAACATACATACCAAAGTGATATTCGGATTTATTGTATGATAATTTGTGCATTGTGTCCCCTATCTTGTTTCTGGTGAGCATGAGTTTGTCCTATGTGTCTTGCATACAGCTGATTTGTTTGTCCTATGTTTCTTGCATTCAGCTAAGACCGTGGTTCCCCGACTACTGTGTTGTTCTATGTATAATAATGTAATTTGTCTCTAACAATGCTGCAATGTCATGTAACATGTCTTTATTAACGGATTTTTCCCTTTCTACTTCTACACTTCTTAGCCATTATATTTTGGCCCATCGAAACCTCACATCTTTAGGTACCGTCGGTAAATCATAAAATGATATAAATGTCTGGCCCTTACCAGGGTAAGTTTCTAGACGCCGCTGCCGGCAAGCACCTAGCCGAGTTCCAGGTCCAAATATTTGTTATGTCCATGTTTAACTTACTATACTACTTTATATTAGATATTCAAAGATAGCTACTCTATTCTTTTAGCTATTCATTAAAATAGATACAACCCCCGATGTAAGAATTCATTTCAAATGAGTTTGGAAACTTCCTAATTGAAATGCCCTATTTTGACCATGTATCGACCATGTACGTTATTTATCCAATACCATGCGTAGGGATGCCGTCCATGCGGTCTCTATATACATTAACAAAGAATGTTTTCTACCTCATGTTCCTATTCAAATTGTCCTAAAAGGCGTTCACTACATGTTGTGCATCACTTGGTTGAATCTCCTAGCACATGAACCTCAATTCTAATCATCTCTTGGCCTGTTGAATCAAAATCGAGATAATATAAAGCAAGTATCAAAGCCTTAGTATTATAGTTAAGAACCAGGTTCGGCTAGATCTTATTGCAACTCGTATACATGTTCTGACTACTCCAAAACATGAACAAGCATGATCTACATCTAAATGTATATAAAGGGGCGATACATTAAATTTGTCCAAAAAGAAATTAATTTGTTTGTTGGTACTTCCGTAGCCAGAGACGGAACTTGGATGTTGTTGGTGGAGGAGCCAACATGAAAAATATATTTATTTTAGAGGGCCGATATACACTATACTGAAATTTTTGTATTAAAAATGACAAAAACTATATATAAACGGGTATAAAATGTACACAAGGTCAAAAAATTCTCGGTCCCTTCCAAGTTCCGTCCCGGTCCGTAGCTCTTATTGAATATATACACCCTTCATGTTTCTAGGCAATATCCTGTCAAAGAAACACATCCATAAACAAGATGTACTTGTATGTACATTGTTCCTACAAGCTACTCGTGTAAAAAGACGATTTAAAATGATATCTATAGGGTTTGCGTAGCAATTGCATTAATTTAAACAAGTTCACAAGTTCGAATTTCTGTGTCAATTTTCATGTCACGATCGAGGAGTGTATGATTTGTGAAGAAGCCCAAAAAAATTATTTGTGAAGAAGCCTAATAAAATATGCCCGTAATACAATAAATAAACGTAACCTAACCAAATTAACGATATATAAGCTAGCTAACTAAAATCTTCAGTAGTAATCATTTTCGTACCAACAAAAAGCACATATCGACCTTTGAAGAAGCCTGTGGATGCACCATCTTGAAGCACAAATTGTAGTCTTGTAATCTGATAAAGATGAAGTGATTTAATTGTAATCTGTAAGTATGTTTTTGCAACCTAGCATAGACTTTTGAGTCTGAAGTTTGATTGGTTTCGAGTATTATTATAAGTAGAATGTTTAGAGAGTGGTGACTTCTTTTTCTCTATCCTTTTGAGAAACATGACAGACCTTTCTTTCAGTTTCCTTACACGTAAGTAACATACCGCACGTTGTGTTTGTTCCTCTAGCATATTACTGGTATATTGATTTGCACATTTTTTGAAGAGAAAAGTAAAAAAATAAGCAAAAATCTTTTTTTAAGTCTTTTTTTTATGGTCACTTTTTAACTCAATGTCTAAAATGGTCATGCGTAATCATTCGACTCTGCAGCTTCACCAAAAATTCGTCACGTGCCCAAATGAAAGTACACTTTTTTACTTTTTATTCTAACAAAATAACCACCAATATTGCGCAACCGACGGCTACTCAACCTCCTTTTACTCGACTTATATTTATCCACGTGCAAATTTACCTCGGGAAAGTAAAAAGTACAAAAAGTACCCAAAAAAAAGTACAAAACAGTTTTATCCGATGGTACAAGATTTTTCTTTTCCAATGTACATGGAAACCCGATCTTGCGCAAAAACCATCGGATCATACACAAAAACTCATCGATACATGATCTTGAATCCAAATCTGATTATCATTCTCAAACATAAACACAAACACAAAAAACATATATTGTCACCGATTGAGATGACTGAGTAGATCGGATTTTTGTTTATGTTCAATGGATTCACCCTTTCATCGCGTTAATGTAAGTATCATTTTTAGATGTAATAAATGTTTAATCCTATAGTTAGGTTTGGGATTGTTACATATCAGATTGCACGTTAATAATCAAGTCTTTTGGGTATATTAATTTTGGTGGAAAAAGTTGGTCAATTGGAAAAACCAAATCTGTTTTGTGGCTTTTAGATGTAATAAATTTTTAATCCTTTAGTTGATATCATGTATTTGTTGTTCCAGTAACACAATATACCCATGAAGACTCAATAATCCTATTGTTAGTATCATGTATAAATTAGTCTTATTTTTAATATTTTGTTTTTGTTAACCTAGGTTTATGATTCGAATGTTAGTTTGAGAACTAAGCTACACCTTCTAAAAACAATAGCAAAGAAGTTGGCAGCTAAAGAGGAAAGGTATAACAAGTTTAAAAGGAGTGTTTTTGGTCCGTGGTTAGATATTAGAACGGAGGACCATGATAATCATGTCCTGAACTTTTTGCTTCAACACCAAAGGATTATCAAAGACGCTAGTACTGATATGCCTTTTTTTCGATATTGGTCACAATACATTAGAGTTTGGTAGGAGGGAATTTTGTTTGTTAACTGGTTTCAAATTTGGAAATCCTTCTTTAAAGCATTTGAGTAACAATGTTTCAAATTTCCATAACCGTGTATTTCCTACTCTACCTAGAATAAAGGGTGACAATCTTAAAGCACTTCTTGAAACGGATAATGATTTTAAAAAGCTATCTCATGATGATTCAGTCCGTGTTTGTCTTTTGCTGGCTTTAGAGTGTGTATTCATGGGTAACGAGCTTAGGCACGTTATACCAAATGAGATTTTGGCTTTAGTGGATGATTTTCTGCTTTTGATGCTTTCCCTTGGGGACAATATATTTGGCACGAGCTTCACCTTAGGGTGTATAATGTTGATTCACCACACCGTAAGGATATTTTGAAAAAAATTGCAACACACGGGAAAAAATACAAGCCTCAATATTCTTTGAACGGATTTGTTTTCGTCTTTAAGGTTAGCAAGCTTTCTCATTTATTGCTTGTCTCATGTATTGCTTGTCTCATTTATGTCATTGCAGTGTAGATTGTGTAGGCAGTTGACCCCACCCATACTATAAATGTTGACCCAACCCACCCTTTAGTATCTGTATTATGGTTATAAGTAATGTAAACCCATCCTGACCCCACCCATACCATAAATGCTGACATGTCCATAGATTGTTTACATTGGCTGTGTGACATTGGTTATAAGTAATGTTTACATTGGCTGTGTAGGCAGTGTACAAAGAGGGGCCAAAATGGTACTTGCACGCCCATTAATGTGTGACAATGCAGTATAGATTGTTTACATTGGCAATGTAGATTGTTTTACATTGGCTGTGTAGATTTTTTACATTAAGATTTCAACACTCTAAATGCTATGTTTGACTCCCCAAATCTACTTTTGAGTGTGGTTTTAATCAACTTTTTAGTGCAACTGCATTGTTATTAGAATATGTGGTCATATGGAATAGAATACCTCATTTATTGTGACGTTTATATCAATCTAATAACCTAATGTAGTGACGTAATTTTGACTGACTTTTGAAGTAGATAGATTTGAGATGTTTTCTCATCTGAAACTGTTAGATTAGAAACCAATGCTTGACTAATAGTTACTGATATTAAGTGTTTATATCAATCTAATAACACAACATGTTCATATTTAGCGCAAACTTGTAGCAGAAATCTGAAGTATCATATATCTTTGTTACGTTGGCATATAAAATATGTTGGGATGTTGGCCATTATGCTACAATCCACAGTAACAAAGAACTAAAAGAAATCTCCATAATTTGGTCAGGGCTAATGTTCTATGTAGCGTAACCTTTACACAGTTTATAATTAGCTAGTAGTTTAGTTTAGTTATTTAACATTAATGGTTTTAAAACATTTACATATTTGGTTATTGGAACTTTTTCCGAATGCTACAAATTGGTGGCACAAAGAAGATGATGTTGGACCCCGTTGTGTTTCGTGGAGTGATGGTATAACATTTACAAAAGGTGATTGTGAGAGTCTATTTTATTCTAGAGAGCCAATTAATTCACTTGTCCCCGCCGAAAAGGAGATGAATACATCATGGTGCACATGTAGTTTAGACTATTTCAAGAATGGCTCCACAAAAGATGCATCTCATAGACCTTTAAAAAAGAGGAAGGTTGGGATTAAAACGGAGGTTATTTCTCGTACACATGTTCACACGGAGGTTCACCGTGAGGTACACGTTCGTACTGAGGTGCATAGTTATGAAGGATTGGATGACCCAGCGCTTGCACAGAAGGTTGAGGATATTGAGCGTGCATTTGGCAGTCGTTTAAGTGCACTTGAGAAATATGTGAAACCTCCCAAGGATACATCTTTTATGCAGATGTCAAGTTTATCTGATAATCCTAGTGAAGTTGATCAAGACTCAAAGGTTTGTTGTTTATAAACAAAATTTTTATGTTTACATTGAATGTGTAAATAAGATTATATATATATTACCTTATTTTTGCAGTCCTCTATTAAATTATCAGAAAATTCTGAACCTCGAGTTGATCTTATAAAGAAGATTGAGTATATTGAAGCATACTTTGGGAGACGTTTAACAGCACTTGAGCAACATGTTAAGAATGGTATTAACGAGACTATGGAACCTTGTAGTGCATCTGATCATGATCCAAAGGCTGTTAATACTGCGAATCAAGAAAAGGTAAGTTCTAGAATTTTGTTTCCTTATCAACATGGCGTATATTATTACAAGAAGGTTGTTAAGTGCTATGATTAGCACCATTTTTTTGCAGACCTCTCTTAACGAGACTGTGGAGCCCACTAGTGCAAAGTTCGAGAACAGGTTTAACGAGACAGTGGAGCCCACTAGTGCAAAGGTCGAGAACAACTTTAACGAGAATGTGGAGCCCACTGCAAATGAAGAAAAGGTAATATTAGTAAGTTCTTTAATTTTGTTTCCATCATTATTTATCTTTATGCAGCCCTCTCTTGAACCTGACAATGCAAATGAAGAAAAGGTAATATTATTACATAACGAGACTATGGATGTTATTACATAACACTCGTAATACAATAACGTTATATTTTATTTATTCTTCTTATGCAGCCCTCAAATGCATTTGATAATGATGTCAAATTGCATCCTGACATGGATATTCAACATGATCCAAAGGAAATGGAAGATTATAACGGTGGAATCAACCAAAATGACCCTGAAATATTGGATTCAGCATATAGAAACATGTTTGATTCACCGCTTCCTGATCAGGTAGTCATTTTTAACCATATCCTTGTTTATTTGATCATATATCAGTTTACTTAAACAGAATGGCTTGATTACTTGTATTTCTACAGGTAGTAGTAGAACAAGAGGAAGAAGGGGCATTGAAGAATATGGGTGATTCGCTTGAGGAACAAGAAATTATGGCAGTGGAGACTCTTATGCAAATATTAGTATTTAATACTCCTGAAAAGGTAAATTTAACAATAACTTTTTTGGTTTTAAAATCAAATAACCCAATCTTTTTATTCTAATTTTTTTTTAATATAGGAAAAAGACAATGATTTGGACTCTCCTTCAATGAAGGATCGAGATTCTGTTCCTAGTAATGATGCTAAGGAAAAATTAGCAACGAAGCATCCAGATTCTGTTCCTAGCAATGATAATCAGGAAAAATCAGCAATGAATGATCCAGATTGTACCCCTAGCAATGATGATAAGGAGAAATTAGTTGATATTTACTGTGTTGATGGCGGGCAGCCATCTATTAAAAAGATACATGTTCCTTTTGCCCGATAGACTAGAGCGAGTAAGTATCTTCAAGACCCGTACATGAACCAGCCTTCAACCACTCCACAAAAGCCTAAAGTCCGTGCTAGGAAGAAGAAATGTGTAAAGCGTTTTCAGCCGTTGGTTTCACCTGGTGGTGAAGTGATTCTCCCGTGGAATGAGGTAACTTATTTTACTTATTATTTATTTCATATTTTGTATTGTTGGTTAAGTACTTTGGACTAGACAATTCTGTATGATATATCTGCAGGATCTAACTCGTCCTACATGTTCGCGACAATTAAGAGTGATTGTGCCAAAAGAAATTATGGATTTTTTGAATGAAAAAGAGGAGAAGAGATTTTATTTTCCATGGGGAGGAGATGCCATATATGTATATCATAATTTTTGGGAAAGGTTGTTGGGCATCAGGAAGGTGAGAAATGGCTGGCTTTCTGATACGGTAGTTGACTGTTAATAATTTTTATGATTTTACACTGTTAAATTACTTAGTTAAATTGTTTTTGTTTTTGTTTTTTTTTGCAGCATCTTGATCTATGGGTAATGTTTCTATGGCACTTTAGACCTGCCGATGCTGATTGGGCAATGGCGGGTCCATTTTTTAGCTCCATGATTCTTAGCAACAGGATGCTAGGTTTTTATGCTGACGGAGTAGCTTATGGTCTCCCCTGGTTTGCTCAATCTGTGGAAAAGGTGTGTTTAAGAAATTTTTGATAGTCGTATAGTCGTAATTGTTAACTGTACAACTTAGGCCACGCATATAAGTCACCCTTAAAGATGCCTAAATTGCGACTACCAACAAAATTCACTTGATATGGTTCTAATTGATAAGTAGTATTTCATGGTTCTAATTGATATGTAGTATTTCTTAGATCAAAATCTAGATGATAGTCTTTGCCTATAGATGGCTATTAGCAAATATGAGGGATTGTTATGTTCTTGAATATATAGTTACTTCAAATTCCTGAATATATTGCTCTAACATTGTATACCCAATTGAACCAACCCACCCTTTAGTATCAGTATTATGGTTATAAGTAATGTAAACACATCCTGACCCAACCCATACCATAATGCCTGACAAGTCCATACACAATCAGGCATGACCATAATAACTAACATGGCTTGGCCACAAATAAATTATTTGCCGATAAAGGCTTTCTTTTCATTGTTGGTACTCATATATAAGTTACGATTCTTATGATGGAAATGGAGGTAAACATTTTGTGACAGTCAGAGTGCTCTTAGAAAGTGTATCCCTTGTTTCAATACAAATTTGAGTTTTCGCAATGATCACACATAAGCTGTTATTGTATAGGGTTCAAAAGTCATTTTTTAGTTTTGTTGTTTTGTTATTTAGAATCATATCGCTGAGGCCTGTTGTGTCCTAGATTAAACTTGAATACAAAATTTTAAATACAATATCGTTTTTGTGGTCTTATGTTTGTTCACCAATATTGTAGGTCTATTTTCCTATCAATGAAGATAACCAACATTGGGTTCTAGGAGAACTCCATCTACGCTCCGGTGTCATAACAATCTATGACAGCCTCTCCTGGCCTCTAGTTGAAAATCGAGATTGGTGGCTCAATATGAGGAAATGTTTTCAATATAAATTCCAAAGTTTTTAGAACAAACCAAAGTAATGGAAAAGAAGGGCATTGATCCAAAACATTACTCCATCACCTTCCGGTATGCTGATAATGTGCCAAAGCAAGGCCCTCTTTATGGTGACTGCGGTATCTGGGTCATGATAAACTTGTATAGGTTATCGAATAATCTACCCTTGGCGGTCGATAATTCTACTTTGGCAGCTTTGGCATATAGGGAGCGTTTGGTAGATTTCTTTTAGAAGTACAAGATTGAACTACCCTTGGCGGTCGATAATTCTTGATGTACATTATTTTGTTTAAATAACTCATTTAACTGAACTTGAGGGCAAAAGGCGATAAGCCTACGACAAACTGATTGAAGTTGGGGTTGAAATGTGACGCTGAAAGGCGAGAAGCCTATGACAAACTGATGTAATGGTGCTTGTGCAGTTTATTGATGTACAATCTTTTGTTCAAATAACTCATTTAAGTGTAACTAATGCAAGCCTAACAACTGGTAGTATTTGGTACTTTGGTAGTTGAAACTGTACTAGTAGTTGAAACTGTATTTTGTACTTTGGTAGTTGAAACTGTAGTAGTTGGTAGTAGAAAACTGAGCATAATGTATTGTAAACGAATGATGAATGTTTTGTAAACCAATGTGACATATATGTTGAAAACAATTATGTTTAATCATCTCATCCAATTAAACCTCGTTGTCTGATTCAATGTGACATATATGCTGTCACCATTAATGAGATAATTATCTGAAAAATGAACAAAAATAAGTGTTTGACTGGTTGCAGGTCAAACTGATGCGAACTTGCCCATTTAGACCGATTTCCCACCACACCCATCTTGCCGTGTCTACATATATTGTCTAAGTTGATGTTGTAAATTTGTTTTCTGGAAAAGAAGTATCTTGCATCTCTAATATTATAGAATACATGTCAACCAAGAATTTTCATATTTACACGCTCTCCACTACCATTTTAGCATACATATCTCATACTTTGCCATAAGTTGAAAGCCATTTAACTTGCAGTCAAACAAACTCATAAGAATTAGTTTAGTAAAGCATTGCAGTAAGTCAGCAACCTAAATAGTTCTACCCGACCATATAATGTCAAAAAGAAAAAAAGAGAATGTCTTTTGACTTTTGAGGTAAAATCTTCTACTCTTCACATTTCAAAATTATGAGATATCATTATTTACAAACTTAGCACCAAGATTTATTAGTACCTCTACTATATCTCAAAACCATGGTCAAGCTTCCCTCAAAAGCTTGAAATTTTCACTTAAATTTTTTTAAATCTGAGGGTTATTCATTTGATGCCATATGCAAACCAGAGACATTTCTCAATACCATTGTCAAGCTTCTATCACTGTTTTCATTTGTATGCATTTAATTTTGAGAAAAAAGTCCTTGATAATAAAATAGTTCCTCGTGACTAAGATCATATACACATTTCAATGCGCAACATCAATGTGATACAATCCATTTGACTTGTGACTGCAGATCAAATTTAAATACAGTCCCAAACAGATCTTGAAATTCTTTTCCCATTTGTATGTCATTTGATCATCCCATCATCAACAAAACCATCATCAACAGCAAATTACATAATTAAGCATTCACGACTATTTTTTTAGCAAACAGGATTCTCATATTGCATCATAAGTGAAAGGACATATAACTGGTAGTCAAACAAACTCACAAAACTGTCTAGACATCATTTGCAACTGTCAATGTAACTTAAATGGTTATAGGATCATACCCTCTAACCCCAATAACCGACCGAGAGAAAAATAAAAACAAAAAAAGCTTTTGAGTTGGAGGTCATATCTATTACACTTGAAAGTCAAAACTGATATACCTATTTTATCAAAAACCTAACACCAAGATATTCATTTTTATAGCACCTTTTGGAAGCTCAATGTTGTCATCAAGCTTCCCTCACAAACTGAAAAGTCAAACAAAAACTCTTTCAAGAACAGATGGAGCATTATGTAGCCTAAGAATATTTTCATTTCTTCATTAATCTCATTAGCCCTTCTATTCAGCAAGATAAGAGAAGTCATGAGTTTATTAGGAAAGTTGTTTCACCATAGTTCTAAGGAATCAGTCAAGATTTCTTGTACACACCTAGACATAAGAACTGACCAACTACCTAAAACTGACCCACTATAGGCAAATCTAAAACTGACCATTAAAACCAAATCTAAAACTGACCCACTTCCTAAAACTGACCCACTTTAGAACAAAAAACTCCTTTCTAAAACTGACCCTTAAGCGACATAAAACCAAAACTTTCTAAAACTGACCCACTTCCTAAAACTGACCGACTTTATAACAAAAAACACCTTTCTAAAACTGAACCTTACAACTAACACTCAGTTTTTATTCAATGCTCCTATATTAATCCATGTTGTCAAAACATATAGATGCGATTACAAATTTCCATTACAATGTGATTAACAAAAAGAAACAACATCTACACTAGAATCGCATATACAAAATGGCAACAAATTCAATTAGGATAAACTAAAGACCATAACTATTCATTACCCAAATCTTCAGTTCAGTACATAACTTCAGTACACTAATCATCATCCAAATAAGTACATATTCATTAACCATAACCTAAAAAAGTTTTTTCTGCACCCAAACTATATTTACATTATAGTTATATATAAATAAACCATAGAAACCAAATTACTTACTAATTATCCATACCTAAAAGATATTCACTTAAGTAGACCACTTGCATACCCAAAAGCTTCAAAATATCTTGCGGATCACACGAAACACCATACAAGTCTTCATCAATCTCCATGAGGGTCACGTTATCTTCCTTCTGTTCAATCCCATGATGAATCAAATCAACCGAGGCTTCAAGCCCTTGCAAAATATCATGATCGGCAATATTCATGTTCACCAGACAGCCTAAAGCGTCCACCCCTTTCTCATGGTATGGCCCAAGATAATGGACCTCCCAAAGTGTCCGTTCACGCTTCGCAATCACATCGGCTAGTTCTCTGCATATTTCTTCCAATCTGACTAGGCGAATTCGTGCTTCCATCACTTCACTGTTAAAGAGATGCTTGAACATGGTTGCAATATCATTGGAACCACTAGCGCGACGCAACTCATCGAGATTTGGGGTTATGTTTGCCATTGATTTGCAAGAAAGTAGATCTTGAAAGTGTACAGTAAAACACGATCAAAATGAAGATTAGGTAGGGCTTCAATTAATATTACGCATATAAATAGCCCAATCCAACTCATTTTTACTCATCTCAAAATTAATTAAAGCATAAAACCGTGATTGAAGAGAATGATTACGAAACATAACTGAAACCACAACATTTGAAAAAAAAATGAAACTTACAATAGAAAATCCTTACACTATGAACTAATACAAAAATAAAAGAATGACACAAAGAACCTTATATTTCAATTACTTTCAACCCCCCCCCCTCCCCAAATTGGCTATCTAAATACAACCAAAACGACATGTCCCGTTTACGCTTTTATATATTATACCTAAAATTATCTATACCGTTACCGTATTTCATAATTTTTATTTTTTCTAAAAGATTCTCGGTTTAAACTTAAACTACAGAAAAAAATATATATAATATCCGCTTCAATCTTTTTTGACTATAATCCTTGTTAGACACCATGATATACTAATAACATTAAATACCAACTAATACATTACACGATCTTGCTTACCGACAAGAATTAACACATGTTAACTAAAAGAAGGCAACCTAAATTACAACAAACAAGACAATGAAACATAACCATCATAAATTACAATAAAAAAATGCCCATCATAAATTATTGTTATCACCGTTCTTGGACACATAAGAAAGAGCACTAGAACCTTCATCAAATTCATCATGAGCTGCATCCTCAAAATCATCAAAAAGCATCTTTGGTGTAAATAGACTAGCTTCTTTAAATGGCTTTTCATGCGGTGATTTTAAGTAAGCTGGTGATTGAGATTCTTCCTTTTCCCATGCACTAACCTCTTCCAATGACATACAATCAAAAACTTTCTTTCTCTTATCCTGATTTTTTAATTGTGTTGTCACCTCCTCATCAAACTCATCTTTACAAAAGTTTTTGTGATAGTAATCAAGTAGGAATGCTTGAGGAGTATGGGAAACATATACCTCAAGTTTCCCATGGAGCTGAGCCAATTCGTACATATTCTTAACATCTCTATCACTTTCCACTATAGTCAAACCTTCTTCTAAGCTACATTTTAGTATACAATAAAACCAAGCCCAAATATCCTCTTTTATTTTTTCTAACAACATGTCACATATTTGGGAATACGACAACGTTTTAGATATAGATACTTTAATTTCAAGAATTTTTCCACCTGCGTACCTTAGGGGAAAGACGTAGAATATGCTTTTATTGAAAACTTCAAATACGATATCATTAGAATTATTAGACATCGTGTGTTAAATTGAAAAAATCCAAATAAACAAAAAATAATTTAGGCAAAAATAAATGCGTAAAAGTTACCTAAATATTAGTGAAGTGTACACAAATTCTTCAAGTATTAGTGAACAAACACAAATGATGTGTGTAAAACCTGAAAATAACAAAAAAAAAGGATTAATATAGTGATCTGAATGGATATTACCTGATGGATAATAGATCTAATTCAAAGTCGAGTGGTCGAGTAGCTGATGGTCGAGTATCCTAACATGTATTAATTACAACAACTAATTTTTACAACTAACACCTATTAATTGATTACATTAATATTGATGCGAAGTTGTGAACACTTAATTTAACCTTTTTCCAACTAACACATAATATAATTAATGTGATGGGGTAGATGATAATAATATAAATAGAGGTGAGAAACATATAATGACATTACCAAAACTTAAAAACGATGCAATGAATTCACCACCAAATTATGAGTGGGAAGAATTACTTGATATAGACGACTCCGATCTCCGATTATCGGCCACAACACAAAACACAATATCCTCTATAATCTCTCAAGTTGATAATTATGTTGAAAACCCTGTTAGAAAAATACCCGGTCCTGCAGGTATTCGGGATGGTGTGGACGATGGTGTAATGATGACACTGGAGTTTATTAGGAAAGTTGTTGATGATTCGGTTGAGGATTCGGATTTTAAAAGTGGTCCATGGGTTAACGCGGTTGAGTTTATTAATACTGATGACGGGATCATAGTTGGTTGTTTTGCCGATATCAAAAAATTTCTTAAAAAAGGGAAACTTGACAAGGTTGTTGCGATAATCAAGTCTTGTACTCTGAATGTTTTGGGTGATCTGAAAGTAACATTGAAAGACGTTTCAGGGTTTATGTCAGGTACAATACATCACAAAGTTGTTAATGATGAGAGGTTTAAAAAGCAACCTACCGTCGGAACTGTCTTGATACTTCAAAATATTTCTGTATTTTCTCCTAAACAATCTGGTAATCATTATCTTAACATCACAATAAAAATTTGGTCAAGGTTTTATCCAAGGATGCGGTTCTTGAAAATGGCAGCGGTGATGGTGGTACTGGAAGTGAAATATGTATGTAACGATTGGTGTTTGTTCGAATGTATTTTCATTTCTATGTTAAAATATTTTAACGAGTGGTTGTAGTTTGTTAAGTGTCTAGTTACTAGTTTGGTTGTAGTCGGAAGAGGTGGTTACAATATAACTTATGATAACTATTACTAATCAATTGATGTTTTGCGACAATTAATTTTTGCAAATTAATTATACCATTGTAAATTTTGATCACTTGGTTACCAAAGATTATATTCACACAAGACACTAACTATTAAAAGCAGTAACAAAATTTTCACCATGCATGTTTACTAATCTATGGATGATTGGGTATGAAACGATCCAACGGTCGATAAAAATATGTTGTAGAAACATGCGGGAAAATTATGAAAAATATGCCTCCTATATTACTAATCTGTTTGTTAATAATTTTATTTGTTGATTTATGAAAACAGGCAAAACAAATGGTAGATGCAAAAAAGGAAGATCATGATAAGCAATATGTAGCTTTTCTTGGAAGCATGGCAAGCGAGTTCAAAGATAAAACAAATGACAAAACGATGCAACATGTAGAAATGGTAATAACTTATTTCACTTATTATGAAAAAGAGATTTGATTTTTATTTGTATTAAAATGAATATAATTTTTTTCAATTTATACAGGCATTCTTTCCAATAATCGCTCATGAACACTTCTATCTCGTTGTTTTCAATCTTGTCAAAGGAACTTCTGTCATCATTGACAACTCAAATTCAGGGCAGACGTATGATACAAAATACAAGAAAGTGTGTGATCTTTTGGTAAGTAACTCAAACTAGGCAGAAAAGGACATAATTGTCTTTAATATTACAAACTAAGATATGATATTAAAATATCATATATGATAAAACACTAGTAAGCAATTTGAATATTTTATTTGTGCAGAAAAAACTGTTTTCACAATATCTGGAATTATACAACCATCCAAGGGCAAAAGAAATAAAGACAAAAAAAAAACAATAGTCATGAAGCTAAAATGGCGAACAAAAGAAAATAGGATTGATTGCGGAGTTTTTGTAATGATGCATATGGAGTACTACAATGGAGAAGCAGCAAAGAACTGGGACTTGAGCTTTCTGACAGAAGAACAAGGACATGAGCTTGCAATAATCAAGATGAGATTAAAGTATGCAACAAAGATGTTAACACATGAAATGAACATTCACAGAGAAAAAATCAGTGAAGAAGCACATGAGTTTGCAAAGGCAAACACGGACAAAGCGTTGAATCAAAAGAACATAATAGAGCATATCGAGAAGAAGAAAAAAGAGCAAGCTTCACAACATGTTCCATGTGGAATTTGAAGGTGCAGGTTAATGGTATACAGTTGATGGTAGACGTTGACAAGAATGATTAGCAAGAAAACAATCACTCTTTTTGGGGTACAGGTGCAGTGACGCTAATTATGCAGTTAGGGGGTAGTACTGATGAAATTTAGAAACTAGTTTCTGTTTAATTACATTTGTGATGTCGTATTCCATCTAGTATGGTTTAAACGTGTTCGTGAACATGTTAGAACAATGTCATATGTCGTATGGTACAATATCAGTATGTCGTATGTCTTATGGTACAATATCCTAACTAGTGTTAAATTTCTATCTGAGTACTATAAAGGTTATGTAATGAAAATGGTGACACATTTGCGAATGTGATTTTGGATAATATGTGCTGTTGTATAAGTTTTGTTACATAAACTAATATATTTTTTAAGATATTGCTAATCGACTCTGCGTTTTATAACACATTGGATAAAAAAAGTCAAACAATAAAAAGTCAATTTTTTTGTTAGTTTGAAATGTACAAAATACAATTTAAAATCATATGTGATATCCATATAAATCAAATGTGATACTTAATTACAAAATGAGCTTCTGATAGTATCACATATGATATATTGAAAAGAAAATATAACAGTTAAAAATCAAGTGTGATTTTCTATGTATATCGAATATGATATATAATAGGAAAAATCATCAAGTGATAAATCAAATGTGATAATTCTCATAAAAGTAACCAAAAACAAAGATGAATCAATTAACACAAAAAAAAAACTCAAAATCCATTTCATAAAACAAATCTGTAACGATAAAAGAAACATACTAAAAAACAAAAAACAAATCTGTAAACGATTATGATGTAATTTCAGATTGAACCAAATCATCCTCTACTCTATACTTATTTGGACATGTCCTCATGTTGTGACCATCTTTAGCTCCGCATAGTGAACATGCATTCCTATTAATTGAACTCTCATCAATAGCTTGCTCTTTTCCTCCTTTTATACGCGTCTTTTCAACGTCCTTTGGGCTTACAACCAGATGGATTGTTAACAACAACTACTGGGGGCTTTGGCACTCTGACAAGTTCTTCAAGATTATCAAGCTTGTCCTTTGATGGAGGATTTGGGTAATCAGCTTCGACATCTATCTTTAGCAGCTTCAACTTCTCAATAAAAGCAGCTAACCTTGGCTCATCTTTACTCAACATATGCACATAGTGATCAACAATCGAAGTAGCCTCGTTTGCATAATTCTTGACAATCTTATTCTTCTGACCATACCTGTTCCTTTTGTTCCTCAAACCAGCAAGTATTAAGTTCTTTGTCCAATGCCTTAAGATGTATTGATTTGGAATCATTTCAACATTCGCATTCTTAAAGACACTAAAAATGTGTCTGCATAATATTCCAACTCGAACAATTAGCTGACAGGAACAAACAACTGATCCCTCTTCTTTGTTTCGCAAAACCTTCATGGAAAAGAAGTAATAATATAGTTAAAAATCATATATGATATATCACGTATGATATATCATATGATATATCACATATGATCTATCAAAATTATAAAAATATAACTAAAAAAAGGCTTAAAGACTATCAAAAAACCTGGTTAAGAAACTAGCAAACCTTAAACAGTCCATCTTCTCTGTGAAACAAGTTAATCGGCTCTTCTTCTTCTTCATTTTTATCATTATCCTTAGCTTTATTCTTAGTTTTCTCTTTTAGCTTAGATTTCTTCTTCTCCATTAATTTATCAACAACCTTGTTCTTTTTAATAATAGACACCTCAGATCCTTTAACCAAACTTTTGGTATCTATTTAGCAAAACCATCTCTTTGCCAATATTTCGGCTTAAACCAATTCGAACAGGGGACGAGTATAAACCTTTGACGCATGACGTTCAATCTTAAGATAGGTTCTAAGTATAGGAAAAAAATCAATCGACTTATGATCAAAACCAATCGAGTTGTTTTCCATTGCCGTCTCAAAACAATTCATAAAAATCATGAGAGTAGAACCTAAATTTGTAAAATGAGAGAAAAAGGAGTTCTCACTTTCAGACCAAGATGTTGTCCTCATCAAACCACACAAAGGGGAGTCTACAAAATAAGCAGGAATCCAACATGAACGTATGCGAAACATCTTTGTTAACCACTTATGATTCTGCACCTTAAACTCCTCCAATAACTTTCCCCATTTATACTCAAACTCATCAGGACCAATATACATATTCCAGGAAATTTGTCCTTTTAATGTCAGTATGATCATAAATTTTTGAACAGATCTGATAAGGATTTAAAACGTACATTTTTAAGGGGTCATTTAAGCCCTAAACTAATTTATTTATGATCAAATATTGCCTAAAATCGTTCTTTTTAACTTTTTCGGCACTTTGGAAGCAAAATATGGAAATCATGCATATTTGGATGAAAAGGGATGAAAATGTGAAGAAAATAACCAAGTCATGAAAAGTTTGGAAAAAGGTACCAGACAGCATCACAACCTACAAGGTGACGCCTTCACTTGCAAATAAAAGTATCAAAACAACTCAGATTTGACTAGAGACGGTTCAATGGAAAAATGAAGAAATAACAAGTGACGTCGTCACTTGTTAAAGGAGCTAGAATTCTCTGTGAAAATTATAAGGTAACGGACTGGAAAAATAATAAAGGGACGGCGTCTGAAGGCATAAAGCGACCCCGTTACAAAACGGACTTGGAAGAGATGAAAACCTAATGGCGGCGACTTAACGGCGTCACAATTATAAAGTGACGTTGTCGCATGTGTAATTCTATATATAGTTTGAGAATTTTCAGAATTTAGTGCACACATAGAGATAAAGTTGGTGTACAAATTTTTTAGGGTTTTTTATACATTAACTTAGGGTTTTAATAACCTTATTCATTAAGAGATAAGTCTCTTAATCCAATCTATCATTATGTTTAATTCATGATTAGTTATCATTACTTGTTTCATTATCTTTTTCATGTCTAACTAATTTAATTTGGTGTTTGCTTAGATCAAATGAAACCTAGTTGTTAACTATTGATTTAGGTTAGGAAAACTTGCTTCTTCCTTTAGTGTTGCGAGCTTTAACGTCCTAAAAAACTTATTGATGTCCTATAGTGCATTACTAGACTTTTCGTTGTGTTTATTGCATGAATAGTTATTGTTATCAATTACATTCATAGAAATAGGGCATTTGGCACCTCCCTACGACCTTAGGAATACAACGCGCCAATTAAACAAGGATGTGACAATTCGACTAACCAATAGGAGATAACTAGGGAGTAGTGAAATCTAAGTAAACACACTTTTACCTATCATATGAATCTCATTTTAATTTACTTGTCATTTAGTTTAATTATAATTTTTAATTAGTTTAATTAATAATTTTAAGAAGTTAATAATCAAACCCCCAATCCAATACCTATATTTTAATTGCTTTTATAAAATATAAAAAGATAAAAAGAATCATCCCTCACCTTAGACCTATTCGTCATACATCTCGACCTTCCCAACACTATTCCCCTAGAGAACGATCAATCCCCCGTGTCTTACCTATACTACACTATAATGGTTAGGTACATTGCCTTGGAGGATTGTAAAACTCGTTGTGAGGTTTGCAAAAATATGCATCAAGTTTTTGGCGCCGTTGCAGGGGAATAGTTTAGGTTCATTTTCTATCTCGTTTAGGTCTACTCACTTGATTCCTATCAAGTGAGTTTTTATTTTCATTTTATTAGCTTCCTAGTAATCTATCTTTTTCTTTATTCCCTTTGTTCGTAAAACTTCTCATTTGCCACCATGGTGAATGAGATGCCTTTTCCCCAACCACCACAACATAACCTACCACCATAATACGACCAACCACCACAAGGCCTACCCATTCTCAACCTACAAGACTCGCAAAGAGCCCGTACTCTTGATGAATACTCTAGACCGAGCCATCAAGGCTATAGGAACACCATTGAGCTTCTACAACAGGCTCAAACGATGGCCCTGCGATTCGAAACCACCCGATTGGTGCAAAACAGATGTGCATTCCATGGACTTCATTCCGAAGATTCAAATAAAAATATCAAGGACTTCCTTAAAATTGTTGATTCAATTGACCTTGATGTTGCTACTCGAGAGACAACGCGACTACCTATCTTCCAATTTTCTCTACGTGATCAAGCTAGCAATTGGCTTGAGCGTCTACCCGCGGGATCTATCTCTTGTTTGGATGATCTTACTACTCGTTTCCTCGCTCAATTCTTTCTACCGGGAAGGACTACTAAGCTTAGAAATGATATTTTGATGTTCCAACAACATCAAGGTGAAACTTTCTATAAAGCGTGGACTCGATTTGAAGATCTACTCCATAAAGTCCCTCACCATGGCATTGATCTTTGGCTTCAAATCCAAATTTTCTATGATCATGTCAGTCTCTCCACAAGGCAAACCATTGACCAAGCGGCTGATGGTAAGCTTTGTGATCTAACTGCGGAAGAATCATGGGGAATAATAGAGGACCTTGCCCTCTATGACAACGAATGTTGGAATGACCCACGTGAGTTGAGAAAATTCATCAAGGCAATATCCTTGCCTTCAAATGAGTCACATACTTCCAATCGTAGGATTCTTGAACTTGAAGATCAAGTCAAATACCTTATGAGTTCCTACGAAGCTCCTAGACCTTCACACCAAGTGAACAACATCACTTCCTCGTGTGAGTTATGTAGTGGTTCTCACGACACTCGTGATTGCACGAAACACCCGGGACAAGCTTTTGCGAACTACTCATTGTTGGGTTTTACAAATTTGACGTGACAAAACAAGAAGAATGAAGAAATGAAGGACTTATGTTGACAAAGAGTGAAAGCTACAAAAGAATAAAGATACAGGAATATTTTGTCCAGTTATTTACACGTTTTACTATTCATACAAAATATTATGTATTAATTAGTTCCTATCTCTTTGTAACCCTAGTATCTCTACTTTATAAAGAGATACAGGGAATACGTTTTGAGTGTATGTCAAACATGTGAACACCAAGATAGTGTGTGTGTGTGTGTGTATAGACGTTTTATGGGAAAACGTCTAGGGTAGTTTGTATAGCCTCAAGATCAAGTAATTGATCGTGATATTGTTGAGTAACCGTACTACCATTGATCAGGTAGTATTGGGGCTATGTTGGTTGTTTGTAGTAGAGTAGAGATGATGATGAAGAAACCTCAATAATAACAATGATTGTTTGATTATTCCACTGCGTTCTATATATGTTTATAATTGTTATTGTGCTTTCGTGATAATCCTAGATAAGGTCTAAACAACCTCGATCATCGATTTTAACACTCATCTTGGCGTACCGACAGAGCGGGAAAGAAGTGGTACACTTTCAAACCCGAGCAAAACAAATTAGGTGATTCATAAAACCCATCCTGTAGAAATAACCCAAACATTAGGTGGAAACATAACACGAACCCTTCTCAAAACAGCTATTCAACTCCACCTAATCATTTTCAACCAAACGGTTCAATTCGTCCCCGAACCGTACCTGATAACATCAAATAGTCTTGATTATTAAGTGTCAATTTCCCTCGATAATGCTTGTAATTTATATCATTTATATGGATTTATGCTTGTTTTCCTTTGTTTTCCACTTTCAGGTAAATTACGAGCATTGGAACTAAAGAGACGTGGAACTGGAGAAATGTCTAAAGATTTATCAGAGTATGCCATTTTGAAGAAGTTTCGGCGTAACTCCACTCTCACATTACGCTGTAACTATTGCGTGACTCAGAATACCAACTTATCAAGAGGTTACGGCATAACTCTTCCCAAAGGTTACGACGTAACTACATTAGGTCAAATGAGGATCCACACCGCTGATACTTATGCCGTAACTACTACATCAATTATGGCATAACCATGTTTTATGAAGACTACGGCATAACCATTTATAAGGTTATGCCGTAACTAGCAGATCTAGTGCTATTACGGAGTAATTAGAGGTTATGGCGTAACTCTTGTTATAGTTACGCCGTAACCCAAATATGGCCTATAAATACCCCACGAATTCCAGCATTTTTAATCATCCCATTCCATACACAAAAACCAGAGAATGTGGGAAAAAGCTAGAGGAAGGTCCAGAGGAGCATATGGAGCTGTCTCCAAGGGAGAAATCACTCCCCTACGATAAGCATTAGCATTTCTTATTTCTTTTACTTTTAATTCATGTATTTCGTACCTTTGAATATTGAATTGGTTTGTATGATTAATATGAGCAGCTAAGCACCTCTTGGTGCTGGCCTAGTTATGATTCCTTAATTGTTTTGTCTGTGTTTATGTTACTTCCGCATAATTATTTCTAAGTGTATGCATGCATAGTTTATTGGTAGCCACCCTTGGTTCCGTAGTTTTGAATGGCGGTAGAGGCCAATTGCCTAGGAGATATGACCAACTGAACCTAGGTGAGCGGACTTGGATGGGAAGGGTAAGATATGACCAACTGACGACCCTTTCTACTTGTGCGATTTGACCAACTGATCACCTATCGTTTGGATGAACTTAAGAATTAGGGGGTGCGTGTCTAAGTTCCTAACGGTCGGGCATTCACTATTATAAATCTAGCATGTAGCGGTACTTAATGACTTGGCTTAGGGGACCAGGAACAACAGGACTTATGACGGTGCGCCTGATTTCTCCTATGGTGGCATCTTTGCTGATAGGTTAGGGCGAATTGACCAAATTCTGTCCTCTCGACTTTGACCCCACCTGAAGTAATTAGAAGTAAGTAGACATAGACAGAACTAGCTAGGAGGATTAACTAGGTTAGCACCACTCTCCTCTATTGATTTCCCTTTACCATTTATTTGCTTTTATTTACTTTACTCTGCTTTAGTAGTTTAATTAATTAAATCCCTATCAAAACCTTTATTAATCTGTGATACTAGACTTAATAGCAATCCAACACACATAGCTCTTGGGACAACCTCGGCTTTACCGATTACTACACTACACGCGACCGGGTACACTGCCCGTTAGTGCATTACGGTAGACCATAGGTATAACGAGTTAATATAAATATTAAAACCTGGTCAGTAAAACCTGCATCAAGTTTTTGGCGCCGCTGCCGGGGAGTTATATTAGGATTTATATTAAGTCTTTATTTTCGTTTTAAACTCTTCTATTATTCTCACGATCATATTTCAAGTTTTCAGGTACCATGGAAGTTGTTAACATCGATGACCTTAATCTTGAGGAATACTTGGCGTTGACAAGAGCAGAGCAAGGGCCGGGTCTCGTAAGACCGGCAATTGGAGCGGATGTCCATTTCGAAATCAAAGACCAATTTATGAGGGAGCTTCGTGCTAACCCTTTTTCAGGAAACAGGGACGACGATGCATATGAGCACGTTGAAAATGTCCTATACATCGCTAGCCTTTTCAACATTCCGGGCGTGTCTCATGATGCCATTATGTTAAGAGTATTCCCAATGACTCTTACTGGAGCTGCCAGAAGATGGATCGAAAGGTTGCCTGCTGGGGAAATTAATACTTGGGCTCTACTCAAGAAGCATTTCATTCAGAGGTATTGTCCGCCGTCGAAGATTTCCAACCAACTTTTGGAAATACACAATTTCAAGCAAGAAGACGGAGAAACATTGTACCAAGCCTGGGATAGGTACAACGATCTTCTTTACAAGTGTCCTATTAATGATCTGAACAACCAGCAAAAAGTCAACATCTTCTACAAAAGAATCAACGTAACAACAAGACAGATGCTGGACTATCAAGGACCAATGTTAAGACCCTTTATCACTTATACCTTATCACAATAACAACCTTTACCACACAAACACCCACGTTAAACAAACAGTATGCAAAGAATAGAAAGGAAAAGATGAGAACTTGGTGACTTGAATGTATAAATTCGTATGTATGTTTAGAGAGGTAGAGAGAAGAAAGATGAAACAATAAGATGTTATATTGATTCAAAGGAAAAACACACACACACACACACACACACACACTCAAGCACACCCCTCAAATGACATACTTGAGGGGTATTTATAGTACAAGAGAGAGGATGCCCTAAGGCTTGGCCATGGGCCTCGTGTGGGCTTGGACATGGATTGGGTTACTTGGACTTATACAAGGCTAGCTTATCTTAACTTCTAACCAATTAGCTTAGCCCAATCCACGAGCCCGTTGACTATTCTATCACTATATCTAACACGCGTTACAAAGTTCCTGAACGTGAATGACCATCACTTCTAATAAAAACTATTAAGGCTAACAATCTCCCCCTAAGGGGTGGTCATTCAAATGATGCTCCACTTGATTAGGTCTTTACTTTTCTCGAGCAAGAACTTTGTGTGTAGATATTGAATAGTCTTGATTCTTTGTTCCTTCATGCCTTGTGATCAGATAATGTGGTTGTCTGCCGTTGTCAACTTCGTTGGTTAGGTATCTCCACGTCTTTCTCCACCATGCTCACACTTCTATTTGACTTTGAGTTTCCAATGATGAAGTTCTCGAGTCTTTACACTTTGTAGATTCTTTGACATAGACGAAGAATCATCTTTAACTTTGAGTTGCCTTTGATTTTGATGAGAACTTTCATGTGTTGTTGGTATGAGCATGTGGCGAGTCTGCACGATCCATCCGCTCCGGAGCTTCCATAAGAAGAAAACATAAAAACAGGTTAGTAATAAGCGGATTCCGGCACTTACAAGTTTGAATTTCGAGGGTGTTAACAGCATAGTGTGAAAACACGTCTCTAATTCTCACAGAGGCCGTTCCTGAACTGGAGTCCCACAAGTGAGATAACGCGATATACCGAAGTACATCTACAGTTTAGATGAGTCGCTGAAGTACACCGAAGCATCACTTCACGACTGTAGACCGTTTGAGACACACTAAGCGTAATCCACGAGGAGTTACCGAAGTGACCTGCTGTCAGGGCTGCTTGATGTTGACCCTGGCAGGAGTTTCCATTCAATCACTGAAGATCACAGAAGTGAAACTTCTCATAAATGTTTTGGCAGATTGCTAAGATCTGCGTAGGACTCTAGAATATATCACTTGTGTCCTTATAGATGAACAACAGGTGATGTCATGTCATGTGTTCCTATGAGATATTTTGATGAATCTCGTGGCTCTAGACTCAATAGTGCATTTTGGTTTTTCCTGAGCGGAGACTAGGGAGAGGGTCTCCTTCTTCAATACCAACCAACTCTAAGAGAAGGTCAATAGATTATGTAGGGTTCCCAGTGAGAATGAAACAAATCCTTTTAAGAGGAATTGAGTGGCTAGAAGGTTTAGTGCAGTGCGTCACTGGGTCCATGACGTCTTTGTCTTCAATACCAGTGTCAACTAAGTGACAACCAGTAGTAGATGGATTGAACCCGGTTTCTGCCCTAAGGTTGAATATGGAGGGCTATTTCTTTTCACCCTTTTTCATTACTTTTCTTTTTAATTCTTCAACCCCTTCTTTCTCCTTTCTCACATTACTCCTTTTTTCAATCATTCCTAAGGACTTCTAGTACAAACTATTGGTGGTGTCCTTGGGTAGATCCCTCCGGCTCTGGCGGATCATAGGACGGATTTCCTATCCTTAGTCACCTTATAACTCCATGACTGTCCTATTGTTGCCATAAAACCATTTTTCTTGAAAATCTCTCAGAGTGTTTATGATAGAAAACATGTTTGAAACACTCTGTGAGTTTTATATTTTCAGAAGCACTCCCCCTTCACATGTGCTTATATGTTTTGACAGAAATCTGCACATAGAGGGTAGAGTTTGCACTTTTTGAATTGATCGACTTTAAATGAACAAGACCGATTCGAGACACGTTTACATCACTAGAGAACTAGCTTGAAATTATTACCCGTCCTGGTCAAGTCATAGAAAGTTTCTCGAGATGGTACATGATTCCTCGTCAATTCATTGGTTTCAACTGAGTCGAGCTCTTTTGAGATTCAAACAACGATCATTAAACCTTTTGATCACATTTTAATCACATTTCTCCCCCTCAAAAATAGCATATCTATGATGTTTTTGAAACAAAATGATTAAAAGATATGTTTTTCGAAAAGCATTTGGAGAGAAACTGATTTAGCATGAATTTTGAAACAATTTTGTTTTAATACTCCCCCTTAAAGAAAGCATATTTTTCTTACAGAAAATTTGGAATCAATTAAGGGTTTAGAGGGAGTTATCTTGGTACCAAATGTGAGAGATTTTGAAAAATCTTTTTGAAATTTTTTGAATCAATGGTACGCAATATGAAGATATTAAAAATCTTTTGAAGATATTTAGAGAAAAATTATCTTCATATGTTTTAGGATAAGTGCTCGATATTTATGAAAATCGATTTTGCGTAGCACTTTCCTTTCTTTAAAGATCGGGTTGCAAGCTGAAATACTTACAAGCCATTATGTTTTTAGGAATAGTGCTTTGAAAAAAATTTAAAACCTTTGATTGGTTAAGCACTTTCCTTTCTTTGAAGAGCGGGTCCTGAACTGATGTGTCCAGAAGCCATTAATTTGAAGTCCGGGTTTTGTACTGAAGTATACGAAAGCCATTATTTTGAGAAATTTTGAGAAACGACATGTTTTAGAAAACAAATTAAAGAACTCTCGCTCAAGCATCTGTACATGCCCGTATCATTGTTGAATGACATTTCTAGAAACGTACAGAATATCGATTATACGAGAGACATGTCGTGAGAAGAATATTTTTGGATTTTTGATTTTATATTGTTTTTGTATTTTTGAAAATTTTATATTTTTGTATTTTGCTTTTGTTGGTTTTATAAAAGAAATGGAAAATCAAAAATAGAAGATAGAGAAAATGAAGAAGAAGAAGATTTTACAGAATTGGAACCCTCTGAAGATCTGGGTTCAGAGATATTTGATTCACCTGCAGCCAAAGAAGAAGATTTTTCACAAATAACAGTGTTAGAAGTACAAGATTCCTCACGGTGAGGGTGATCACTATCAACGGTTGTAGTGGTTTTGACTTCCTTAACTTGATGAGTTTCACTATTATCTGTGTTGGAGCAAGTATCAAAAATCTTTCCTGTGGGAATCCATCTAAGACCTATTGTGTTGAAAACTTTGCCCGTGGGTATCCACCTAAGGTAAGATCGAGGAGTTGTTTTCTTATCAGATACAGCGGAAGACTCATTTTTGGAAAAACTACGTCCTGAAGAGATCCACCTATTAGGTTTCTTTTTGTTTGTCATTTTATCAACGGGCTTGTTTCTATTTGGAGTCTTAGTGGATTGTGCCTTGGCACAAGAATTATCTTTCTTGAGATATTGTAAGGCACATGCATCATGATTAGCTCAAAAGACACATTTTTTACATGTAGTACAGACAAATTCAATATTTTTGTTTAAAACAGCAGCTTTAACTTTGTCACTACAGTCTTTTGGAAATTGATTCTTGTTCGAAAAAGACTTAGAATTCCTAGTGTTGTTTTCTAAGGGCATAGCATTTTCTTTTGTGCAACTACTCTTAGATGCAAGCCAATCCCTAGTCTTTTGAAGAGTATTCCTAGGTAATGGTTTACTACTACTAGCAGTGCCTTGAAATCTTGTAGAATTCATCACCCTAGATGTTGCACCTAGAATTCCGTCTTTTCGAGTCTGTGCCTTTTTCCTAGCTTCTTCTAGATAGTGATTGTTGACCATGTTGTTAGAACCAACAGATTCTTTAACTGGATTTTTGGTCACATTCCGTGTACTAGTCTTAGAAATGCCAGGTGTAATCACTTTAGGTTTTTTAGTAACTGCTTTTTCTTTTTCAAAACCTTTGATAATTCTCTTTTTAATAGGCAGGGACTGTGGAGTGACTGTTTTTGACAAATCATTTTTCTCATTGACTTTTGGAGCAAACTGAGAAATAGACATTTTTGGTTTGAAAACCGGTTTGGGAACATTTGTTTTCTCCTCAGTCAATGGTTTTGCAAACTTAGTATCCACAGCCTTTCCTTTTAGACTTTCCAGCTGAGCTCTCAAAAGATCATTTTGCTCTTGCATGTCCTTGTAGGCACGCTCATACGACAATTTGTCATACTTGCATTCCTCGGTTTTTCGATCAAGCTGTTTAAAATAGGACACATTTTCTTTTTCAAGTTTTTCAAAAGCATTTTCATATTTTGAAACAATTGAGGAGGTCTCAGACTGGAGTCTTTCATGATCTTCAACAGAATATGTTTGCAAAATGATGGACATGATATCGGTAGTCATAACATCTTCGAAGAGAGAATCATTTAGATTTTCCAAAACTTTGATGTGTTCAAAACTTTCATTAGCTTGCTTTACCAGGGATTTATGGCCCTTGACAAAGTCAGTTGTTTCTTTCAAAAGTGCTTGTTCAACATGAATTACCCTTGCACTGATGGCATTCAGCTGAGGGGCAATTAGAGTTTCAAAAAACTTTTTCTGTTCATTATCAAAACTATTAAACCAGATGTTTGTTGTAATATTGGTTTTAGTTTTAACAGTCTCTTGAAGATACCCAATTCTAGTTTGAACGTCATCTAAAATGCTTCTAGTCTCACTTGTGTTAAAAGGATTGTTTGAAGACATTTGTTCGATTTTCGAAAGAGATTTGGAAACTACAACTGGTTTTGAAACTGGTTTTGAAACGGGTGTTGACACTTTGTTTGAAACACTTGGTGTGGTGGAAAACGTTGATTGTTCTTTTTGATTAACAAAAGTAATTCTATTAATTTTGTTCCATTTGTTATAATCAATCGGTTTAAGATCTGGATTCTTTTCATTTTTGATCTACTCTCCTCAGATAGTTCCAACGTTTCAAGAGAGTCATGCACAATTATGGGTGCATGCAAAGCATTTCCATTGTTTAACACATTCTGAGATTTCTGAGCTTTCTTGAGGAACGAGGAAGGGTTGTTACCAAGAGCCATTTTATGTGCAGTGTGAAAAATCGGATTTGCTTGATTAGAAAGCATCTTGTTTGTTTTAGCGGAATGACCCGTAGTAAGAAGCAAATTATCCAATTTTTTGATAGTTTCATTTTTATCCAGAATTTCATCAAGAAGAGAATCTTCACGTTTTGCAAAATCAGTTATCAACTTCTTCTTCTCTTTTTCAAGATCAGAATATGTTGCTTTTTGTTTTGAAATTTGGTTATTTAGTTCAGAAATTTCCTTGTTTAAAGATTTGATTTTCAAATTCAGATTCACATCAAGTGTGTCATACTTGAGTTGCAAATCTTTTTCTCTTAAAACAGAATCTCGATAACCAATTTCTAATTCTGACATTTTGTTTGTATGAAATTCATAGGCTTTGGCGTGCTCCTTGTAACTCTCAAGCTCAGCGGTCAATATCTTATTCGCGGCCTTAACTTCGCGATTGACCGTTCTAACTTTCTCAATTTCAATGCCATACTGATTGATTAATGATTCAAAATAAGCACGTGTTTCCTCATCAGTCTCAGTATTTTGTGCCACACAGCCTCCATTAGGATCCACATATGGAGTTTCAGAGTTAGTATTGCTACAACTCGGATTGTCCATGTATGTATCATAAGTAGGTGTTGATGTCACAGAATGCTGTTCGTCATGAGTAAACACATCACCTATGACATTGTTATAGCATGGATCAATGATTGGTACCTTAGATACTGCATTTGCGTCATAGACAGGAGGTGCGTCAGAGTCAGTGCCGTACTTAGTCTCCTGAAGATTTGCCATGTAGATGCAGTTCACATTGAGTTCCTCGAGGTCTTCCAAATCATCCATAATAGCGAAAAAGTCATGTTCCTCAGCACTCAACTGGAACCCCGCTTCTTGCTTATCTGCTAACAAAGCAGCTTTCCGAAGAAAATTACCATTCTTTTTGTGCGGCTTAGTGGGACAGTTTCTTGCCATGTGACCCACTCCTTGACAGTTATAACACTTAATCTGATTACCCTGATTCACATTTCCATAATTCCCAACGACTGGAGCTGCAACATTGCCATTCTGATTACCCACTGCTCTATTCCCAACATTCTGTCCCATCTGAGTTCCAACATGCTGACCCGACTGATTACCCTGATACGGAACCGCCTGATTACCGATGCGACTGTTAAATGCTTTATCCAATAAAGAAAATATCTGTTGCAAGGTCGCTTCTGGGTCAGTTTCAGGATCAGTGATTCCTTGTTCCTGGTATTGTTGATATGGATAGAATTGTTGTTGTGGTTGTGGAATGTATTGCTGCAAGTTGTTGTTGTTGGAAGATGATGAAGCTTGTTGTTGTGTATTTACTGTAGTTTGAGTCTTAGCAATAAGTGCCAATGGATCATGATTCTTTGCCAATCTTTCTTGCCTGACTTCATTCGCTTCAGCTTGGTTTTGTTTCAGAAAATCATTCAGTTGATCAAAGTTCACCTGATGTAAGTCTTTTGTTTGGTTGACAATAGTTATATATCGTCCCCATTCTTCTGGAAGATTATTCAGGAACTTGATGTTTTGAACGATTGTTCTGGGTACCAACTTGTTTCTGATAAGTTCATTCATCAAAGTGCAAAACCTTCCATAGTAGGATTCAATGGATTCTCCTGGTGTAGATGTAAACCTCTCCCATTCAGTTAGCAACTTGTTCTCCATGTCTTGTTTACCAATTTCTGTTCCATAACATAGCCGTCTAACACGTTCCCACATATCAAAAGCAGTTTCACAACTGTCTACAGCAGCAAAAATGTCTATTGGTAAACCCAGTTGGACAATATGAATTGCCATGTCATCTGCATCGACTTGTTTCTGATCCTCTTCAGTGTATTCTGATTCAGTTTGAAGATAAGAGGATGGTGGGATGGGAGGTGTTGCATCTGCATTTCCAGGTACATGAACTTGTCGAGGCTGGAAGGGTCCATCCTGAATGGATTTAATCATGAGTTTCCCATTAGGTTTGGTCTTGATGTAGCGGAGCATTCGACTTGTCCATTGAAGATAACCACCTTTTGCCAACATAGGAGGTCGGTTTTCAGCACCGGCTGCATGAATGTCTTGTTGAGTTGCCATTGATGAAGGTATGATCTGATAAAGTTGATGTAGGATCGATTCAACGATAAAGGAGTTGTGGTTGATGAAGATTAAGCTCAGTTAAGGTGTTTCCGAAAGTCGTACTTGTAACCTTGGTTCTTAAAAAATTTTCGCCCAAAATTTGAAATTCACTATAAAAATCAATTCTAAGGTCGTATGAAAATTTTGAGTTATGACAATTTTGACGCCAAATTTGACCCGAAAAATTTGAATTTAGGCCCAAAAATTTGAATTTTTGACCAAAATTTTCACAGTTAAACCAAAATTTGAATCTCGCGTAAAAATTGAACGTTTAGTCTCCTCAAAAATTTAAATTTAAACCCAAAAAACTATTTTTTTTTTTTTTTTTTTTTTTTAAACCTTTATGCGTAGAAAGAGAGCTTAGGCGTAGAAACAGAAAGTTACGAGTAGACGAGGCTTAGACGTAGGATCTGGTGCTTATGCGTAGGATCTTATGCGTAGGAAGCTTATGCGTAGAAACCTTATGCGTAGAAACCTTAAGCGTAGAAACCTTATGCGTAGAACCCTTAAGCGTAGAAACCTTATGCGTAGAAAGTATCTTACGCGTAACCTTAAGCTTATGCGTAGACAAAAAGTTACTCGTAAACCTTACGCGTAATTTTGAAGTTATGCGTAGAGTTACTCGTAAGCTTTTAGCTTATGCGTAAACTATGGTTAAGAACCAAAAATCCTTTACACTGTCACAGCGTAAGAGATATCCACAAGTCGAAGTGTTCCACACACTTATCCAAGTGAGGGAAGCACTGACTCACCGTTAGAGCACGAAGATTCTTCACCAAAAAGTTACGAGTAGAAAACTATGCGTAGTTGACTTTCTTACTAGTAGAACTAGGGTTTTGACCTACTCGTAAAAAAATTTCAGCGATTCAACCAATTTCTCTTGCACAGAAATCCTTAAAAACACTCGAATAACCCAAAAATGTTGACCTTTTTCACCCAAAGTGCTTAGAAAAGTTACGAGTAGAAATGACCAAAGAACCAAAAACGAGCTCAAAACTTAACCAAAACGCGTAAAGCTTCGAACTTTTTGCAAAAAACTGAAACTTTAGCACCAAATAAACCTTAAACCACAAGAATCTTGAATTTTTAAGTGCAAAAATTAAAGCTTTAAGCGTGAATCTTTGAGAACGAAACTACGCGTATACTACACAAACAAAAACTTCAACCAAACACTCCTAAACCATTGTTAGGCGATTGATACCAATTGTTAAGACCCTTTATCACTTATACCTTATCACAATAACAACCTTTACCACACAAACACCCACGTTAAACAAACAGTATGCGAAGAATAGAAAGGAAAAGATGAGAACTTGGTGACTTGAATGTATAAATTCGTATGTATGTTTAGAGAGGTAGAGAGAAGAAAGATGAAACAATAAGATGTTATATTGATTCAAAGGAAAAACACACACGCACACACACTCAAGCACACCCCTCAAATGACATACTTGAGGGGTATTTATAGTACAAGAGAGAGGATGCCCTAAGGCTTGGCCATGGGCCTCGTGTGGGCTTGGACATGGATTGGGTTACTTGGACTTATACAAGGCTAGCTTATTTTAACTTCTAACCAATTAGCTTAGCCCAATCCACGAGCCCGTTGACTATTCTATCACTATATCTAACACGCGTTACAAAGTTCCTGAACGTGAATGACCATCACTTCTAATAAAAACTATTAAGGCTAACAACCAATCCCGAATATGACTCCTACTATTGCTATTGAAGCCATTCAAAAAATGGCTGATCATTCTCAAAAATGGCACGACGGAGGAAGTAAAAGAAACCAAGGCGGAAGTTTTGACGGAATTGCAGCAATCGCCAACAAAATTGAAAACCTAAGTCGAGACATGCTAAAAATCAGAGAAACCATCCATGCCATCCAAGTGGGTTGTGTAAGTTGTGGGGGAGGACATCTCACAAAAAATTGTCCTAACGTTGACGAAGAAAATATAATGGAAGAAGCCAAGTATGGAGAAAATCGACCGTTTTACGGAGACAGTCGAAATAATAACAGGTATCGTGGAAATTTCAACCGTGGGCCCTATGGAGAAAGAAAGCCCAGTCTTGAAGAAACAATTAACAAGTTCTTGGAGAGTTCAGCCCAAAGACAAAAGGAGCAAGATGAGTGGTTAAAAGAATTCCAGGAAAACACTAACAGAAACCTTTCCAAGCACGACACAACCCTAAAAAACCTAGAATCGATGGTGGAAAAGCTCAGTGAAAAAATAAGGATGAATAACAATAAACTTGAAGGATCGAAACCAGCTATGGAATGTAAGGTGATTTTTGCCGATGGTAACTCGAAGGTTCAGGCTAATGATGCAGATTCAGGGGTTGATTCCGTCGACAGATCTGAGTTACGCCGTAACCTACCTTATGAGTTACGGCGTAACTATGTTTTTGACAGCGATAACGAGGTTATGAAGGATATCGAGGAAAACAACTCTAATGAGTTACACCGTACCCAAGAATCTCAGTTACGGCGTAACTGGGATACATGGGCAGACAGTTTCCTTAAAGTTGACGAATCAGGAATGCAGGTAATCAATGAATGGTCCCATGACATTAATCTATGCCCATTGTCCCCATCTAAAAAGAAATATCACTGGTGCAAAGCTATACCCATAACTAAGGGAGAGTCATTTGATCTTTGGGCTTCATGCGACCCTAGAAATGAAGCTTGCGACGAAGGAGCTGATAAGGAGAGAATCAAGGATAACAAGTTTATTTGGGTTGCTTATACTGATGAAGAAAGATTAGAAAACCTCTCCTTTGAAGAGGAAGAGGAGGCACCCATTACTCATAGGTGCACTCCAATAATCATAACTGACGATGAGTCCACACAGGCCTGGCCTACATGCCACCCCTTCCGCGAATATTGCAACGGTGGGGATAGTGAAAGAGAGGAAGAGTGGATATGCCCTCATGAGCGTGAAAGACATTGTATAACGTTCGGTAATTTGGGATTTGATGATTGGTACGCAATACAGTTCGGGGATGCCAAGATTAGCCCAAATCTTCTTAAAAGGCTAAAAGTTGATTACGAGGAGCACAATAAGAACAAGGAAGTGGCTAATAAAGAAATCTACTGCATGGATGAGCATTTTAGTGAAAATGAAAACAATGAGATCCGTAGTCACTGGTGCGAAAAAATAAAATCTCCTGGGGAAATTTTCTAGGCGTCATGCAACCCTTATGAAGATATATGTAACGGGGGAAGCAGCTCAAAGAGATTAGGAACAGACGAATTCTTTTGGTCGTCAAGCAACGATGAAGAAAGAACGAGTTTTACTTGGCTGGACAACTTGGGATTCGATAATTGGGTGAAGATTAAGTATGGACAGGTTGATACATTAAACAAAGAGAAAATTTGGAAGGAGTATATGGGTAGAGAAAATTTTAACAACGAAAGTCTTAACAACTCAAGTGAAATAACAATTGAGAATGACAAGGAGTTGGTTAGAGATGAAAAAGAAGAATGCAAGCATGTATTAGTGGAAAATCTGCTCGATGAAGAATGGTTTAAAGGTACAGCTTCTGATGACGATGACATTGAAGGGATCCTCGATTACCTTGAGTTACAAGGAAATGAGGAGTTTACTGATCCCGACGACGAAGCTTATGAGCAAAGGAGGTGTAAACTCCTTGGGATTCCCTACAAGAGACCGCCACCTATTATTGTCGAAAAATATAAGTTCACTCGCTACCACTTGGGACCGGAAGAAAAATTTTGCAAAATCCGGAAAATAGAAACTAATGAGTACCTCCGAACTGCCACGAATGTTGCCTGGATGAGGCATAATTTGATGAAAGACATTGAAGAAGTCGGGGAAGTCCAAAGGCCCCTATAGAGCCCCGCGGCTCTGAGACTAACTTAAAGACTCGTAAATAAAGAAAAGTGCTCTTTCGGGAGACAACCCGAATTATCCATTTCTTTTGTTTTATTTTCATTTCTATTGGGTTTTGTGTTTTCTAACCATTTTTGTAGGAAACAAGGAAGTAATTACTGCTGCAGTTGTTGATCTGACGAGAGTTACGGCGTAACTCGTGTATATGATTACGCCGTAACCAACCTTATGCAACAGAATCATTGGACGCATTACCAATTATGGCGTAATACCATCTCTATGGTCATGCCGTAACCATTCGCTTTGCAGCTTATTTCAGGTTTTGCAAGTTACGGCGTAACTCCTTCAAAAGAGTTACGACGTAACTCTCCTCTGCTTTAATTCTTTCATTTTAAAACACAATAACCTTGTATTAGTTTTTAAATGAACTTTGTGGGTATGTTCCCTGTAAACCCTCACGAGACTTCACTCGTCCACTTGGGACACCAAGTGGTTTAAAAGGCTTATTGCATATGCTAAATGCAACCGTGATTCCTACGAAAGTGAGTTAGGTTTGTTTTTCATTTTTCATTTTTATTTTTAGAATTATGCTTGTCGATAGTGTGATTTCAGGGATTGAAGTTTGTTCATGACGCTTATACGAAGGCACGTCTCTTTTCGTGGGCCTTCTCTCTTTATGGAGCAAATTTCAAGGAAGTTCTCGCTCTAATTCTACTTTTCTCTTCACCTTTATTTAATGTTTAGTACAAAAGGGACTTTGTACAATTCAAGTTGGGGGACGGGAGTAGGATTATCTCTTGAACAATATTTTGCCCTCAGTTTTTCTAGTTTATTTTGAAAAATTATGTCATTTTTAAATTTTTGACATGTTTTTCTTAACCTAACTAGATTAGACCTTAGCCGAGCACATACAACCCTTGATATTATATGGTGAGATTAGCCATATCTGTTTCCCATTTTTTACCCCAAATCCACCAAATTATGAGTGTGCCGGTAGCTTGTAAACTTTAGAACTTGGCCTTTGCATCATTTCGAGACCATAAACGAGGTATGTTGAGTTAGCTCAATGTATTTGGACTTTTCAGTTTTAGAAGGCAATATTATAGGACTATCACCCAAATAGCCTACCATTATGTGTCTATCGATTAGTCACCTCGACTTCTCGACCCCCTTGTGAAACCCTTTTGTTGCACTCACCTTTAGTGCAAGATACCCCTAGATAAACCCTTCTAAGCCATTCATTTCATTTTGTCAACCCAATATATTGTTTCGTTACACCCATACACCTTACCCTACCTGTAGTCTTTATTTGTAATTGGGAAATCATCATTTTCCTAAGTTCAAGGTTCAAGTGGAAAGGTTCGGAAATCACGCTTTCATCGACAACATTCTTGAAGATCATTGAAGACCCCCCGAATTCCCATTGTTCATCTCAAGTGGGGGGATATTATGTTATTATTGTTATGTTGAAAAAAAATTATGTTATTCAGTTATTGTAAAAGTGCATTGTTATAAGCACTGTAGTATGAGCTTAATAGACTTAGTATCGAGGAAGCCACCTCGATCACATTTGAAGATTGAAGTTGGTAATTATGCCAGCAGCTGAAGAAAAGGTAGTGTACCCATCATGATATCCTCTAATGACACATCTTGTCACACCCCCAAATTATCTGTTTTGCAGCGGAATGAAATTCCTGGGGATTGACTGTCATAGCATCACAATCACAGTTATATTGAACGACCTAAAGTGTCGTTTAAAAACACATCGTTTGACATTTATTTAAAACATCCAGAGTTACAAGATAGGTCCCAAAAGTTGATAAATTTTGCGGAAAATATAAGTATATTACAAGTCCAAACGATGTTTTGAAAAGAAAACCATAATATACAATGAGATAAGTCGACGCCGCGACTCTATGAGGTTCCTTAATCGTGCCATGATGCGAATGTCTAGTTACCTGAAAATACATTGCTAAAACGGTCAACAATAATGTTGGTGAGAAATCATAGGTTTATGAAAATGATTTATACGACTACACAAGTATAGATAATGTATGACAATGTCGTCACAAAATGTTACAATTGCTATAAGTCCATGACACCGAAACTAGACTGATCATGATGTTCGCCCCAACAGAGTGTTTGCCAAACAACTCAAATAATGTTATTAAATGAAATGCATCCGTTTAACCAGTTGGAATCCACCAACCCGGATGGAGGAGTCACCCTCGATAGATCTATCCACTAACCCTCGCTTCTATGAAATTAACGGCTCATGTTATATAATGGGGACATTCAATTGGCATGAGGTAACTTAAGCAATGTAATGAATTTGATATACTTGGTATCGTAATAAAAATGATGTGCAATGTATTCTCCCCCGTAAGTTTGAAAACAATTATAAACATGTACAACGGGGCTATGAAAACTCACTTGATGAATTGATGCGATGACAAAAGTGAGTACACCAAAATGTAGCGTGAATCTCGAAACTGACCTATTATGAATGATATGATATGTAATAAGTCATGATGTAATGTTATGCATGCAATTCGGATGATATTTATACCACTTATGAATTTTTGAAAATAATTCTTTTAACGTCTTGACCATTTTTAAATTACCTCACATGTATTTACGTTGAAATGATATCCGACGATAATCATTTAGTGATTTATTGTGGAATTATAACTTTTCGTCGTAAAATAATGTTATTGAAATATCCATGAAAGTGACAAAAACGGCCTCTAAAATCTAGTCGTAAAATGGTGCACGTCGAGCGTTAGGAAACAAACTCAACGGTTTTGGGAAGCTTGTATCATTATCGCAAAGTTTTAGTACATGAGTTTCCATCCTAGAGGTCTCGAACATAAAGAAAAATAGAGGTTAAGTATGGTACTTTAGTCCAAAGTATAGTTTAAAGATGGTTTTCGGCAAAGTTTTAGTAAACGTACTTAATTCATTATAACTCCGCTAGATAAACGGTCGGACATTTTGATAAATATACTTGGCGATCTCACTTTTACTAGAAGACATCACTTTTATAAGAAAATGTACTCCATTTTTGTTCTCCAAATTTTGTTCTCCATTTTTAGTTCTCCAAACTTTTTGTTCTCCAAATATTTGTTCTCCAAACTTTTAGTTCTCCAAAATATAGTTCTCCAATTCTTTTGTTCTCCAAATTTAGTTCCCCAATGGGTTGTTCTCCAAACTTTTTGTATCAAAATAACATATATATTTTCGATAAGTCGACACTTTTTATAACGTCTAAGCCACATTTTTTACTCGTACAAAATAAACAATGTTTGCTGAAATTCCAGAAAATTATATTTTTCGTCGTCAACTTGAAAAATTCATAACTTCTTCGTTATAGTTCCGTTTTAATCCGTTCAAGTGGCCACGGTTTCGTTTTAAAGTATATTTTCTAAATATCTAGGCCAAAAATTTTTACCTACTGTCAAATTTTCCAGATTTTGAAAATAAGGACAGACCCTTTTGCAAACTTGTCGAAATGAGTTTTTCTCGCGCCAAACCTATTCTAACCCATTCAAAACAACTCCGAAGCTATTCTAATCCTACCATACACCTTCTTAGGGTGTCATGGTTTCCTAGACATCACCAAAACTAATATATAACAAGGAGAAATTATAGGATGGATTATATATATATATATATATATATATATATATATATATATATATATATATATATATATATATATATATAACACTTAAAAACCTTAAAAAGTGGTATAAACATCACATAACTTGCATGTTTCCTCAAATAAAAATGAAATGATCATAACAATGAATATGAAATATAATGATATGTATGAAATGCTTACTAGTGATTGATGAGGTTTATGAGAACAATGGATTTTTCCTAATCACCTTAGGTTTTTATTGCAAAACCTTTACAAAGAGTGATACTAGATTGTTAAATAACTTTGTCTTGAAAATTTTATGATGATCCTTCCTTGGTCTTGGGTTGGCCGGTTTTGAGAGAGAAAGAGCAAGATAGATTGATTTTTGTTTTTGCAAATGTATGAAGTGAATATGTTAATTAGTATTATACTTTAAAAGAGTAGAGATATTTGCAAAATCCTTGTGACTCACCCTCCCTTGTCGACAAGGGAGGTGTAGTCATCTCTTGGTATAATTTTTTTTTTGTTATTATTATGTATTATGTAAGATTTTGTGAAGTTAAATGAAGTTAAGTGGTAACTTGTAGACACATTTGATTATTTAGGGTAGCATTAGATAAAAATAAATTTTAACGGGTCAAGATAAAATATATTAAGGTCATAAAAATTATAAAAATACATTTCTTGCAAAATTTGAGTGAAATAATAATAATCGTGTAGTATTTAAGAAAACCGTCGTAATTATATAAATATAACAATTTATATACAAAATAAATTTAAAACACTGGGTAAACTCATAATATTATTTTTATAACTTAATATGAGTATAAAAATATATTGGGATAATTTTTGAAAGTAACGGATCAATTGTTCAAAATAATTAATTACGCGATAACGTTTTTTTTTATAAAAGTTATACGTTTAATGAAAAATGCAAAACCATGCATGAACTAATATGATGACAATGATGTTAATGAAATGTAGACTAAACTTAGTCTATATGAAATGTCCTCGATGATATGATCATGATTTCACAGCTAAACCATTACGGTTACGTGAATTTGATGCTCGTAAACCTAGTTTACGATAAACGATAAATAATGAAGCATGAGTAATGTTTTGAGAATGACCTGAAAATACGAATTGTCACACATCTGCCTTACATTTCATGATCCGGTTTCTTGACTTCAAAGCTTGAACTTTGGACGGACGGTAAGTGGTGATGACTTGGTTATAGATTTAAACTACTTGTTTGTTTTTCATTTTACACCAATTATATATCCCATGTCTTATCCTACCCTTTAGTCATGAAGCGTGTCTAGGTGATGCAACGAGCAATCTTTGGTGTCTTGGCCATGGATTTGGTCATGTATCATTGATTTTGTCCACTTCGCCGTGACATGTTAGTAATGACGAGTCACCCCTTAACCTTTGTCGTGTCTACCCATATTGCCTTCGAGAATTGTTTAGCCCTTAACTCTAGTGGTGGAGATTTGTGTAACCGCCAAGCTTATGATAGAATACATGCTATGACTATGCAATTGAGTGATCACCCCCGAAATTAACACTTAGAATAGTTGAGAGATTTGAGTTTTTTGTTCCCCTTTCATGAGGTGTTCGGCTTTGTTTTATTCTAGCATATGGGATTTGTAAACTTATATTTTCCAGGTTATGGGAGATATCTTTTTAGGAATCTTTCTAATAAGGTCTACTTGAGGGCAAGTAGAGTTCAAGTGGGGGGATATTTGATAACATCAAATAGTCCTAATTATTAAGTGTCAATTTCCCCCGATAATGCTTGTAATTTATATCATTTATATGGATTTACACTTTTTTTTCCATCGTTTTCCACTTTCAGGTAAATTACGAGCATTGGAGCTAAAGAGACGCGGAACTGGAGAAATATCTAAAGATTTATCAGAGTATGCCATTTTGAAGAAGTTACGGCGTAACTCCACTCTCACATTACGCCATAACTATTGCGTGACTCAGAATACCAACTTATCAAGAGGTTACGGCGTAACTCTTCCCAAAGGTTACGACGTAACTACATTAGGTCAAATGAGGATCCACGCCGCTGATACTTACGCCGTAACTACTACATCAATTATGGCGTAACCATGTTTTATGAAGACTACGGCGTAACCACTTATAAGGTTACGCCGTAACTAGCAGATCTAGTGCTATTACGGATTAATTGGAGGTTACGGCGTAACTCTTGTTATAGTTACGCCGTAACCGAGATCTGGTCTATAAATACCCCATGAATTCCAGCATTTCTAATCATCCCATTCCACACACAAAAACCAGAGAACGTGGGAAAAAGCTAGAGGAAGGTCCAGAGGAGCATACGGAGCTGTCTCCAAGGGAGAAATCACTCCCCTATGTTAAGCATTAGCATTTCTTATTTATTTTACTTTCAATTCATGTATTTTGTACCTTTGAATATTGAATTGGTTTGTATGATTAATATGAGCGGCTAAGCACCTCTTGGTGCTGGCCTAGTTATGATTCCTTAATTGTTTTGTCTGTGTTTATGTTACTTCCGCATAATTATTTCTAAGTGTATGCATGCATAGTTTATTGGTAGCCACCCTTGGTTCGGTAGTTTTGAATGGCAATAGAGGCCAATTGCCTAGGAGATATGACCAACTGACCCTAGGTGAGCGGACTGAGACGGGAAGGGTAAGATATGACCAACTGACGACCCTTTCTACCTGTGCGATTTGACCAACTGATCACCTATCGTTTGGATGAACTTAAGAATTAGGGGGTGCGTGGCTAAGTTCCTAACGGCCTGGCATTCACTATTATAAATCTAGCATATAGCGGTACTTAATGACTTGGCTTAGGGGACCCGGAACAACAGGACTTATGACGGTGCGCCTGATTTCTCCTGTGGTGGCATCTTTGCTGATAGGTTAGGGCGAATTGACCAAATGCTGTCCTCTCGAATTTGACCCCACCTGAAGTAATTGGAAGTAAGTGGACATAGACATAACTAGCTAGGAGGATTAACTAGGTTAGCACCACTCTCCTCTATTGTTTTCCCTTTACCATTTATTTTCTTTTATTTACTTTACTCTGCTTTAGTAGTTTAATTAATTAAATCCCTATCGAAACCTTTATTAATCTGTGACACTAGACTTAATAGCAATCCAACACACATAGCTCTTGGAACGACCTCGGCTTTACCGATTACTACACTACACGCGACTGGGTACACTGCCCGTTAGTGCATTAGGGTAGACCATAGGTATAACGAGTTAATATAAATATTAAAACCTGGTCAGTAAAACCTGCATCAGTACCTTTAACAACAATCCTTCCATTTCTAATAACTCCAACAATCTTGAAGGGTTGGTGTCTAACTTTATGTAACACCCCAAAAAATTGTACAGCGGAAGCTCACCTCTCACGGGTGATACTAAATTGATATCATAACACAAGTATAGAATAACTGATTTTTATTAAGAAAATTTTCATTCATTGTTGAAAACAAGGTTTACATCATTGTTTAGTGTGGAAAACAGGCCCATAATAAAGTGGTCCTCATTTAAGTTTATCAGAGAAATCTATGACCATGCCATGCCTTTGCCTTGCGCCTCCAAAGTTAAGCTATCGCCTTTAAACCTGAAAATACATGCTAAAAAGTGTCAACACGAGGTTGGTGAATTCATAGGTTTATTCAAATACATTTATAAGTTCAAAAGTGCTAAAGTAAACCTTCATTTTTGTGACCAATGTGTCATCGTGTTTACCTTGAAATAGATCTTTATATGTGGACTGTGAGTGAGTATATGACCATCACAATGAATATAATGTCATATAGTGTGACTATTACGCTAGCACTAAGTTCATGCAACCGAAGCTTAACCATAGTGTGCATGCCTCTAGAAGCATGTTAAAATAAAGGCCTTACAAGTGTTGAAATCCTTAAACACTTGAATCTCGACATGATATACGTCCGGTTTCCTATCCGGTCAACCCGAACGGGGGAGTCACTCCCAACAGATCTGTTTATAGCATTCACGCTTCTCAGCAGGAATTGACGGTTCATGAGTTCGGCCAAAAATTTGGGATTTAGGGCTTAGGCTACTCTGCATACATAGTTTAATCAATAAAACATTTTTGCGTGATCCAGAGTACATTTTGCGTGATCTCACGTATGTAACTTTAAACAGTAAAGTTTGCTAGAAAACAATCAATAGTGTGGTAGGTAACACATCATGCATTCAAAAATCATTCATCTCAGTCATGCATCATAGTTTGCATGAAAATACACATTTTCAGTAAAACAAAAATTGAGTTTAAGTAAAACGAGCATGTATCTTCCCCCAAAACATATATAAAACAGTTCAAAAGTGGGGCTATGAATTCACCTCGGCAATTCGCAGTATACAGTGAAATAAATCAACTAGTGTAGTGAATGGCTCCGACACGCAACCTAGATTAGTACGGCAAGTTTAGTCTTTATTCATGTTTTAAGACTCGATAATGTTTAACATAACTTTATAAGTTTTTCAATGTTTGTGTTGTTGTTGCTTGTGTGGCAGCATTTAAGCTTAAACATTTTTCTAAATGTTTGCAAGTATTGGCTCTTGGAAAAGTGCATAAGTTTATACGTAAGTATAAAGTATACATGACGGATAAGCTCCAGTTTGACAGTAATAGGAAGGCGGTGTATGGAAAATAATTATAAATAAAATATTAGACGAAGTCAGAATATGAGAACATTGTTGTTAAGGGTAAATATATAATATATTACCTGTAAATAAAAGTGTAAAAATAATCATCTCTTAGGTAATGACTTTTAGAATATTTGTATTTAGAGAAAGCTAGCGGATGGTAAGTGTACATTTATTTAAGTCATGTATAAAACGTTTCGTTATTTGGTGTTGATAAAATACGCTAAGTATCTTTTGATGAAAATTGAGCATGACCAGCATATACGTTTTAGTTTTCCGTGATAACTAAATATTTACAATGTGCATTTTTGAATAATAAGCCATTTTATATTGTTTATCAAAATCCAATAGGTTTTTATATGCATCACAATAGGCTTAGATAAGCCTAATGAAAAATTTTTTAACCAACAACTAAAAGGTTAAAACTTATATTTTTATTTTAGTTTAGTTTCGAATAAGTTTTAAATATATATAATGATGTATAGTTTTATTCGTAGAGTATATTTAGTTTTGTTTCTAAAGACATGGTTTAGAAAGTCGTTTATAAAACAAGTCGCGTGGCTCGAGATCGAATACATTGAAATAGGCCGAAAGTCAAGTCGTGAGATAATAAGTCTACCAAGTCGGAATCAAATAAGTATTTTCGTATGCTAGTTGGGCTCGACCCAACACAACCGCGGAAACAATAAAACAAACCCAAGCCTAGCAAATTGAAATTACACCATGATTTGTTGAAACTAGTTTCTTTTGGTTAACAGTAAGCAAAAGACCAGTTTAACACATGATTCTTTAACCTATCTATAACAACCAAAAATGTTTTATTCCTTAAGTTGCAATTTGGATTTTGAAGAGAAATAGAAAAAGAACACCTCACTGTTGGTGTTCGACCAACAGCGGTTCGAATCAACTCGAAGCTAAACACATTTTAGACATTAAGTTTGTAACAAGCTTTTGAAGGTGAGATAACAACCCAAGACCACAAAAGAGACGTAAGCAAAATTTACCCACTGTTAGATCCACCAGTGGGTCGACCCCAAGCCAACACTAAAACAACCACATTAAAACCAACTTTAATTTATCCTAACACATTAGTGTCTATTACTAAAACCATTAATTTTTACAAGTTTGAAATGGAGAAACAAAGCCAAAAATTCACCTTAGGAGAAAGGAGCAATAAAAATCAAAACCAAAATTATAGAGTAGCCGAATACTTTCAAATTCTTAGCACACTTGACAACAACAACAACCTTTAAAGACTTAATCCCATTGTTTATTCATTTTGCACCATACGATTGGTAAAAGGGAAAAACAATATGTTACTAACAAGTTTAATAAAACATTAACATATCAAGGATTAGCTAAACATTCTTACAATGTGAGGGTGGGTCGAGTGAGAATGAATCCGAGCAAGAACACAAGGAAAACCCAACCAAATTCTTCAATCAAGAATCGATTACAAAGATAAATTTCACTCGAATTTAACAATTCTCCAATCTATTTACAAAACCCCCAATTCAATTTTGAAAAACCCTAATTTTTATGTGATTGTGTGTGATAAGTGAGTGGAACCTGATAAAAATCGTTCCTACTTATAGATAAGTAAATGGAAAGCTTGGACTCGTCTTCGAATGGAGAAAAGTATTTCTTTGCAAACATCATTGTCCACTACCATCTCCAAAACCCTCACGTGATACTCTAGAGAGGAGTAGAGCCAAGAGTAGAAGGTTGAAAATGGTACGTTTGGTGTTAACTAGAGAGAGTAGGAAGAAAACTACCCTTTTCTTTGTTTGTGTGGTATCCAGCGAAAAGAAAGCATGGATAGGTTTTTCAGTTTTGTTTTTATTATTATTTTTTTAAACCCTGTATTAACTGGACCCGTGTTTAGTCGTGTTCCCATGTAAAAGTAACCTTCCCGATATTCGTAAAATATTAAAATTATATTTTTGAAAACGTTTTTGTAAGATTAATAATATGGTATCATAAATACGTAGAAATTTGATTACAACAATTTTTCCGTTACTAAGTCGGTGTCGGTATGCATCCAGTGCCTTGTTTTACTGAAATTATGAGATAACCTCTTTTTTTTCTTCGTTAATCTCCAGTGAGTGTTAAAAAGTGATCATTTCACTTATATCAGTATAAATTATTAGTTGATAACGCTTACACAGCGCGTTCGGGGTCAAAGGAACTTCCTTTTCGTCGAGCAAGTTTTATAACACCCTAGGCAGTGAACCTAATCGTTGTAGTGTAGTATTAGGGTAAGCCATGGGTATTGATATCGTTCTCTAGGGGAATAGGAATGCTAGTTGAGAAATTACTATGCTAAGGTTGGGGTTGAGGAAGATTATTTTTTAGCTTTTTATATTTTTTAGAAAAAGGAAAGGTACGAATCTCGGGGTTTGGATTTGGAGGTTGGTATTTCTACCGATTACTCTACTTTTATCTAATCTAAGCTAGGGGTAGTCTATGTCTAATTATTGTGTGCTCGTATGATGATTTAAAAATGTGTTTACTTAGGTTTTATTACTCCCTAATTATCTCCTATCGATGGTTGAATTGTCACGTCCTTATTCTTAATCGCGTTGTGTGTCTAAGGTCGGAGGGTATGCGTTTATCCCTAACTCTTTGAAACTACCAAATTTTATTGCCTACAAAATCTATAGGATTTATAAACTTAACACTAAGGTACTCTTCGGATGTTTTAGCCTACAATGACTCTAGGTAACTATAAGCTAAGGTTCACAAAGATTAATCAAGCACTAATTACACAACGAATGATCTATCGCAATACTAGATCATTAACAATTAAGATAAGAGACAACCAATCAATATTTAATAATTAAGTTTCATATTCCCTAAGCAAACACACAAGTAAATTAGCCGGACATGGGGAACATGTAAGCATACACACAATCAATTGAAGACATACTTGAATTAATGAAGTAAAACACTTATCTTGATGTAAGATAGGGTATGGAACCCTAAAATATTGTACAAGACAGCCTTGGTTCGATTTAGGTTTTTACTCCACAAAACTACACACTGAAAACTAAAAAATTCGGTTTCTATATATAAGGTTACAAGTGCGACGGCGTCACTCTTTAGTTTGTGATGCCGTCGGGTCGCCGTTATTAGGGTTTCGTCTTGGCCACGTTAACATTGTGAAGGCGTCACTCTATGCTTGTGACGCCGTCGCCTTCAATCTCTGACGCTGTATGGATCAAATCTAGGCCGTCTGAGCTGCGATGCCCTACTCTTTTAAAACCTGATGCCGTCACTTGATATTAAGCAATTTGGCTACTGATCCGTCACAAAATATGCACGACGGCGTCGCCATTTTGGTCGTGACGTCGTCCCCTTCTAAGTTGTGACGTCGTCCCCTTCAGTTCCAGCAGCCTGAGTGTCTCGATTCTTGACTTTGGCCATTTTCTTCGTATAATCGCTCCTTTTCGTCCGAATAAGTGTCATTCTAGCAATTTGCCTTCAAGAGACCTAAAAAGTGAAAAGGAACGAAATTAGGTAGTAACGAATACAAAAGTGATCAATTAAGGGCTTAAATGACCCCTCAAAATGGTACCTTTTAAATCCTTATCAAATATCCCTACACTTGGTATTTGCTTGTCCTCAAGCAAATGTGCTTTTAGCCAATTAATTTATAAGTTAGGGGTCATGAAGCATTGGTTTAGAACAATCTACAACACATATAAGCCCCGCGAAAGTCATAACAAGCACGGAAATTACATACTAGCACCTCACAAGGGGTGTTTGGATACTCACATCTCTCGGGTGTATATGAAATATATCAAAGTGGAAATGGAAGTTAAACACTCATTAACCGGTCCTGGTACATAGATTACCATAGGCTTGAGACTAGATCAAACCTCTATCGCTTTGGCGTAAGCACCTAGGAAAGACTATCCAAGAGGACTTTAAAGGGTTGTAATGTTAGGCTTACGGTAGGGAAAAAAAGGGTTTGGTGGAATAGGCGATTTAGTGGTGGCAAGTCAAAAAATTTTATGTTACAAGCATGAGAAGAATGGCGTTTCTAAGCCAAGACTCGACACTCTAAACTCTAGATAACTGAAATAAACATACATAAATTTAAAGATAGATGTTGGATGATAACCCGTGTGTTTTTTTTTTCATACACTTTTACTCTACCATCCTCTACGATAACATCAAAATAATAGGGATTTATAGGCACATCCCTACACTTGATTTTTTATTACTCTAATACTAATTGGACCCGAATTGAAAAGATCAAAACACTTGGAGTACATTATTACGTAAATAATGGGAATTTGAATTTAACGTTCCCTTCTCGTCATTTCATAAAATTTAACTTTTACCATGAGCCCCAATCGTCCCAAAACTGTGTACAAAGGATATGACTCGACTTAGCAACTTATGCAAGCAACTAGATAATTGAACTAAGGGTTTAGGGTGATAACAATAATGCACTAAAAGTGAGTGCATACAAGGTAGGCTAAGGCGATTTGGGTGTACATTTGGGGGTGGGGTGTAAACAATGCTCTTCATTGATATTCCGGAAAACCGAAACATCACGAGAACCTCGAAAAGGATAGGCTCAGAGGGGTTAACTAGGGGTATCATGTACTAAAGATGAGTACAACGCAAGGGTGTGGGGGAATTACTCAGCCGATGTGGAAGAAGTTATTATATTACAGGTATCAAACAAGGGTTATCCTAATGCCTCTTATCATTTAGTTATTCCTAACTACACAAGTGTAGTCTTACTAGCGATCTCGGGATGCATCACAAAACAAGTTCTAGAATCTATTATACTACCGGTTCACACTCTAAGCATTAAAGATGAATGCTTTAATTCCTACTAATCTAAGGGCGATCCTCACATTTTGGCATGGGTGGAATTTTGGTGGTAAAGGGTTTTTGTGCTAGTCACGTAACTTCCTATCCATGAGACGCTTTATTAAGACTAATGGCCCACTCCAACATGTCATGAAAAATTGAAAATTTGGTGCCAAAATTACCCAAACCAACATTTTCTCATGGTTTATTACGCAAATGCAATTGGACAAAGCAAATAATCAAGGATAAGCATAGTTTCAAAGTTCCCCTTTTTTTTTCTCCATACACTTAAACTGAACATTGTCCCCAATATTCCTCGAAAGTATTAAAGTTATGATAATAGAAGGTAATCAAAAACGAAAGAAACTAATACTCCCCCGATTAGCTCGGTAGGATCCATGTGTGAAGTAGTGGTTAAATCTTTCTTCAAGAAGAATATTATGCGTTAAAAGCTCCTTCCAATCTTTTGTATCATCTTCTTGATAAACAAAACCTGCACACTTGAAGAAAACAAACGAAACATTCGTGTAAAATCGGCGGTAACAATATATATACAAGACTCTACTAAACTAGGATATAATGCTTGTGGAATGGATGTTTACAGATTTTTCTTTGAAAATTAAGACCTGGAAAATTCCAAAATTTATAAGTAGCACAGAAAACGAGAAAAAGTAGCATGTTGTTTCTGCTCCTCCTGACGCCGTCAGGTTATCCTGACAGAAACTGGTTTGTGATTTTTTGGAAAAAGTTCTGGAAAATTTATATCTTTAGAATCTGGAAAAAGTCCTGCAAAACCATCCATTATGACTCGATACAAGCATTTGACTCGAACAAACACACATGTATATCTTTTTAATTAATTGAAATTCTCATGTTTACGTTTCTTTTGAAAACGTGTGTATCCCTTATGTAAAATACCTTTATATGTAATTAAGACGATGTTAAAGACAAAATAAAGCATTTTTACAAATTAAACATGAGAACAAACAATCACTAAAAAATATACGACACAAACAAGCAAACAATTAAGCATGGGTTGCCTCCCACGAAGCGCTTTTCTTTATTTATGAGTCTTGTAGCTAGACTCGAAGTCGTGCCCCTACGTGACTTCACTACCGTCACCTTCTTCCTCATGACAGTCCCCATTAGGGGGTTCCATGTTGTAGAAGTGCCCTATGATGCACTTTTCTAAGAGGTCATCTTCCCCCCAATCGGTCCTATACTCCTGCCAATCCTTATAGAAACCTAGAATCTTGGCCATTACATAATCTACTCCCTTCTCATTATCCTCCTCATTCCTATAGTAGACTGATAGTTTAAGTTCCTTTTCATCATTGGAGAGTAATGAAAACTTCTCAATCTTAAACGGCATTTGGTAAGCTACATTATCGGTCTCATCTTTGAATCTTACTATTCCTAACGATGGATCATAAGTCATCCCGGTGTTTTCTATGAAAGGCTTTCCTAGAATACAAGGGACAAGCTAGGATCTATGGCCGTACTAATATCATTCACCACTATGAAATCCGTAGGAAACATGAAACTACCTACATAGATGGGCAATCCCTTAATTCTACCAAGAAAATTGCAACTAACCCTAGGATTATCGAGGTCTTGCCTAGTTGGGATAGGCTTCTTCATTACCCAATTATAGTAGGTGCTAGTCATGATATTTATTGGGGACTTGCGGTCAATGTATGCTTTCGCTACAAAAAGGTGTCCTATGCAACATGGTATGTTAAGATTCCAAGGGTTCCCAAACTTGATCCTAGGGCTTTTCCTAACGTACATGTGACGGAGGTCTCGTACTAAGTGTGGGTGGCGAGAGAGTTCTTCTTCCGTAGGAAACTTATTGAAATAGTCATTGCCTACCTCATCTACTTCCTCGGTTGTTTCATTCCTAGGAGTTTCACTAACCTCAAGTACCGTTTCATGGTTCGCTTCGTCATTTGTTCTATTAGGCTTTACTAAGGTGATGGTATTGACAAATTGAACATGCTTAGCTAACTTACTTGGGTCCTTAATCTCTACACCAGGGGCTTCGGGAGTTGAGATAGCATTAACCTTCTTATCATTATTGGTTATGGCTTTCATGAGATTATCTATCTTCCTATCCATATCGGCTTGTTGTTGGTTAAAACGATCCGAGAGCTTAGCTATTTGAGCTTCTTGGGATGCGACTAGGTGTTGAAACATCCCTTCTATGTTTTTTTAGATAGGGCCATTAGATGGGGGCCAAGAGAAATCATTAGATGTGAATTCTTTGGTTTGTCCCTAATAGAAGTCGGGTTTGCCTTTCCACGCTTCTCGGGCGTCATTGAAAGTCCTAGGTCCGGGTGTTGTAGGGAATCTTCCTCCCGTTCCATTGGTACGTGAGGATGCGTAGTCAACGGAAGCTTGTTCGAGGAATCTTGTGCAAGAATGAGTGTTATGAGGACCACTACATGGCTCACACGAGGAAGAAACTTTATTCACTTGGCATGAAGACATAGGATTATTGTAGGAGCTCATTAGGAATTTAACTTAATCTTCAAGCTCGAGCCTCCTACGGTTGGAAGATTGTGAGTCAAGGGGAGGCAAGGAGATTGCCTTTACGGTTTTGGGCAACTTACGGGGGTCATTCCAACTTTTGTTATCATAGAGAGCAAGGTCCTCTATTATACCCCACGATTCTTCCGGGGTGAGATCAATAAGTTTTCCACCGGCTGCTTAGTCAATGGATTGCTTAGTGGGGAAGTTTACTTGATCATAGAAGAGTTGGACTTAAAGCCAAAGATCAATGCGGTGATGAGGGACTTTATAGAGTAAGTCCTTGAATCGAGTCCATGCTTCATAGAGAGATTCACCTTGATGTTGTTGGAACATCAAGATTTCATTCCTAAGCTTAGTGGTTCTCCCCGGTGGGAAAAATTGAGCAAGGAAATGAGAGGTGAGATCATCCCAACTTGAGATGGAGCCGGCGGGAAGTCGCTTAAGCCAATTACTAGCTTGGTCCCATAGAGAGAATTGGAAGAGACGCATGCACGTGGTCTCCCGAGTAGTAGCATCGAGGTAGATGGAGTCGACAATTTTAAGGAAATCCTTATGATGCTGATTAGGATCTTCGGAACGAAGTCCATGGAATGCACATCCGTTTTGCACCAACCGGATGGTGTCGGATCGAAGGGCCGTAGTTTGGGCTTGGTCGGGAAGCTCAATGGTGTTTCTATAGCTTAGGTGGCTTGGTCTCGAGTATTCACCAAGAGTACGGGCTCTTGGCGGGTCATTTGGTGGTAGGTTGATGAATGGTGGTGGGTTATCACCTTCCATGATGAATAGTGATGGGGTTTACGAACAAAGGTCGCGAAGAAGGGGGATAGACTACGAGGAAGCTAAAAATAGGAAAGAAAAATAAAAGCTTACTTGATAGGAATCAAGCAAGGGAACCTAAGTGAAGTGAACTCCTAACTAGCTATTCTATTCCCCGGCAGCGGCGCCAAAAACTTGATAACGCTTACACAGCGCGTTCGGGGACAAAGGAACTTCCTTGAGCAAGTTTTATAACACCCTAGGCAGTGAACCTAATCGTTGTAGTGTAGTATTAGGGTAAGCCACGTGTATTGATATCGTTCTCTAGGGGAATAGGAATGCTAGTTGAGAAATTACTACGCTAAGGTTGAGGTTGAGGAAGATTATTTTTTAGCTTTTTATATTTTTTAGAAAATGGAAATGTACGAATCTCGGGGTTTGGATTTGGGGGTTGGTATTTCTACCGATTACTCAACTTTTATCTAATCTAAGCTAGGGGTAGTCTATGTCTAATTATTGTGTGCTCGTACGATGATTTAAAAATGTGTTTACTTAGGTTTTATTACTCCCTAATTATCTCCTATCGATGGTTGAATTGTCATGTCTTTATTCTTAATCGCGTTGTGTGTCTAAGGTCGTAGGGCATGCGTTTATCCCTAACTCTTTGAAACTACCAAAGGTTATAGCCTACAAAATCTCTAGGATTTATAAACTTAACACTAAGGTACTCTTCGGATGTTTTAGCCTACAATGACTCAAGGTAACTATAAGCTAAGGTTCACAAAGATTAATCAAGCATTAATTACACAACGAATGACCTATCGCAATACTAGATCATTAACAATTAAGATAAGAGACAACCAATCAATATTCAATAATTAAGTTTCATATTCCCTAAGCAAACACACAAGTAAATTAGCCCGACATGGGGAACATGCAAGCATACACACAATCAATTGAAGACATACTTGAATTAATGAAGTAAAACACTTATCTTGATGTAAGATAGGGTATGGAACCCTAAAATACTGTACAAGACAGCCTTGGTTCGGTTTAGGTTTTTACTCCATAAAACTACACACTGAAAACTAAAAAATTCGGTTTCTATATATAAGGTTACAAGTGCGACGGCGTCACTATTTAGTTTGTGACGCCGTCGGGTCGCCGTTATTTGGGTTTCTTCTTGGCCACGTTAACATTGTGATGGCGTCACTTTATGCTTGTGACGCCGTCGCCTTCAATCTCTGACGCCGTCTGGATCAAATCTAGGCCGTCTGAGCTGCGACGCCCTACTCTTTTAAAACCTGATGCCATTAAGCAATTTGGCTACTGAGCCGTCACAAAATATGCACGATGGCGTCGCCATTTTGGTCGTGACGTCGTCCCCTTCTAAGTTGTGACGCCGTCCCCTTCAGTTCCAGCGGCCAGAGTGTCTCGATTCTTGACTTTGGCCATTTTCTTCATATAATCGCGCCTTTTCGTCAGAATAAGTGCCATTCCAGCAATTTGCCTTCAAGAGACCTAAAAAGTGAAAAGGAACGAAATTAGGTAGTAACGGATACAAAAGTGATCAATTAAGGGCTTAAATGACCCCTCAAAATGGTACCTTTTAAATCATTATCATTAGTTTTGTATGTTACTGCGTTCTGCAGTGCGGAATAACCTTTCAAAACAATTTTTTAAGCTCATGTATGCTTAAAATTATAAATCAGACGATAAATTCACATGTGCCATTAAAATACTCACTAGAAAAATTACCATGTGTGCGGTGTCATATTTCTGTTAAAACAAGATAACCGCTCATTTTTGTATTATAAAATACCCATAACTATCAGAAAATAATCGATTTGCATTTTCTGACGTAATAAATAATATTATAAAAATCCAGAAAATTACGGGTTGTTATACTTTATGTCAACTCAAGAAGCTCGATTGTCAAAATTTGAAGCCATTTTCAAACGACAACAAAGTGAGATGACAAATAAGCTTGACACCCTTTTAAAGGTTTTCAATGACCGAATAATGGGAGCTCCCGAGTGATACCGTCAAGAGCCCAAAGGTTAACGCGATTTCATTAACTCAAGGTTCTTATCCATCAAAGGAAGGCGCCTATCCATGCCCTTCATCACATCCCCAATTTCACTCGGTCAATATTATTAAAACATGTTTCAAGCAAACTCAAAATGTGCCAAAAAACCAAGAACACAATGAAAATCAAGTGTCGGTCAACAAAAATCTTGAAACACCAACTATTCAAAAACCCAAAATAATGATAGAGGATGAATTAAAAGAACTTTACAAAGAGAAACCGGTTTTTGATGTCTTAACTCATGCACCTTATTATCATGCTTTAATGGATAAATATGAGGAAAGATTAAAGTTGGGTAAAAATAGGTCCGCGTTTGTCCAAAATAAACTACCTAAGAAGTTAAATGATCCTGGCTTCTTCTTTCTACCTTGTAGCATTGGAGATTCCAAAACTTTCAACACATTAGCCGACTTAGGCTCAAGCATTAACTTACTTCTGTTACCCCTTTATAAAAGTCTCAACTTAGGGAACATAGAAGAAACGAAAGCAATAATTGGTTTCAGCGGATAGGAGTCTAGCATATCCGGTTGGAATAATAAAGGACATTATAGTGCATATAGGAAAATTGACTATTTTGGCAGATTTTCATGTCCTTGATATGGCTAGTGACCCTACATGCCCATTGTTAGTTGGAAGAGGATTCTTAGCTACCGCTAGTGCTATAATTGATTGTATTATGTCCAAAATAACGGTAGGAGAAGGATATACTAGGTCAATCTATGATGTCAAGAAGCATGCTTACGATGTCAAGATAGCTTTGGATAGAAAACCATCGAGATATGTACCTTGGATTATTGGAGATTTTATTGGACCTCAACGCCCATTTTATCTAGATGAAGAATTTGTAAATAAAACTCACACTATTGAACAACAATTAGCTAGGGACACCGAGATAGATCCATTTGAGGTTCCTTTAGTATTTAGGAAGATGATTGAATTCCTAGGAGCCTTGCCAATTAACTTTGGGATGAATTGGTGGAAGAAGGAGAGTTCAAAGAAAAAATGAAATTAGAACAAGCCAGCCAAATAAGGAGATGGATCATGGCACATAAAGGTGACATTATATGATCCCGATGGAGAAAAGTTTGAGAAGTCATACCAAACAAAACGTACTAATAGAAAACTAAAAGAAAAAATTAATCCAAAAGATATCCTCGATGAGGAGCTTACTTACATAGGCTAGTACGTTATGACTTTAAGTCTATCTACAAGACTCGTAAATAAAGAAAAGCGCTTCTTGGGAGGCAACCCATGTTTATTTGTTTGATTGCTTGTTTTAATTTGTTTGTGTCATATATGCCTCCTCATTATTGTTTAATTTTCATGTTTCAAATATTATTGTGAAAATGTTTTATTTTGTTTTTAACCTCGTCTTAATTACATATAAAGGTATTTTGCAAAAAAATAAGTGTAGGGAATATCATATATGTTTAAAAGAATAAAATTGAACATGAAATTAACAATACATGGTGAGCATATATTTATATGTTTGTTTGATTCAAATGCTTGTATCGAGTCACGATGGTCGTTTTGCAGTAATTTCCAGGTTCTAAAGAAGTAAATTTTTATAGAAATTTTCCATAAAACAAAGTTTAAAATTCTGTCAGGTCAATCCTGACGGCGCCAGGATCTATAACTTGACGGTGTCACGTACTGTAGCAAACAGTTTTTCCGGATTTTTGTTTTTCTGTCGAAACTGAATTTCTAAAAATTTTCAGAATTTTTAATTTTCCAGGAACCTGCAAACATCTATTTTGCAAGCATTATATCTTACTCGCTTTCTAGTTTAGATTTGTTTTTTATATATAGTTTTACCTTTGATTTTACGCGAGGTTTCGTGTTCGTTTTCTCAGAATTTAGAGGTTATATTGGACAAGAAGATGAAAGTATACAATGGGAGCAACACTTATGATTGACTTATTCTTCTTGGAGGGGGATTTAACTTTGATTCTACACCGATCAAACCAAGCTAATTAGGGGAGTATTGGTTTCTTTATCTTTTATTTACTACCTATTATTAGGGGCATAAATGAGTCGAGCCGCTCGTGAAAAGCTCGGGATCGGATCGGTAAAAAGCTCGAACAAGCCGAGCCTAAATGAGCTCGATCCTAAATTAAAGCTCATTTGATAAACGAGCCCGAGCCCGAGCTTTATTTATAAAGCTCGTTTAAGCTCGCGTGCCTAAATGAACTTTATTATACTAGTATTAAATTAGAGATAACCAATAACAAATTCAAATAAATGGTCCAGCCCATTATTTGTTTGATACTTGGCCCATGTCTTAACCCTAAGAGGGGCTATAAATAAGGTAACACCACCAATTTCGTGATACGCAACGGAATTCAAACTGGGTATTACTCGACGGCTCAACAGTCATAATAATAGAAAACGATCTCTAAAGGAGTCATTTTAAAAAGGATTTATCATTCATTAACATATATCAGAGTTTACAAAATAGGTCCCAGTTGGTTCCATTGTTTACAAAATACATCAATATAAAGTCTTTCATGTTTTATGAATGATAAAATAATTATAGCCTTCTTCATTTAGTCCTTGCCCCTCCGTGCCAGCTTCAGACATTATGGACCTGAAATACATGCTTATAACTGTCAACACAAAGATTTAGTGAATCCACAGGTTTATTGTTAAATGTTGACACATAATGTTTGTGTGAGTTACATTGTTATACACCCATAGTGTTAAAAACAAAACAATTATTATTTCACTAAGCTCATGCAACCAAGGCGTTAACGTGTTCCAATATAAATTGGTGAAATTGTTGGTACTAGCCCTAATAGGTAAAATTGCCGTTTTACCTAATGTTACTCAAATATAGTGCATTTGTTTGCCTTTAACGGGGAAAACACAAACGGGATTTGTCAATCCCAATAGATCTATTCACAATATTCGTGCTCACTCTCTCTAGTGATTAATGGTTCATGATTAGGGACTTATGTTTGGCAAATGCGGTAACTTAGTGTTAATAAAATAATCAGATAAGCATACAGTTTGAAAGCAATGTGTTCGATTTAAAATAAAGCATGTATCTCCCCCAAGGGTTTGTAAAACAATTAAGTAATAGAAAGTGGGGCTATGAACTCACTGTAGTGATCAACAGCGGAGTGTAACGATATATTGTATAACAATAAAGTATGGCAAGACCACGATCTTTAACGATTACCTAAGAAAGCATAGTATTTGTGTTTTAGTATAGTGTACGATATAAGTGTACAAGTATATGTAGTTTGTTGGCTTTCAATATGATGTTGTACATGAATCCTTAAGTTAAAGTATTCCTTAAATGTTGTTTGGCTTATAGCCCTTTTATAAATAACCTCATACCATCGTTCAGGCTATCAAAATCAAGAGGTCGTGAAGTAGTTTAACATGTCATATGGTCATTTACTTAGTTTGTCAAAGTCTAGTGAACAAGTTTTAAAAGCAAGTTTCGGTCATTAGACTTATACTAGCCGTGCGGATAAGTTATGGTTAAGCAATAAGAATCAAGACCATATTAAGGATGTGTCTAAGTTAGAAAACCTCAAGACAACAATCTTGACTCAATCTTGGCTTTATATTAGCCTCAAATGATTAATATATCACTTAAAGTTCTCACTAAGGTTGTGTTCTAGTCAACAACAGGTCAGTTTAGTTTTTGTAGTTTTTAGCATTTTTTTTCACTTTCTGCTTATGTGCCCCTAATTTTTTTGAAAAATTCATTCTGAGCAATTTTCGTGTTTTACACTTTTACTGATTCGGAACAGAAAAGGGTCAAAATCGTGATTTAAAATCGTATTAGCAAGCTTTTGTTCCAACACTATATTTTCATCTAGTAAAACTTAACTAGGCATAACTTTTTAACCACGAGTCCTTTTTAGTGATTCAAAAGGTCAAGTTCATTTTTTTATATTCTCTAACAGCTTCTTAAACTTAATCAAGTTCAAGTTCCAAAGTTTACTTATATCAATAGTCTAATTACAAGTATATACTTATATTTCATTGCAGAAAGTTTGGCTACACATTCAGTCCTACCAAAACGACCATAAGTTGAGTTCTACAACTTGTTTTGACACACGGCTTTTGCCAAACTTCAAGTTTAGGTCTTAGATACATTTCATAAAACTGAGTCGACTTCCAGAAATGACAAGAACTATGGGCTTTTCCCAAATGAAATCTGGTGTGCAGATTTTGACATGTTTCGCCATTTTGTCTCTCATTTACTCATCGGGATGAGTTATGAGGTACGCCACCCGGCAAAACGACCGTAAGACCTAGTTCTAAAATCCTATCTTATTGAATTAACCTCAAGGTTTACTGAAATGATCAGTTTAATCAAACTTTGGGACTGTTGCAGAATTCAAGTTCATAGAACTTACCTAGGACTTGTTTTAGCTTGTTTTTATGGTCACAACCTCATGTACAACATCAATTAAACCATATTACATATACAAATTATATCAAATTACATCAAATAATTATAGATATTATTAAAACCATATTAAATGACAAGAAAATAAACTCAAATCTTACAAGGATTAGGATGACAAGTTACTAGTACAACAAGAACAATTCAATCCTTAACCCTTCTAATCTCTAATCCTTGTCTTGAATCTTTATCCATCTTTATAACACCTTGATAATCACCCTAAATACTACTTTACTTCAGCCCCTAACCTCTTGTATAACTTCAAATTTAACCATGGAATAACTAAAACAACCCAAGGATCATAACTAGCTACCTAAACCCTTCACTTTTATAGTATAACTTGTTGTATGGATCAAAGTGGGTGATGATGATTTATGATGAAGGATGGACAACCATGTTGGACAGAATGAGAGGATTTGTTTAACTTTTTCATGTAAGGAAGATAGTTATGAAGAGTTATCTTCAAGTGGGGGACAAAAGGATGGTTAAGTGGAGGGTTGTAAGACCAAGGTTTCTAAGACAAGGCCATGTGGCCTTGAGGTGTTTCCTTTGCACGCCACCTCTCCTTGAGGTGGTAGTGTGTGCTTTTATTTGTGATACATTTAGTTTATAAGGTGTAGTTTGGTCCCGGTAATTACTAATGTTAAGCCCTTAAGTCACGTAACTTAAAACCGAGCAACGTGAAAATGTAATACTTACAAAAATGTCTAAACTTATTAATATACTCTAACTAGGTATATTAAATGTGTGATAAGTCTCATAGGATGCGTCTATGTTGTTAAAACCTAATAACGTAGATTCGAGCACGCGTATTACGTAAAGAGTAAAATATTTACTAAAAAATAACAAAGTGGCAATAGTTCACATAAAACATGACTATTGGTGAAAGTAGAGTATTTTGAACATATAGACTTATCGTAGTCTTGTGTTGGTCATAAGGAAAATTACCAGTTACTATCAGTTATCGTATTTGCTTTTACGTTAAGGTAAAAGTCAAATAGTCAAAAGTCAAAGGTCAACTTTAAAAAGTTAAAGTGTAAAATAGTCATTTTACTTTATGACAAATTACGAGTTGCTACAGTCTTTACCCCTTAAGGGAATTCCGTCCTGGAATTTAGTGTGTGTTATCTGATGTTGAAGTGTCTAGGAAAATGTGGGTGTATGCGCCAAATTCTAATATTTGCATTCTCAAGTTTCTGGTCATAGAATGTGTTATGTACCATTCTAAGTTTTTGGTGGTGATTTAAGTTGATAATCTAAAGTGTGTTATAGAGTCCAATATACCTCAAGTTTGGCTTTTCCCAATTCTCAAAACGAATCATATCTTATTGTATCGAGGCTTTCAACAAACCTTAATTTCTAAGATGGAGTTTTTGTTAAATTTTAACGCCTTACATTTATGTAATTTTTGCTTTTGGCGATAGTGTGCGGCATGAAGCCTAATTTGTATTTGTATGGTTTCCTTAGTTGTTTCGTGGGTGATCTCTGAACACCTTAGTCTAGCAAATGGTTGAATGACACTTTCGTCTATATAGTGTCTTAAATGGAATAGTTTTGTTGTTGTTAGGGTAACTGTTGTTAATCAAAAGTGTAAGATATTGATGATGTGAAATGGTTTATAATGATGTGATAATTGTCGTTGTAGGAAAGTCTTGCTCGTGGCAAGTGGTTATCCAAACCATTTCCAAAGTTGATCATGTCTTACGTGGTTTCGGGATGAAGGCTATATTGTATAATGTTTATGTCTACTAGTGTTTGAAAGAAACGTGATACTGTGAAGTTTTACATACTGACTTACAATGGGGTTCAAATAATGATGTGATATGTTGATGATTAGAAGAGTGTAGTGTATGTTTACCATTATTCTTAGGTAGAGATGTCAAGTTTGCTTTAAAATCAAAAGTGAATTTTAAAGGATTATGGCGGAATGATATCCTTGAAACCTAATCAGGCTAGTACTTCTAAGAAATAACAATAAGATTTGATGACTATCCCAAGATAGTAGTTAGGATTATCTCATAAATGAAAACTTTCAAGAATGAAATTAGGTTGTATAAATAAGTGTTAAGATCTCGCTGAGTGGTAAGACACTATCATGTCTCTAGATCTTTTTAATGAATCCTGGTGGTTTATCGAGTTCAAGTAGGAAATTAACCTGAATATAACCCTTGTATAACTATTCTCAGTGTTTGAAAAATTTAAGTCGAACATAGTTAGTCAGACTATGCTCCACTGTCCCTAGGTTAAATATAGGTGACTAGACTATATTTAGCCGAGGTTCAATAAATTTTCCATATACCTAAATTAGGTATACTCGTGATATGTCCATAGTTTTTGAGAAAATATCAACAAAGCTAAGGCGATATCAAACCATTCAGTTGCAAGTCCCGGCCATACAAGACTTGTAACCTATGTTTTCACATTCTATTGCATATAAGATAGTATGGGTAGATACGTGTGGAAAGGAAATTTTAACTAACTAAAATAGTCCATACTTGGCTAGAATCACAAACTTTTAACAATGAAGATTTCAAAATAGGACTTTGATGAATGTAGAGAAAGTTGATGAACTTCAGATTTTGTAGATGATGAATTAGTTTATCCTTTAGAAATTCCATTTCTTGTATTTCCATTAGGGAAATTGATAGACTGTGACGGGTTTCATGTAAAACAATATCACATAAGATTTATAAGATAATTTCTAGAGACTTTGTATAACTTACACCATTGTGTAATTCACAAGGTCTGGGAAATGATGAAGAGATCATTGTGTAGCTCACAATGTCTTAAGAAATGATGGAGAGATCATTGTGTAACTCACAATGTCTTGAGAAATGATGGAGAGATCATTGTGTAATTCACAATGTCTTGAGAAATGATGGAGAGATCATTGTGTAACTCACAATGTCTTGAGAAATGATGGAGAGATCATTGTGTAACTCACAATGTCTTGAGAAATGATGGAGAGATCATTGTGTAACTCACAATGTCTTGAGAAATGATGGAGAGATCATTATGTAACTCAAAATGTCTTGAGAAATGATGGAGAGATCATTGTGTAACTCATAATGTCTAAGGAATAAATGAGTTAATTGCTTCATTTACAGTGTCTAGGGATGTAATTGAGACCATTGTAGGATTTACAGTGTCTGAGAATGTAATGGAGACCACTATAAGATTTACAGTGTCTGAGAATGTAATAGAGACCACTGTATCTCACAGCGTCTTGAAAAATGAATGAGACCATTGTATCTCACAATGTATGGGAAGAAGGAAAAACCATTGTAATCAGTTACAATGTCTTGGATAAAGTTTCGTAATCCTAAAATGCACGAGTAGATGCATGATTGGGAGATTGAGAAAATATGATTGTATCGTAATGCCTTAGAATAGGCATACGCAGATATGTTTAGTACATCCTTTATGGTTGAAATTATGTCGAGTGTATATATCAATATACTAGTGTGTTTATGTAGCTTAAAATGCTTAAAATTCACATAATCGTCTGGAGGATGGAAGGCACGGAGAACGGAAGGCTATAAAATATTTTTGTTTGTAAAAGTAGTTATAGTTTAGGTCACAATTAGACCCGTTTCTCTATAATTAAGGCTCTGATACCAATCTATAACACCCCCAATTTCGTGATACGCAGCGAAATTCAAACTGGGTGTTACTCGACGGCACAACAGTCATAATAATAGAAAACGATCTCTAAAGGAGTCGTTTTAAAAAGGATTTATCATTCAAATTATTTAAATATATCAGAGTTTACAAAATAGGTCCCAGTTGGTTCCATTGTTTACAAAATACATCAATATAAAGTCTTTGATGTTTTGTGAATGATAAAATAATTATAGCCTTCTTCATTTAGTCCTTGCCCCTCTGTGCCAGCTTCTTACATTATGGTCCTGAAATACATGCTTAAAACTGTCAACACAAAGGTTGAGTGAATCCATAGGTTTATTGTTAAATGTTGACCACATAATGTTTGTGTGGGTTACGCTGTTATACACCCATAATTTTAAAAACAAAACAGTTATTATTTCCCTAAGCTCATGAAACCAAGGCTTTAACATGTTCCAACATAAATTGGTGAAATTGTTGGTACCAACCCTAATAGGTAAAATTGTCGTTTTACCTAATGTTACTCAAATATAGTGCGTTTGTTTGCCTTTAACGGGGCCAACACAAAAGGGATTTGTCAATCCCAATAGATCTATTCACAATATTCGTGCTCACTCTCTCTAGTGATTAATGGTTCATGATTAAGGACTTATGTTTGGCAAATGCGATAACTTAGTGTTAATAAAACAATCAGATAAGCATACAGTTTGAAAGCAATGTGTTTGGTTTAAATTAAAGCATGTATCTCCCCCAAGGGTTTGTAAAACAATTAAGTAATAGAAAGTGGGGCTATGAACTCACTGTAGTGATCAGCAGCGGAGTGTAACGATATATTGTATGTCAACAATAGAGTATGGCAAGACCACGATCTTTAACGATTACCTAAGAAAGCATAGTATTCGTGTTTTAGTATAGTGTACGATATAAGTGTACAAGTATATGTAGTTTGTTGGCTTTTAATATGATGTTATACATGAATCCTTAAGTTAAAGTATTCCTTAAATGTTGTTTGGCTTATAGCCTTTTCATAAATAACCTCGTACAATCATTCAGGCTATCAAAATCAAGAGGTCATGAAGTATTTTAACATGTCATATGGTCATTTACTTAGTTTGTCAAAGTCTAGTGAACAAGTTTTAAAAACAAGTTTCAGCCATTAGACTTATACTAGCCGTGCGGCTAAGTTATGGTTAAGCAATAATAATCAAGACCATATTAAGGATGTGTCTAAGTTAGACAACCTCAAAACAATAATCTTGACTCAATCTTGGCTTTATATTAGCCTCAAATGATCAATATATCACTTAAAGTTCTCACTAAGTTTGTGTTCTAGTCAACAACAGGTCAGTTTAGTTTTTGTAGTTTTTAGCATTTTCTGTTCACTTTCTGCTTATGTGCACCTAATTTTTTGTAGAAAAAAGTCATTCTGAGCAACTTTCGTGTTTTACACTTTTGCTGATTCGGACCAGAAAAGAGTCAAAATCGTGATTAAAAATCGTATCAGCAAGCTTTTGTTCTAACACTATATTTTCATCTAGTAAAACTTAACTAGGCATAACTTTTTAACCACAATTAATTTTTAAGTGATTCAAAAGTTCAAGTTCATATTTTTATATTCTCTAACAGCTTCTTAAGCTTAATCAAGTTCAAGTTCCAAAGTTTACTTATATCAATAGTCTAATTACAAGTATATACTTATATTTCATTGCAGAAAGTTTGGCTGCACATTTAGTCCTGCCAAAACGACCATAAGCTGAGTTATACAACTTGTTTTGACACGCGGCTTTTGCAAAACTTCAAGTTTAGGTCTTAGCTACATTTCATAAAACTGAGTCGACTTCCAGAACCAGAACCATAGGGTTTTCCCAAATGAAATATGGTGTGTAGATTTTGACATGTTTCGCGATTTTGGCTCTCATTTACTCATTGGGATGAGTTATGAGGTGCGCCACCCAGCGAAACGACCGTAAGACATAGTTATAAAAGCCTATCTTACTGAATTAACCTCAAGGTTTACTTAGATGATCAGTTTTGTAAAACCCGAAAATCTAAAACCTATATAAAGACTAAAATACCCTTGGAACCAAGAATAATAAAATACGTAAAATACGTTTATAATAAATTACGAAATTAAAAACCTAATAAGTAAAACTTAATGAATATGATTTCGTGAACGACTTTGGTACGACGAAGGACTAAATGTTTCGCTAATAAGTTGGGCCGTTTGTTTGTTTATTGGACTCGTGTCTTTTCTTTTTGTTTTGCGCCAAGCCTAAGCCCAAGAGGGTGATTGTTTGTGTTCGTGTGAGCCAAGGAGGGCCGAAGCCCATGTGGTTTTGTGTGTGTGTGTTCGGTTGGATCCAAGCCAACCCAAACCCAATCACTTTCCTATTCTAACTCAAATTCTATAACTATAAATACAACACATAATCATTAAATTGGAACCCTAGTTTTGTCTCTCTTTTTCTTTCTCTCTTGTTCGGCCGAGAGCTTCCCAACACACCTTGGTGTCGATTTTTCTTATTCAAGTGAAGGTATAACGTTTATTCATATTCCTTTAACGTACCTTGCATGTATATGTCGAGATATATTTGTTTAAGCCGCGTTTGTCTTTCTTTTTGTTTTGGCCGAGAGGTATAAACCGAAAACAAGGAAAACCCTAATCCATTTAACTTGTAATTAATAAGAAACATGTAAAGTGATAAGTAATATTGAATCGGGTCACGTATATGTTGAGTTAAGGTGAGCCGAGACATGCATGAGTTGGACGAAGCATGCATGAGTTTTCGAATGAGGTTTAAAACATGTAACTTGAATATGTAACGTTTAGATGAGCTAGGACTTGTATAAAACATGCTAGCCGAAACCCTAGGTGAACCAAATAAGTGTACATGAGATTTAGACGTGTAATTATTGAGTAAGGGTTAAGTAAACATAAACCCTAGTTTTAAAATATGTAAAGCGTGTAAAGTATACTAAACCCTAATAACGTATGGTCACATGAAATCATAAATGTATGTGGTAAAGTGTAAAAGTAAAGAAGGTTATTAATTACGTATTAGTGGAGAGTCATTAGACGTAACATGTAAAGTAAAGTACATATTAATGAGATATTAAAGAGTAAGAACCCTAGAACATTAATGAGAGTATATTAGGGTTTTGAGCTAAATATAGTAAGTGTTATTTCATGTGTGAGTTATAACTTATAAAACTATTTTCACATTTAAAGACGGATTTGAATAAATGATATAACAAACCCTAATCTACGACATTAATTATAAAATACTTAAGACTCATTAATAAAACCCTAAAGTATAAAGATCACTAATTTTGAATACCAAATACTAAAAGATCATTTTGACGATTCTGGAATCATAAATAACTTGGACGACCGTTAATGTCTATAGGTTCTGTGAAGAGGGAGTAATCCTTTGATTTTCGTCTTTCTGCTTTTCGATCTTTGCATTGGAATAAGGTACGGATATTCTGTCTTACTTTAAGACACTTGTGTTATCGTACAGATATTCTGACCTTTTCAGTAGAGGTTTCTCTTAATGTTTTTCTTTCATATTAGGTTTTTCCTAAGCCTTTGCTATGAATCCCAAAATCTGATTTGTTTGAGCTATTGCTTATCTGAACTTTGATTTCTGAATTATGAAACATCTGATTTTGAACTATCTGATATGAAAACTATGATTTTTGGAAATATGAATGATTTTCTGATAAAAGATGATCTGTGTCAGTTATGACATTCTGATTTGACCTAAGATAGTTTGACACCCGAGCCAAATATTTAACTAGTCATGGGGGTTCCATGTCCGTATCAGTGATGCACCTCTAATATGACTCTAGGGCAGTAGAGTGATGTTCTGCCACGTCTCTGGATGGTGAAGCATATTTTTGAATATGTAGGAAGGGGCGTATGGATGCATCCTAGATCTGTTATCTGTTATATGTTATATGTTATCTGATGATTGATGCTGCGTGCGTGCACGTCCTTCATAACTCTGGTAGGTCTCCCCTACAAAGGTTGCCTTATGTGAATATGAATGTGATCTGATATAAGTTCTGGGCTCGTGGTAGTTGACTATAAACTTCTTTTGAATTTATGACTTATGCTTTGAAAATGATAAAGATTTTGTTATTGCTCATTCACTTTATTTCATGTTCGATATCACTTAGTATTCGCTTTTGCTTTCATATCTGTTCACTGGGCTTTTGAAGCTCAGCCGCACTTTTTTTTTCTTCCGCGGCAGGTATCTAAGCATTGGAAGCTGGGTTTGCTTTGGGATGAGTGCTTGAGTGGACTTACCTTAGAGATTTAGCTTTGATTTCTTATGATGCCATTTAGACTTATTTATTTCGGAAATTATGTTGACATTATTACGTTTCCGCTGGGACCTATGTATTGAAGTCTTTTGACTTGGATTATTTTCCGCATTTATGTTAAGACTTTCTTTTGGTTATGAATGTTTTGCTTTGATATGACACCATTATTTGTGATTCCTTTACCCTTGGCGGGTCGGGGCGTTACAATTTATGGTATCAGAGCCCAGGTTTACGACTTGTAGTCAGGACCTGTGAACATAAGAACCTTAACTTATCCCTTAGAATTAAGATTTGACCTGTGAGGATTGGGTAGACTTAGGTTTCCTTCTGCGAACTTCCATTTCGTATCTCATCCTTGTTCATTTTGCTAATCGTTTGAATATCGTTTAGATGGTTCGAACTCATACTACTGGTGGCGCGGATGGAGACGATGATGCGGTTAACATGGATGCTGCGATTGCGAATGCTCTCAACTCTCTTTTCCCTGGTTTGACTACACCTGAGATGATGGAACAGGTGATCAACAATATTCGGAATCAGACTGGTGAACCTTCGGGAAGCGGTGGAGGTGCTCAACCCGTCGGCATTCATACTTGGCTCGAGCGTTTCGGTAAGCTCAAGCCTCTTTCTTTTAGCACTGCTGCTACTCCCACTGAAGCTGAGGACTGGATCACTCATGTTGAGAAGCTGTTTGAAGTACTGGGTTGTGGAGATGGATTTAAGACTCGTTTGGCTGCGTTTAAATTGGAAGGTGATGCTTTGAATTGGTGGAAAGCATTGAAACAAGCACGAGGAGGAGATGCTTTCGCTGTTACTTGTACTTGGGCGGAGTTTCGGACTATCTTCTATAACCGTTACTTTCCTGATGCTGAGCAGCAAAGGTATGAGAGGGATTATCAGGCGATCTACCAGTTTGATAATGAGAACTCCAATGAGTACATGAGTAGGTTTATGAGGTTGGTAAGCTTTGTTGGAGCGATTGTTGGAGATGGTAGGCGCCAAGCTAAGCATTTCAAATGGGGACTGAAGAAGTGGGTGTTGGACCGACTGCTTAACACTGACTATGAGGATGTGTCGGCCTGCAATGATGCAGCTCGTAACATTGAGATCTTTCATGAGGGTTCAGGTTACAACAAGCGTAATCGCGATGGTGATCGGATTCAAGGTAGGACTCAAAGTAATGAGTATAAGGGAAATACTAGCAGAAGTTATGATTCGAGGGGACAAGTGGATAAGAGTTATGATCAGCGGGGTCAGTCGGGAAGGAATGTGGACTCTAGGCGCCCTGAGGCGAGGGGTCAGGATAGCAGAGCTGCTGGTAAAAATGGAAATGATCGTCAGAATCAAGGTAACAATAACCAGCGTTACAATAAAGATCAGTCGGCTCGAGGATCGAATCAGAGTCGTGCTTCAGGATCTTCTGGTCAGCAAAGGACAGCTGAAGTTTTGCCTCCCCCACCTATCTGTACTACTTGTGGAAAGGCTCATCCGGGACCGTGTTTCAAGGCCACTGGTGGATGTTTCTCGTGTGGTTCCACTACTCACAAGATCAAAGATTGCCCTAAGAGGAACCCGGCGATTCCTGGAAACTATACCAAGCCGCCACCTACTACTGGACGTGTCTATGCTACTACTCGGAATCAGGCGGAGCACACTTCAGGTACCATTACGGGAACTCTTTTCATTGATGATTATTCTGTCTTCGTATTATTTGACACCGGCGCCACACACTCCATCATATCTGTCACATGTGCTAAGAAACTTAATATGAAGCCACAACCACTAAAGAATCACTTATCGATATCTACGCCTATGAAAAGTCACATGATCATTGATCATAAATACGTTAAGTGTCCTCTTCGTTTTGATGATCGTATTCGCCATGCACATCTGTATCCTCTCGATATGGTCGACTTTGACATCATTCTAGGCATGGATTGGTTGGCTTATCATAGAGCTTCCATCGACTGCTATGCTAGAACTGTGATCTTTGGAGACGTAAAACATCCTAATTTCGTTTATTATGGTTCTAAACCACTCAAATCTGTTAAGTTCATTTCTGCTATGAAGGCACGGACCATGATTGCTCATGGGTGTCAAGGTTTTCTGGCATCTGTTAAGGACATATCCTTGGAGAATCCTAACATTGAAAACCTTTCCGTTGTTTGTGAATTCACTGACGTTTTTCCCGATGAACTCCCTGGACTTCCTCCAGCTCGAGAAGTTGAGTTTAGCATTGAGTTAATCCCTGGTGCTAAACCGATTTCGAAAGCTCCGTATCGTATGGCACCTGTAGAACTGAAGGAGTTGAAGGAACAGCTGCAAGAGATGATAGATAATGGATTCATTCGACCTAGTGTTTCTCCATGGGGTGCACCTGTGTTGTTTGTAAAGAAGAAGGATGGAAGTATGCGCTTATGTATCGACTACCGTGAACTCAACCGTATTACTATTCGTAACCGTTATCCTTTGCCACGTATAGACGATTTGTTTGATCAACTGCAAGGAGCTAAGTTCTTTTCTAAGATTGATCTGAGGTCTGGTTATCATCAACTACGTGTGAAGGAGCAAGATGTTCCTAAGACCGCGTTTCATACCAGATATGGTCATTATGAGTTTCTCGTTATGCCTTTTGGTTTGACGAATGCGCCTGCTGTGTTTATGGACCTGATGAATCGTGTTTTCCATGAGTTTCTCGATAAGTTCGTTATTGTTTTCATCGACGACATTTTGGTGTACTCTAAGTCTGAAGAGGAGCATGAGCAACATCTTCGGATAGTTTTAGAGATTCTGAGGAAGAAGAAGTTGTACGCCAAGTTCTCGAAGTGTGAATTTTGGTTAAGACAAGTCGCTTTCCTTGGTCATATCGTATCAGCTGATGGTATAACCATGGATCCGTCTAAGGTTGAGGCTATCACTAAGTGGCCAAGACCTACGACAGTGACTGAGGTCAGGAGTTTTCTAGGACTTGCTGGATATTATCGACGTTTTGTTGAAGGTTTCTCTCGTTTAGCTTTGCCTTTAACCCAATTGATGAGGAAAGGTGAAAAGTTCGTGTGGACGGATGAAAGAGAAAAGAGTTTTGAAGAGTTGAAACGGAGGTTGGTTTCCGCTCCTATTTTGACTCTTCCATCTGGTTCTGGAGGATATCAAATTTATAGCGATGCATCTAAGAAAGGATTGGGCTGTGTCTTGATGCAACATGGTAAGGTGATAGCTTACGCTTCAAGGCAACTGAAACCTTATGAGGAGAATTACCCAACTCATGACCTTGAGTTAGCTGCTGTGGTGTTCGCGTTGAAGATTTGGAGACATTACTTGTATGGAGAGACGTGTGATATTTTCACCGACCATAAGAGTCTCAAGTATATTTTCACTCAAAAGGAACTCAATATGAGACAAAGAAGATGGTTAGAACTTCTTAAGGATTATGACACTAACATTCAGTACCATCCTGGTAAGGCTAATGTAGTTGCTGACGCACTTAGCCGGAAATCAGGTATGATTGCAAGTATTGAGATTGAACCTAGGATCATTCGTGACTTAGAACGTTTGGATGTTGAGTTGTGCGTACGAGGTTTTGGTGGATACTGGGCTAGTATGAAGGTGGAGTCGAACCTTATACTGCAAATTAAGGAAGCTCAGAAAGATGACGGTGAGCTGTGGGCCGTAGCTCAGAATGTTGAAGAAGGTAAACAGACGGAGTTTAAGGTTGATAACGACGGAATTGTATGGTATGAAGATAGGCTTTGCGTTCCCAATGATCAGGTACTTCGCGAGAAAGTTATGACTGAAGCTCATAGTTCTCCTTTCACTATTCATCCTGGTTCTACCAAGATGTATAGGGATTTGAAACAATATTTCTGGTGGAACGGCATGAAGCAAGATGTAGCGACGTTTGTGTCGAAGTGTATGATTTGTCAGCAGGTTAAGATTGAACATCAAAGAGCTAGTGGACTGTTACAACCATTGGATATTCCGACATGGAAGTGGGATAAGATATCTATGGACTTTGTGACTGGACTACCTCTTACTAAGAAGAAGCATGATGCGATTTGGGTGGTTGTTGATCGACTAACCAAATCAGCTCATTTCTTACCAATTAGAAAGGATTATGGTATTGGCAGATTGGCAGAGATTTTTCAGCAAGAGATAGTTAGACTTCATGGTACTCCGACGGCTATTGTGTCAGATAGGGATCCGCGTTTTACTTCTCGTTTCTGGAAGGGTTTGCAGAAAGCTTGGGGTACTCGACTTAATTTTAGTACGGCTTTTCATCCTCAAACAGATGGTCAGTCAGAGAGAACTATTCAGACCTTAGAAGACATGCTAAGGGCTTGTGCTTTGGAATGGACTGGCAGCTGGGATGAATATTTGTGTTTGGTAGAGTTTGCATACAACAACAGTTGGCATGCTAGCATTAAGGCAGCACCATTTGAACTTCTCTATGGAAGGAAATGTAGATCACCTACTTGTTGGGATGAAGTAGGTGAATGTCTAATTGAAGGTCCGGAAATGATTGAGATCACTAATGAGAAAGTAGCTGTTGCTAGAGAAAAGTTGAAGGAGGCTAGGTCTCGTCAGAAAAGCTATGCCGACAAGCATCGTCGTGATTTAGAATTTCGTGTTGGTGATCGTGTATTTTTGAAAGTCTCGCCGTTTAGAGGTGTGAAACGTTTTGGAATCAAGGGCAAGCTTAGTCCTCGATTCATTGGTCCGTTTGAAATTCTGGAACGTATAGGAGAAGTTTCGTATCGTTTGGCACTTCCGCCTCAGTTATCGCATGTTCATGATGTTTTCCATGTATCTCTCCTAAGAGGATACAATTATCATCCATTACACGTTGCTTCGTATCCGTTTGATCAGATTCGATCTGATATGTCTTTATCTGAAGAACCAGAAGCTATTTTGGAAAGACAAGAAAGAATCATGAGAAGTAAAGTTATTCCATTCGTTAAGATTCTTTGGAAAAATCACCCAGAGCGTGAGGCTACTTGGGAGACCGAAGAGTCGATGCGAGCTAGTTATCCTCATTTCTTTGAATAGTTCGGTATGTTCTCATTTCGTTATCGTTTTCGTTTCCGTTTCATTTCAATTTTCGAGGACGAAAATTTTTTTTTAGAGGGGAAGAGTTGTAAAACCCGAAAATCTAAAACCTATATAAAGACTAAAATACCCTTGGAACCAAGAATAATAAAATACGTAAAATACGTTTATAATAAATTACGAAATTAAAAACCTAATAAGTAAAACTTAATGAATATGATTTCGTGAACGACTTTGGTACGACGAAGGACTAAATGTTTCGCTAATAAGTTGGGCCGTTTGTTTGTTTATTGGACTCGTGTCTTTTCTTTTTGTTTTGCGCCAAGCCTAAGCCCAAGAGGGTGATTGTTTGTGTTCGTGTGAGCCAAGGAGGGCCGAAGCCCATGTGGTTTTGTGTGTGTGTGTTCGGTTGGATCCAAGCCAACCCAAACCCAATCACTTTCCTATTCTAACTCAAATTCTATAACTATAAATACAACACATAATCATTAAATTGGAACCCTATTTTTGTCTCTCTTTTTCTTTCTCTCTTGTTCGGCCGAGAGCTTCCCAACACACCTTGGTGTCGATTTTTCTTATTCAAGTGAAGGTATAACGTTTATTCATATTCCTTTAACGTACCTTGCATGTATATGTCGAGATATATTTGTTTAAGCCGCGTTTGTCTTTCTTTTTGTTTTGGCCGAGAGGTATAAACCGAAAACAAGGAAAACCCTAATCCATTTAACTTGTAATTAATAAGGAACATGTAAAGTGATAAGTAATATTGAATCGGGTCACGTATATGTTGAGTTAAGGTGAGCCGAGACATGCATGAGTTGGACGAAGCATGCATGAGTTTTCGAATGAGGTTTAAAACATGTAACTTGAATATGTAACGTTTAGATGAGCTAGGACTTGTATAAAACATGCTAGCCGAAACCCTAGGTGAACCAAATAAGTGTACATGAGATTTAGACGTGTAATTATTGAGTAAGGGTTAAGTAAACATAAACCCTAGTTTTAAAATATGTAAAGCGTGTAAAGTATACTAAACCCTAATAACGTATGGTCACATGAAATCATAAATGTATGTGGTAAAGTGTAAAAGTAAAGAAGGTTATTAATTACGTATTAGTGGAGAGTCATTAGACGTAACATGTAAAGTAAAGTACATATTAATGAGATATTAAAGAGTAAGAACCCTAGAACATTAATGAGAGTATATTGGGGTTTTGAGCTAAATATAGTAAGTGTTATTTCATGTGTGAGTTATAACTTATAAAACTATTTTCACATTTAAAGACGGATTTGAATAAATGATATAACAAACCCTAATCTACGACATTAATTATAAAATACTTAAGACTCATTAATAAAACCCTAAAGTATAAAGATCACTAATTTTGAATACCAAATACTAAAAGATCATTTTGACGATTCTGGAATCATAAATAACTTGGACGACCGTTAATGTCTATAGGTTCTGTGAAGAGGGAGTAATCCTTTGATTTTCGTCTTTCTGCTTTTCGATCTTTGCATTGGAATAAGGTACGGATATTCTGTCTTACTTTAAGACACTTGTGTTATCGTACAGATATTCTGACCTTTTCAGTAGAGGTTTCTCTTAATGTTTTTCTTTCATATTAGGTTTTTCCTAAGCCTTTGCTATGAATCCCAAAATCTGATTTGTTTGAGCTATTGCTTATCTGAACTTTGATTTCTGAATTATGAAACATCTGATTTTGAACTATCTGATATGAAAACTATGATTTTTGGAAATATGAATGATTTTCTGATAAAAGATGATCTGTGTCAGTTATGACATTCTGATTTGACCTAAGATAGTTTGACACCCGAGCCAAATATTTAACTAGTCATGGGGGTTCCATGTCCGTATCAGTGATGCACCTCTGATATGACTCTAGGGCAGTAGAGTGATGTTCTGCCACGTCTCTGGATGGTGAAGCATATTTTTGAATATGTAGGAAGGGGCGTATGGATGCATCCTAGATCTGTTATCTGTTATATGTTATATGTTATCTGATGATTGATGCTGCGTGCGTGCACGTCCTTCATAACTCTGGTAGGTCTCCCCTACAAAGGTTGCCTTATGTGAATATGAATGTGATCTGATATAAGTTCTGGGCTCGTGGTAGTTGACTATAAACTTCTTTTGAATTTATGACTTATGCTTTGAAAATGATAAAGATTTTGTTATTGCTCATTCACTTTATTTCATGTTCGATATCACTTAGTATTCGCTTTTGCTTTCATATCTGTTCACTGGGCTTTTGAAGCTCAGCCGCACTTTTTTTTTCTTCCGCGGCAGGTATCTAAGCATTGGAAGCTGGGTTTGCTTTGGGATGAGTGCTTGAGTGGACTTACCTTAGAGATTTAGCTTTGATTTCTTATGATGCCATTTAGACTTATTTATTTCGGAAATTATGTTGACATTATTACGTTTCCGCTGGGACCTATGTATTGAAGTCTTTTGACTTGGATTATTTTCCGCATTTATGTTAAGACTTTCTTTTGGTTATGAATGTTTTGCTTTGATATGACACCATTATTTGTGATTCCTTTACCCTTGGCGGGTCGGGGCGTTACAAGTTTAATCGAAGTTTGGGACTGTTGCAGAATTCAAGTTCATAGAACTTTCCTAGGACTTGTTTTAGCTTGTTTTTATGGTCACAACCTTATGTACAACATCAATTAAACCATACTACATACACTAATTATATCAAATTACATCAAATAATTATAGAGATTGATAAAACCATATTGAATGACAAGAAAATAAACTCAAATCTTACAAGGATTAAGATGACAAGTTACTAGTACAACAAGAACAATTCAATCCTTAACCCTTCTAATCTCTAATCCTTGTCTTGAATCTTTATCCATCTTTATAATACCTTGATAATCACCCCAAAGACCACTTTACTTCAGCCCCTAACCTCTTGTATAACTCTAAATTTAACCATGGAATAACTAAAACAACCCAAGGATCATAACTAGCTACCTAAACCCTTCACTTTTGTAGTATAACTTGTTGTATGGATCAAATTGGGTGATGATGATTTATGATGAAGGATGGACAGCCATGGAGGAGAGAATGAGAGGATTTGTGCAACTTTTGCATGTAAGGAAGATAGTTATGAAGAGTTATCTTCTAGTGGGGGACAAAAGGATGGTTAAGTGGAGGGTTGTAAGACCAAGGTGTCTAAGACAAGGCCATGTGGCCTTGAGGTGTTGCCTTTGCACGCCACCTCTCCTTGAGGTGGTAGTGTGTGCTTTTATTTGTGATACCTTTAGTTTATAAGGTGTAGTTTGGTCCCGGAAATTATTAATGTTAAGCCCTTAAGTCACGAAACTTAAATCGAGCAACGTAAAAATGGAATACTTACAAAAATGTCTAAACTTATCAACATACTCTAACTATGTATATTAAATGTGTGATAAGTCTCATAGGGTGCGTCTATGTTGTTAAAACCTAATAACGTAGGTTCGAGCACGCGTATTTCGTAAAGAGTAAAATATTTACTCAAAAATAACAAAGTGGCAATAGTTCATATAAAACATGACTATTGGTGAAAGTAGAGTATTTTGAACATATAGACTTATCATAGTCTTGTGTTGGTCACAAGGAAAATTACGAGTTACTACCGGTTATCGTATTTGCTTTTACGTTAAAGTAAAAGTCAAATAGTCAAAAGTAAAAGTCAAAGGTCAACTTTAAAAAGTCAAAGGGTAAAATAGTCACTTTACTCTTGGGATGGTGGGCGGGATGTATGTGTTGATCTTACGGGATCGTCGCCCCTGACGCAATCTGGGATGGCTGATTTTATGCCAGGACGCGCGGTCATTGATGCCGCACAACGGAAACGTGTCAAGTATGATGCTAAATGTGCGGATATTGGATATGGGTTTCTCCCCTTTTCATTTTCTTCTTTTGGAGAACTTGAGAAGGATGCAGTAACCTTACTGAAGCGCATTCGACGATTCTCTATGACTCAAGATATTGGGGCACGTGCTGTGGTTCATATTTTTAATAGGATTGGTTTTGTTATTGCTAGAGGTGTGGGGGCCCAGTTAGTCTCTCGCTTCCTACTAATTTTTTGTAAATCCTTTGAGTTTTTAATAAAGTGTTGTTTTTTTTAAAAAAAAATAAAATAGATAATAATAATAATAATAATAATAATAATAATAATAATAATAATAATAATAATAATAATAATAATAATAATAATAATAATAATAATAATAATAATAATAATAATACAAAAATATAAATAATGAGCTTCATATTTTGGTAAGGAGGTGATTAGTGCATTTTTATTTTTTATTTGCACATTTCAGTGTACAATTAGTTAAAACATGTATGTACAATTGGCTAATGTGTATATAATTGAGTATTTCAATAAAAATATGAGTGTACACATCAAATCTCATTTTGATTGATACAGTTGAAAAAAAAATGTTAGATCCATTTGTTTTAGCTCGATTCTTAGTACTCCAATTTCAATCATGGTCATTTGGTTGTTTACTTAAAGTAGACTTCATAACTTCTTTAAATCAACTCAAAACCAACAACTATTTGAAAACCAAATAGTCTTCTCGAGATTAATAATTTGTTGCAAAAAGTTTAAAATTTGATAATTAGCCTACCAGAAAAGTCTCAAAACTATGTAAACGATAGTGTTTAAACATACTCAACAGTGTCAGCACACGTTGACAAACATAGCTAAATTACGTAACTCTGGAACATGTTAGATTTCTATCAAAAAATGTTGAAGTTATTTGTGCAAGCTGCTCTTCTATAAGTTGAGGGGCTAGTTATGTCATTTCAGAAGTTGTTTATGCCTTAAAAGAAGAAAAGTGTTGATTGTCAAGTTTCTCATTCTGGAAGGCTAAAGTGAAATATCTTGAGTATATATTGAGTCATCCAGATCTAGGGTTTATATCATTCATTCATTCAGTCTTGTATTCTGGTTATTTTCTCTCTCAAGTGTTTCTACACATACTCGTGTATTCTGGTAGTTGATTCAAGATCAAACACCTTTGATCTTATTAGTTTGTGTGATTAAGAGTGTTTGTAGTGAGGTTGTGTGGTGTCAAATCCAAAGGAGATCACATCTTGTCTTTTTTACTCGTTTGGTAAGCACCTATTTAGAGACTTATCTGCCATAGCAGTTGATTAATAAAATAAACCAAGGGGTGGTTGGCTGAGTGTAATATCTGGTTGTTGTGTGTTCTTTACCATTTTTACATGGTATTAGAGCCATGGTTTTGATCTGGTGGTTCTTGGGTTGAGTCTTGAATGAGGGTTTGTTACCTAATTTGGGGATTTCTAGATCTGGTGTTGTTATTGGTTAATTGAGGTCGTATTCTTTACGTTCGCGGTGAGTTTCGTCTGTTTAGGTGAGATCTGGTGGATTTCTGTGGGATTAGAAAATTAGGGTTTCTAAAACCCTAATTTAATTTTTGGGGTTTCTTGATTCTTGGTATCTGTTATTGTTTGAGGGCTCTTGTTGGGTGATCTTTAGCTCTAAAATTAGAGTTGTTGATTGTTTTCTTCCGTTGTTGGTTTATTGGTCTGTAAGTAATCTTTTTCTCTTAAGAATAACAAGTGTTTGGTTAATTAGGTGCAAACGGGTTCGGTTAACATCTTGACCCTCCATCCTGAATAGTGTGGATACCTGCTCTGGCCAACCCCAGTTCAATTAACTGATTCTTGGTTGTTTCTTGGGTGTGAGTTTATTTTTTCTTTTGATTAGTATAGTGTTTGTTGTATCTAGATTGCTGGAGGATAGGTTCTTGGGATTGTTGGAAGTTGTTGATTGTTGGTTGTGGTTTATTGTTTGTTTGGTTATCTGTTGTAGTAGTTGTTTATTTATTATTTGTTTCTCTTCTGGTTCTTGTTTGATTCTTGTGTTTCTTATTCTTTCATCATGTCTGAAAGTGGTAAGCCTAGTGGTGTTAATAATGTTCTGATCAATAATCTTGGTGCTGGTAATCCTCTACATATTCAAACTAATGATAATAGTAATACTACTCTAATTCAATTCAAATTAAGTGGTACTGAAAATTATAGAATATGGTCTGGTGCTATGAAACTTGCTTTACAAGCTAGAAATAAGTATAGTTTTGTTGATGGAACATGTTTAAGAGAATCTTTTATTACTAGTGATGTTTTGACTGCTCAATGGGATAGATGCAATGCTATTGTTTTGACTTGGCTTTAGAATTCTGTGTCTCAAGATGTTTATATGGGTCTTGTCTATTCTGAAAATGTTGCATCTGTCTGGAAAGAATTAAAGGAAACATATGATAAAGTTGATGGTTCTGTTGTCTATAATCTGTTACAGAAAATTAATTGTGTTAAACAAGGTGGTAGCTCTGTGGTTGATTATTATCATAGGCTTAACTCTCTTTGGAGAGAATTTGATGCTATAACTAAGTTGCCTATATATGTTTTTGAAGTTAAATGCTCTTGTGATGCTAGTAAAGAATAAGTGTTGCTTAAGCAACTTATGAGGTTGATGCAGTTTCTCATGGGTTTAGATGATTGTTATCAACCTGTTAGAACTACTTTGCTAGCTAGGGATCCTCTCCCAGAGGTTAAAGATGCTTATAATACTGTTTCTAGAGAGGAATCTCACATAGGTGTTCCTGGGTCTTCTAGTGTTACCGAATCTAAACTGAATGCTTCTTCATTTGCTGTTAAAACTTTTAATAACAATAGAAGGGGGTTTAACAACAATAATAATAATAACACTAGAAGTACTAATAACAACATTGTTAATAGAGGTCCTAATCCTAATCTAAATTGTAAAAATTATGGAAAGATTGGATACACTATAGAGAGATGTTATGAAATTGTTGGTTTTCCTCCTGGCTTTTCTAAAACCAATGGCTCTTTTAAGCAAAATGGTTTTAAACAAACTTATAATGCTAATGTTATGGTTAAACAAAATGAAAAGTCATCTTTAACTAGTACTTCTTCTGGTTTTACTTCTGAACAGATGAAGAAACTTCTGTCTTTGATTAATGATTCTCCATCTGGAAGCATACATGCCAATATGGCAGGTAGGGCTTCATTCTTTAATCACAATGTCTGGTTTAATATTATTTTGCCAATTCTAGTCTTACTGTTAAGACTCTTACCTTGGGGTGGGTTATTGACTCTGGTGCTAATCAGCACCTTACTATTTCTACTGATGGAATGTTTAATGTTGTTGATATATCTAGTTTAAAAATAACTGTTGGTCACCCTAATGGTACTCTAGCTACTATAAGTCATGTTGGTAATCTGAAGCTTACTAATAATGTGGTTTTGTATGATGTTTTAGTTATTCATGGTTATTGTGTTAGCCTGTTATTTGTTAATAAACTTATATGAGATAGTTTGTTGGTTTTGATGAGGATAAGTGTTATATTTAGGACTTGAAAAGGGAGAATGTCTTAGGGACTGATAGTCAGTCTGATGGCCTTTATTTGTTTGATATGCAACCTGAAAATTCTGTGAGTAAATGTAACATGATCATGTCTTTTAATGTGTCTAAGTTTGTTTGGCATAACAGAATGGGTCATCCTGCTGATCCAGTCCTGAATGTTCTTAAGTCTGATCTTGGTTTCTCTAAAAATGCTTATGTGCATGTATGTGAGATCCGTCATAGGGCTAAGCAAACAAGGGAACCATTTCCTTTGTCTGACCATAAGTTTGAGACATTGGGTGAACTTGTTCATCTAGACTTATGGGGTCCATACAGAGTCACTAGCAGAGAAGGTTATAAGAGCGGAGGGTGTGGGGAATTCGTAGCTCACCGTGAGCTGAGCTGGAGCCTCGTCATGGCTCGCCGCCACACCGCCACCCCTCGTCGTGGCTCGCCATCGACAGCCTCTTCATACAGACGGCGAACTAAAAACCTTGAAAAGTGGGACCCATTGATATATAAACGGTTTGATTTTTTTTAAATCCTTCCGTTGTAAATTTTTTTTGGGTGTATGATTTGAAGATGATGATAAATTGATGATTGATCATAGAGAAGGATATTTGGTTGTGTTTGTATTCGGTTGTGGTTTGTGTGGAGATGAAAGATACAACCTTTAAATCAAGATCATTAATGCCCAAATATTTCTTTCAGGATTATTAGTTGTAATATTTACACACACAAACACCCTTTAGTGTGTTTGTATTCGGTTGTGATTATTAGTTGGCTCCAGATAACGTTTTCTCCTTTTTAAGTGGATAATAAAGTTGTGGTGAATAAACATGTAACGTTTTACATTTATTTATTTATTTATTTATTTATTTTTTAACTTCTTTTTAAATATATTTTTTTGTATATTTATTTTAATAAATAAATTTAGTTTATACGAAAATTTGAAAAAGCAAAGAATAAAGTGGTAGTAGTGGGCCCCAAATGAAGAGTTTGAGGTTTGTTATGAGGGAGGAGGGTTTGTTGTGGTTAGTTGTGGAGGTTTGTTATGCTGATGTGGCGTTGAGGTGGCGGTGATGAAGAGGTTAAGGTTTGTCACCACACCCACCCCTCTAAGTACTTCTTGACTGTGGTTGATCACTATACTATGGCAGTATGGGTATACTTAGTAAAAACTAAGGATAAAGTGTTTGATGTTTTTGAGTCTTTTATAAACATGTTTTATAATCAGTTCATTTCAAAGATTAAAATTGTAAGATCTGATAATGGAACAGAATTTGTGAATAAAAAAATGCACCAAGTTTTTTCTGATCTTGGCATAATACATCAAACTTCTTGTGCTCATACTTCTCAGCAAAATGGGATTTCTAAAAGGAAACATAGACACTTTCTTAATGTGGCAAGGAGTCTTATGTTTCAAGGGGAATTCCTTTAAGATTCTGGTTTGATTGTATTTTAACTGTTGTCTATCTGATTAACAGGCTGCCATCTTATGTTCTAAAAGGTAAATGTCCCTTTGAGATGATTCATAAAAGAAAACCTAATCTTTCCCATTTGAGGTCTTTTGATTGTCTATGTTTTGCAACAGTTTTAAATAATCATGATAAAATGAGTTTTAGGTCTAAAAAATGTGTTTTAGTTAGATATTCTGCAGTTAAAAAAGCTTATAAACTTTTAAGTTTGGATACAAGAAATGTGTTTTTTTCATAGAGATGTAAGGTTTTATGTAAAAAAATTTCCTCTTAAAATGAAAACCTATGATTCTACAGATGCACAAAGTGCAAGGGAAGCAGATCATTTTAATTTTTTTGATAATCTGGGGTCTCAAAGTCCCAATGATGAAGGGAGAGATTCACCAGTTGATGATGGCAGTGAGCCACCTTCCTTTGATGCGACAGATAATACACAAGGTATTACAACAAATACTGCACAAATGCATCAGGAAGGGTGGCAATCTGCAACTAACTATGGTGACCAAAACTGGTCTGAGGGCAATGTTGGTCAAAATTTAAATGAATCATCTCAAACCAGTCAAGTTAATAATGATGTGCAGTCTCCTGTTTTAAGAAGGTCTAATAGAGAAACTAAGCAACCTGTTAGGTTTAATGATTATGTGCTTAGTTCCAAGCTCAGATATGGTATAGAGAAGTATGTTGATTATAGGAGATTGAATGTGTCAAATAAATGTTTTGCTTCCACTTTGAATAAATCTGTTGAGCCTATGTGTTATAATGATGTTGTTAAAGACCCTAATTGGGTTGATGCTATGAATAATGAAGTTGAGGCTTTAAATAGAAATAATACTTGGACTGAATGTGATTTACCTCCTGGCAGAAAACCTATTGGTTCTAAGTGGATATGGAAAATAAATATAAGTCTACAGGAGAAGTTGAAAGGTATAAAGCTAGGCTTGTTGCTAAGGGCTTTAATCAAAGAGAAGGATTTGATTATGATGAAACTTTTAGTCCTGTAGTTAAGATGGTTACTGTGAGAAGTTTGATTAGTATTGCTGTTAATATGTCTTGGCCATTATATCAGTTAGATGTAAACAATGCTTTCTTGTATGGTGATTTGGTTGAAGATGTTTACATGCCTTCGCCTGAAGGTTATAACAGTAATGATAAAAACAAAGTATGCAAGCTTAATAAGTCTTTGTATGGTCTTAAACAGGCACCAAGGCAGTGGAATGCTAAACTCACTGCTGCCTTGGTCGAACATGGTTTTGTTCAAAGCAAATTTGATTACTCTTTGTACATTAAACAAAAAGGATCTATATTTGTTGCTCTTCTTGTTTATGTGGATGATATTGTGATTACAAGCAATAATGAATCTGAGATTAGTAGCTTTAAAAGGTTTTTAAACTCTAAGTTTTTAATTAAAGGCCTTGGTGAGCTCAAATATTTTCTTGGTATTGAAGTCTTAAGGAATGAAAAGGGGGTTTGTATGTCTCAAAGGAAGTATCGTTTAGAATTGTTATATGAGTATGGTTTGTTGGCTGCAAAGCTAGTGGACACTCTTTGAATACTGTTTTGAATCATATTGAGTCTAACAAAGACAAGTACTTAAACAATAATATTGCTTATCAAAAGTTAGTTGGAAAACTTATATACCTCACTAATACCAGGCCTGATATTAGCTATATTGTTCACTGTCTAAGTCAACATATGCATTATCCTTTACAGTCTCATATTAAAGCTGCTTTAAGAGTTTTGAAATACTTAAAAGGTCACCTGGGTCTGGGTTGCAATTTAATAAAGAATCTAGTCTTAAGTTGAGTGCATATTCTGATGCAGACTGGGCTAAATGTCCAAAAACTAGAAAATCTTTTACTAGTTTTTGTGTTTTTTTGGGTAATTCATTGATTTCATGGAGAAGTAAAAAACAAGCTACTTTGTCTTAGAGTTCAGCAGAGGCTGAATATAGAAGCCTTACTTCTGTGGCTTGTGAAGTTATTTGGTTGAGTAACTTGTTGCATAGTTTTGGTCTAAATGGGTTGTTTCCAGTGAATGTGTATTGTGACAGTAGTGCAGCCATACAAACTGCAGCTAACCCTGTGTTTCATGAAAAAATAAAGCATATTGAGTTAGATGTGCATTTTGTTAGAGAAAAGGTGGCTACTGGTGTTATTGTGACTAACAAAGTTCATACAGATGAGCAGACTGCATACATTTTTACAAAGTGTCTTGGTCAGTCTCAACATAAGGTTCTTTGCAAAAATCTTGGTTTGTTTGACATGTTTGCAGGTGTTAAAAATTCTGGTATGGATAACAAAGGAGTGGATGATGGTTGTGGTAATCAGCTTGAGGAGGGGTGTTGAAGTTATTTGTGCAAGCTGCTCTTCTATAAGTTTAGGGGCTAGTTATGTCATTGCTCAAAAGTTGTTTATGCTTTAAAAGAAGAAAAGTGCTGATTGTCAAGTTTCTCATTCTGGAGGGCTAAAGTGGAAATATCTTGAGTATATATTGAGTCATCCAGATCTAGGGTTTGTATCATTCATTCATTCAGTCTTGTATTCTGATTCTTTTCTCTCTCAAGTGTTTCTACACATACTCGTGTACTCTGGTAGTTGATTCAAGATCAAACACCTTTAATCTTGTTAGTTTGTGTGATTAAGAGTGTTTGTAGTGAGGTTGTGTGGTGTCCTTCTAAAGGAGATCACATCTTGTCTTTTGTATTCGTTTGGTAAGCACATATTTATGGACTTATTTGCCATAGTAGTTGATTAATAAAATACACCAAGGGCTGGGTGTAATATCTGGTTGTTGTGTGTTCTTTACCATTTTTACAAAAAATCCAAAGCTAAAACATAAATCAATGTCAAATTTATCATGATTATGATTTTTAGTCAAAGCTCATATATTTTGGGTATGTTTATTGGTGAGTGTTTGAGATCTCGTGGAAAACTAGACATTAATAAATGTTTTGTTTTGTGACAATATTTATATTTTCTACGTCTCAAAATTATTGTCCCCGTTTGACTTTTTCGGTATTTCTTTTACAATTTTGACCTTAAATATTTTTGTTTGTTCTATATAATACTTGATGCAAATTATATGAATGGATTGCGTTTTAAATGTATTTTCATTGGTATAATTTCATCAGCTATTTTATATCACAAACAAAAATATTTAATGTCAAAGTTGAAAAAGAAAGACCGAAAAAGTTAAATGGAGACAATAATTTTGAGACTGAGGTAGTAGAAGCTTATGAAATTCAAAGATTTGCTTTTCTTTTATAAGCTACTTGAAATATCTTAGGAGTAAGGGAATTTTTGAAATGATTAATTATATTTTTTTTTTGGTAAAGTTCCCCAGTAAAATATATTACACCAAAAAAAACATTTATATGATTAATTATATTAATACCCTTGAATCAATATCTATATCTTTGTTCAAATGTCTATTTCACAGTCATAAGCTCCAGCTTTAGCTAGTTTGTCATAAAAATAACCCATTGTATAAGCTTCAGCTAGTTCTGCAATATATGAACTTTAGCCCCTTTCTTTCCGAATAAGAATAAACTGAGATAGACCAGCAAGTTTGAAGAAGAAAAAAAAGCTATAAATAGAAAGATCCTTTGATTCTGTGGAAATCAGTGGCCACTATTAGAATTCAAAAAAGAGTCAAATAAAGCATTGTTTCATATTCAAGAATCATTTCCACAAACTTCACATAAGGCATATATGCGGACATCATCATCATAAAAGGTCACCAAACATGTTGTGTGTTTTTAGGTGAGCTGCAAAAGTCCAAAGTTTCAAATAACCCAATATTTTTGGGCCAAGGTAATTAAGTTTGGAGACTCATGGTGCTCGGTGTGGGAGGTGATTCGCCCGCCAAAGGCACCAAAGGACCAATGGCGCGTTAAACCTACACCATGGATCTCGTCGTCCATTCGCCATCCGACATTTAGCAGGTGAAATCACGACCCGCCACATTTTTTTTTTTTTTTAGTGTGTAGGTATTTTTAATGGAGTACTTTATGGGACCTACAAAGTATTATTGGGAGGGTGATAAGGTGGAGATAATAACGTGTTATTCGTCACTACGTCACCGACCACTCTAACAAGTTTTTCTTACTCAATAACATACTTTGTGCTAAACATAGTTTATATTTTTGTATAATGATTTGTTAACAACAACTTTATAAGTTTAGTTTAATTATTTCATGTTTATAAAAATGACATTAAGTGAACTCATATACTTCGTAATTAATTATACAATTTAATCATTTTAAACATGGTACGTGATGTTAACTATGAAACATTTGACATTCGTTAGGTGCTAATTATGTATATTACGGTTTTAGCCTGCTTTTTATAAGTTTCCTTACAATCGAAAGACTAATGGCATGAAGCTCGTTCAAGTTGGGGTATACGATGAACGCAAAGATACATGAAAGCAAGTCTAGACAAACACGAAACAATAATTGGAATACGATGTCCTTGTTGGCTTGTTGCCATCCTTGGTTCGACACCTAAAGATGTGTTGCTTTCACATATCACATCTTGTCTTTGTTTCGTGTTCTAAACCATGAATGGTGTACTGACTACTAATACTCCCTCCGTCTCAAAATTATTGTCAAGAGACAAGAAACACACAATTTAATAAAAGTGGGACCACTTTAATTTTCAACCATTCAAAAGGTATATTCCCTCACAAAATTCTCTAGTTTTTACTATAAAAGGAAAGTGGACAATTAATTTGAGACATCCAAAAAAGGAAATGTGGACTATTATTTTGAGACGGAGGGAGTATTTTGTAGTTTATCCAAATAAGGGCCGGCTCAAAGGGGGTGCATGGGGTGCCATTGAGCTGGGGCCCTTCTCCCTAAGGGCCTATTTAAAAAAAAAATTATATGTATATTAAATCTAAATATGAGTAAAGCTCATTTGGATTTTTTGATCAGTAAAAAAAGAGTAGAAAGTTATTGACTCTAGTTGAGCTCACTGCATCCAATTCCATCTTTCCAATAAACTTCATATTATGTTATTGCATTTTACTATTGATTTTTTAGAGGCCCATTTTTTATTCTCGAGCCGGGCCTCAAATATTTTTTATATTTTCAAAGACGGCACTGCCAAATAATGTGATGTTAGGTAATGTTGGGCAAGTCATTTGTCAAGATTAATTCATGTGTAATGTTTCATGATTCCGTGTAGACTTCTTACTTCTATTATATAGAAGTATTCTTATTAGTACTCATGCAAGGCACGATGACAGTGGCGGACCCTGGGTGGTTTTCGAAGATTCACAGGAACTGGGTGGTTTTCGAAAATCTGTCACATAAACACATGTTTTGTTTCACATAAACACATATATGATTTTGTTTTGTTTTGCATACAGATAAACAGCCGTGTGAGATTTGATATGCACATCACAATAAAAAAAAATGATATATACATCGCACATATGCAAATGCTTTGTTATATTTTGTTTTTTGAGATTATACAGGGATTATTAAAGTTTTGAGGAGAGTTATTTTACATAGCAAACTTTTTCTACATATCAAGGGACTCATCTCTACCATACATTTAAAAAATCATCAATGACTGAGATTAAAAGCATTTTATTATTTCACCTATTTATATAATTTAAATATCTCTTAAACCGTTAATCGTTAAGTGAAAATATTTACACCGTCACGAAGAGCATTTAATTATTTTTCTATAGACGGGCACTTTGATATACTTTCGAAAAAAGAAAAAAAAAATCATTTTTTTCACGTTTTTTCATCTTTTTTTACGTTACTTGAAATTTGTATGAAAAAAATCATATATGATTAAACACTAATTTGAATATCACATACATGTGATATTCAAATTAGTGTTTAATCATATATGATTTTTTAATGGAAATTTCAGTAACGAAAAAAACTTTAAAAAAAAAGGTGAAAAATACGAAGAATTTTTTTTTTGTCGAAAGTATATCAAAGTGCTTATCTATAGAAAGATAATTAAATGCTCGTCGCAATGATATTTTTGTTTTCACTTAACGATTAACGGTTTGAAAGTTATTAATATTGAAAAAAGAAGATGAAAGTGAGTTTTTTAAATTGTTGGGATTAATCTCATCCATTAGATCAAATAAAAATGGATGGTGAAGATTGATCCTGTAAATAATCTTTTGTCCTCAAATGATCTTAAATCTAAAGTTTTATGGTAATTTATGATTGACTACGACATACTTGACTCAAACAAACCCATCATAATCAATAAACATTTCTCGTATATACGCAAAGCTTCCAAAGAAAATAGGATCAAGATCCTCTCAAGTTGTATAACACAACTTGACTCAAGTTAAACGATTGTGAGCCATTGGATTTAATCCAATGGCTCAAATCAAAAGAACATTTTTTTGATTTGAGCTACTGGATTGAATCCAATGGCTCATAAGTCCCTAACTTGAGTCAAGTTGTGCTTCCAACTTGAGAGGATCTCCCTCCAAGAAAATATCCGAATGGTAAATAAGAATGGATCTAGACTTTCTCGGTAAATAAAGGACAAGTTAACACTATCTGTGTCACATCAACCTCAAACGTATATGTCTTGTCTTGTGCTTAAAATTAGACGAATTTTCATATTTGGACCATTTTCTACTTTATGGTCACTTATATATATATATATATATATATATATATATATATATATATATATATAAATAAAATAAAAAATAAAAAAGTTTTACAAATTTAGTCTCGTGTGACTTTATTGAGAACTTGACACGTTTTTAAAAGTCGGTGAGGTTTTTTTTACCAAATCGAAGTGACGTTTTATACGATTAATGTTATATTTTACTATACCAGTTTATCTTTTAAAAAAATCAATCGTGAGTCTCTCTTTTTATTAAAAATCAGTCGTGTGTCTTGCTTTTTTATTTATTTATATATTTTTCGAATAAAAAAGCGAGGCTCACGGTTAACTTTTTGAATATGACGAACAAGTCTATCAAAAAACATAATTTTGATCACACAAAATGTCTAGTTTAGAAAAAAAAACGCTGCCGACTTTTGAACACGCGTCAAATTTTTAATGGAGTCACACGGTCTACTAATCGCGCAATACTAAATTTTGAAATCTTTTTTTCTTTTACTAGAAAGTTGGTGAAGTAGAAAATGGACCTAATTCAAAATTTTCTTTAAAAATTATTACAGGTTCTAGTCTTCTAGATTCACCCGAACAATATGAGAAAGAAGATGTGACAATTCTATTCTATTATCTTTATATACTATTAGGCGTACACTTTTTGCCCAAGCACTGTAGCAAACACAAGCATTTTGCCCAAGCACTGTAGCACAAGTGCATTAAATGCAATACTATTTAACAAGTGCATTAAATGCAAACTTTGCCAAATTGGCGAAAACAGCCCCTGAGGTTTAAGTGTCATTGCAAAGTAAGTCCTTTAGCATTAATAATCTTTCGCAACTTAGCAAAAACAGCCCTTGAGGTTTAAGTGTCGTTTCAAACAACGTCTTTTAAGCAATCCAGCTGCATCGCGCGGGTTTTCCAACACTCGTATATATACTAAAAGTGGGGAGGAAACTTGCTGCAACAATACTCCCCTAACATTAATTGCCAACTTTCGCAACTTGACAAAAATAGTCCCTGAAGTTTAACTGTCGTTGCAAAGTAAGTCCTATAGCATTAATTGCTATCTATAGCAATTTGGCAAAAATAGTCCCTAAGGTTTAAGCGGCGCTGCAAAGTAAGTCATGTAAGTGTCGCTACAGAGTAAGTCCTTTGAAGCCAATCCCGCTGCATCGCGCGGGTTTCCCCACTCGTTTTATCTAACAACAAAGAGAATTTGGTTGCTTTTGATTTCCACAAATGAATCAAGTTAATACAGTAAAAAGTTAACTTAAAGTAAAACGGGTCAAATGATTAAAGTAGTCAAAACTATATTTAAACACTTGTAACATTTTATTCAAATGAACCAATTGACCCGTGAGATTATAAGTACTAATCAACCATTAAAAAATGTTAAGCAATTCATTAAAAAATCAGCGTTTATTTCAATAAAGATTCTATGTTGGATGTTCTAATCACACAAGTTGTTTTATTTTGACATGAGATACCTGTAAAAATATTCTTGTTGTTGTTTATGCAAAACTACTACAAAAATAAATAAAATAAATAAATAAACTATATTGTTACAAGAGGTTTGGCGTGACAAAAATTTATTTACAAGTATACGACATCAGTAAAGTATGAATAAAGAGAGATGGTGTAAAAGTCATCTTCATATTCTAATAATTAAAGTCGAAAAAAATAATTAGATCCATGTGTTTTAGCTTGATTCATATTTTAGTAAAGTAAGATCTTTAACGTAATTTTATATTTCTATCCAATCGAAGTCATAGTTGAGTGGTTGTTTGCTTAAAGTAGACTTTATCACTTCTTAAAAATCCATATATTAGATCAACTTAAAACCAACAACTATTTGAAACCACATAGTTTTCAATCAAATTTAAGAGGAATCTTACAACAACAAAAATTTTACAAAATGATTTTTCCATAATGATATATTATGTAAATTTGTAGATGCAGATAAAAGATAAAATTCAAAAGTAAGTGAGAAAATGTCACTAATTGTATGACAAGTCATTTTGTGAAAAGTTTATGAATTTTTTTTTTGTAGTTATGTCAGTTTACCACATTTAAAGCTAACACCGAATCGATATTGATAAATTGTTGTAAAAGCATTAAAAACTAATAATTAGCCTACAAAATAGTCTCAAAACTAATATGTCTAAGATAATGTTCGAACCAAGTCAGCAAACCGCTTACGAATATGTATGTCCACCTTGATAAACATAACCATTTAAAAAAAAAAAAAAAAAAAAAAAAAAAAAAAAAAAAAAATCATCATATCTAAAATCAACTGAACTACAGACACACACTTGAATAGTAACCAGACATAAAATATTTAAACTTAGATCTCTATCAAAAAATCAAAATAAAAACGAATCTCTAAGTATTTAACTCAAATTTATTATAATCAACAACAACGATACCCAAATTTATCATAGTCAAAGCTCCCATTTTCAACCCCTATAGTTTTGAACATAAGAAATTTTGAATCACAAAATCAAGGGTGTGTTTGGTTTGTAAAAAGGATTAGAATTGGATTTAAATTTAAAATGGTATAGAAGTTACATTTATTTGATAAAATTGTTAGTTTTGTAATTAAATTAGAACTAAAAATATTACTTTTCCGTCTTAAAATTATTGTTTACAGATAAAAAAACACAATTTTTAAAAAATGGGACCACTGCACTCTTCAACCAATTAAATATCATTCTCACGCACTAAACTCTTCTTTGATTGGTTGTCACAAAAAAACTTTGGGACATCCCAAAATGGATATGATGACTATAATTTTAGAACGGAGTGAATTGTATAAAGTGAAAAGATGTGTGACTGTGTGTGAGAGAAATAGAGATATCATAAGGAGTGTGCAATACTAGTTTTTATGGTGATCATTGACACCACTTTCACATCAGCGTCACATCATCATTCAACACATCACCACTATCATCACCTTTTAGTTTTTGTGGTCATCACCATTAAATTTACTATTTTATACAAACATATCACACAAAATACTACATACACACTCACATACCAAAAAAGAATATAATGGTGATAGATATCACCACTATGTGCAAAATTCAATGGTGATGGTTTTTTTATTATGGTCTTCACACGTGAGGGGGTGATAATAGTGAGTGGTCACCCCTATAATAAACAATCCAAGAGTTCTAGGTATTCTAAGACTTTGTACAATAAGTGTGAGGTGTCACCCTCCACACCTTTCACACTATTGTACCCATCATCACCTTACGCATGAGGTAAGCGGAAAAAAAGGACGAAAGGTAACTGCCATTACTAGTCAGGTACCGTGTAAAGTGGTTGTTTTTATTAGTGGTTTTGATTTTTTAGTGTGTGTAGAGTATTTTGTGAGGTATATTTGAAAGGTGAGGGGAGTGGTGATCATTGCACATGAAAGGTAAGGGTAGTGGCGATTTGCTGAATGGTGATGTGACACTGAGATGGAAGATGATAAAGTGGTGACCAGTGTTCTAAAAGGCGCGCCAAGGCGTGAGGCGTAGCCTCGCCGCTACGAAATGGACCTTGGCGGCAGCTCTAGGCGTAGCGTGGGATAAGGCGAGAAAATGTGCGCCTTTTGCTAAGGCGTGCCGTCATTTTTAGAAGCATTTAGGTGATTTACGGATTTGGGCTTGAATTTCTAGTATTTGGGGTATTTCCTTCTTGGGCCTTTTAATTTCAAAACCTAATTCCTACTTGGGCCTCATATTTGGGCCTGACTATTTGGGATTTGGGCTTTAGTATTTGAAATTGCTCTTAAAAAATGATATAAAATTATAAATACATAAATCTATAAATATTTTTTTGCCGCTTTAAGCACGCCTTAAGAAACGACAAGGCTTCGCAAAGGCTCGTAAGGCTTAAGGCGTGACTGTGCCGCCACACCACGCCTCATGTTATTTATAACATTGGTGGTGACCATTGCACCTAGTCTAATATGTTTACCCCCATTATTACCTCAACATTCTCACTTGTAACACTCACACACCAAATACATCCTCACTAATAACCTGTTAAAAACACCCTTTTAAGACCCATCTTTTTTTTTCCTTTCCCATTTTTTAAACAAACTAATTTTTCATTTTTTAAATAAAAATACAATTATATGAAACTAAAAATAAAATTTAAGAAAAAAAAACATTACATAAACTTTAATATCTAAAAGTAGGGGTGTTCATCAGTTCGATTATCGGGTTGTTCGGTTAAAATTTTCTTATGGGTAAAACCGAACCGAATCAAACTCGAATTGATTAAACTGAAGCGAAAACCGAATCCTTATAACCGAAAACCGAACCGAATAACCCGAATTACACAATTTTAATTATTTATTCATTAATTTATATAGATTTTTAGAAAAGAAAAATAATAATAAGCTTAATAAATATTATATTTATAGTATGAAAGAGTTTTAATATTTCTTTTATAAATATATATATATATATATATATATATATATATATATATATATATATATATATTTATATTTGAATTCGATTTTTGGTTCGGTTTTTGGTTTAGATAGTTAAAACCATAACCGAACCAAAAACCATATATTTATTTCGGTTCGGTTACAAGTTCAGTTCGATTATTTTCGGTTCGGCTCGATTTTGTTTTCAGTTTATTCGGGTATTCCCAACCCATTAACACCTCTATCTAAGCGTTTAAAAACAAAAAAAATGAAACAAAAAACATACATCATCTTCATCCCACACACTATCACAACACACATACACTCACTCACTCCCTGTCGACACACAAACAAAATCAACACATACAAACATATCTTATTAATAATAAAATAAAAAATAAAAAAAACCCACAAAAACCCATTTAAATCAAAAAGAAAAAGAAAATTCTCCACTCCAACATGTGATGGTTTACCAACGTTGGGCTCAACGACGTTGGTTTTGGCTTGAGTCCGATGTGATAACACTGAGTCCACGTAAGCAACGCCCCCCAATGTTACCATACCGTGTACTATAAGATAATGTCATAAGGCTAGGCACAATAGTGACCCTCAGCGACTCTCATTTTTCCTGCCACCTAAGCTTTCTCTCTCCTGCGACATACAGATGACCTTTTAGGCACGATATAACTATCGACATTTTTTTTTAATTTTTTTTAACAAATTTTTTAACAACAAAATTAAAATTCATTAATAATAAAACACATTATATATAATAAAAATACAAATTACATTTTTTTTAGAAGTTACAAAATTAGAATTAAAAAAATAATAATAAAAAAAAAACAAAACTTAAACCAAAGCCCAAATATAACCATGCTTAGGGCTGTAAACGAACCGGACGAACACGAATGGAGCCTTGTTCATGTTCGTTTGTTTAACTTTAACCGGACAAATAAACGAACACGAACGCTTAAACGAACGAATTTTCTTGTTCATGTTCGTTATTAAGAAAATTAGTTGTTTATGTTCGTTTATTAAGACACTAAACGAACGTTAAACGAACATAAACGATCGAATATAAATGAGCATATGCAAACAAACATAAAATTTCTTAATATATGCACAATATATTGTTTTACAAGTGTCGTTTTGTTTGAACAAGCCAATTTTAAAATTATAAAATTAAAAGATATGATATACAAACATAAATAAATAAATGAACATAAACGAACGTTAACGAACACATAATCGAACGTTCACGAACATAAATGAACGGACGCGACTATTGTTCATGTTCGTTCATTTAACTAAACGAATGTAAAATGTTGTCCATGTTCGTTCATTTAATAAATAAACGAACTTTTTACCGAACGGTTCATGAAATGTTCGCTGAACGTTCAGTTCGTTTACAGCCCTAACCATGTCCAATCAAAGTATTAAAATAATCACTTCCCTAATTCTCATTTAAACACGCACCATTTCATTTCTTGCAGCTACAACTTAGGGCTGAGCACAAAACCGAGAAAACCGAGCCGAACCGGAAAACCGAGCCGAACCGGACCGACCATTTTCGGTTCGGTTTCGGTTCTATGTCTTATCGGATTTCGGTTTTCGGTTCGGTTCGGTTCGGTTCGGTCCGACCCAAAACCGACCAAACACGCACCTAAAGCATGTAAACCGGGCCGAACCGACCGAACCGACACAAAACCGAACCGAACCGATTCGGTTCGGTTTCGGTTCATTTTTTGCGAAATTCGGTTCTCGGGTCACGTCGGTTCGGGTCGGTTCTGGACCTTTGCTCAGCCCTACTACAACTAGTGACTTGTGACCGAAAAATAAAAAAATCTTTTTTTATTTGTTTTTTTTAAAAGTGACTTGTGACCGAGTGTCGACCAAGGTTGAGCTCCCGACCCTTATACCATCCGACCTTCAACGACTGAGAATGACACAACAAGAACGACTGATGCCGACCTTCACGACCAAGTCGGTCGCGCTCCTTATTGTAGGGAGCCTAATGAAAACTCACGGTACTTAGGGCCCGTTTGGTTTGTTGCTAGGAATGACAATGGGTATCGGATTTGGTATGGGGTAGAATGATAATGGATATGAAAAAGTGTATCATTACGATTGTTTATGTTTGGTTCATAAAATATGGAATGAAAAAGTGTATAGATATTTGAATTTTGTAGTGGAAAAGAGAGTGACCCGTGGGAATGGATTTCATAGACACCAAATTGGTGTGTAATGAATCTGTGACTATGATATACCCATTTCATTCCCAGGCCCATTAAACAAATACCATTAACCGAAACGAAATACATAAATCCATTCCGATAAGCGCATACCAAACGCACCCTTATTATCTTTCAGGTGCGTAGGCCCTTTTACACTATTTGAATTCCCATCCCTTATACCTAGCTACAAAGTTCCAAAACTAAACCAAATCCAAAACCTTCATAACAAACACCCCAAAAGTTTTAACACAAACCTAAAACTCATGGTGGCAATTTTTGACACGACATGATAAACGACATGAACCCGACACGAAGTTAAACATGTTTGAGTTGAGGATAAATAGGTTTAGGTAAAAAACGGATCAACCCGTCTAACCCGTTTAATAAACGGGTCGTGTTTGGGTTGAGTAAGTATTAAACAGGTCAACCCGTGAACCCGTTTAAGTATATGAGATCTTAAAAATAAAATATATAACCTGGTTTTCATGTTAGATGTGGATTAAATGTATTGGGTTTTCTAACTTGTGCCCTAAGGGCATAAGTTAAGCACACAAAAAGGACACCGAAAGTACACATGGACCTACATAAAAGTATACTTGTCTGTACTTTTATGTGGATCCCTGTGTACTTTTCAGTGGGTCCCTGTGTACTATCGGTGTGCTTAACTTGTGCCCTAGGGCACAAATTAAAAAAACCCTAAATGTATTTTGTTATTTACTTAGTATGAGTGAATTATAGTTTTATACCTTAGATATCATGAAAATTGACGCTTGTAATTCAGAAAATTGTCGCATAGTTATTTATAAGTTATTCTTATCATATTTTAGATCTTTATATCATTTTTTGCGTATACCTGGCCATAAGATAGAGGTTGGGACCATTGTACGCTTTCAAGTCAAGAGGTGAGAAAAATTCTTTCGGTTTTTATTAGTTTATGCTTCTTTTCCTGATTATAGCTATTCATGACAATATAATGTCTCTTTTTTATTCACATGTCTACTTTGTCTATCTCTCTATATGTTGGCTGAGGTTCACATGTTTAATTTCCAATTTTCAAAACTAAATGTGAGGTAAAAATGTTCATACGTAAATCTCTCTCGGGTTTTTTATGACGCCTGAAAGTTGGTCAAAGATAAACTAGCACTTGCCTTGTAGTGTAACTGACCAAATTATATCCCTTGTAACTGACCAAACTAGCGTCTATCGGGTTTTCAAAAAATACAAACTAACCCGGAACCCGACCCTATAAGGAATCGGGTTTGGGTCTTCGGGTTAGACAGTTCATCAAGCACAAAATGTTGGTCAAAAAAAGTTATATTTGCATGTGACTCAAAACCAAAATTAAATGAACATAATAAGTTCTCACGCTCATGCATAAAAAATAAGAAGTGATTTGCACACTTTTATGTTTTTTGAGACACTCTTTTTTATACTTCAAGCATGCTAGATACCAAATCTCTAGCCATTAAAGAAAGAGTAGGAAATCTCGGGCTATTTACTTTCCATCATAGCAAAATATCAAAATGCACATTCTTGTCAAATGGTTCAAGATTTTCAAGAGTTTTACCTTTTCTTAAATGACAACTTTGGCACTGTTGGAATGAGCGACAATGATCTAAACCATTCATGGGCAGGGTTTGTGTTTGGAAATTGTGAATATGAACCGTTATTTAGATTTTCTTTTAAATGGGCTTATCAATTAAGAGTTGTGACTAATGATCTATGATGAATGGGCTTTAGTTGAATAATTAAAGATGTGTAAATCTATTAATGAGTCTAATAAGGTTTAGCGGGTTAACCCAATAACAAACTAGCTAAAACCCTAATCCGACCCTATTAGGCTATCAGGTCTATTGGGTTGACTAGATAAATCCAATAAGGTATATTGGACCCAAATCAACCCGACCCTATAATGCCTTACCTTATTGGGTTCGGGTAGGGTCGGGTCGACCTATATGACGCTGCCGTGATTGAATTTCATATGCTATAACTTTTATTAATCATATTACTACCATTAATTAATATAACTGTTAAAGTTATCATTATGCTAAATGATTATGGTTGCAAGGAGAAAGAATAAGTGTTGTGCAGGGTTTCTTTCTCATATAAGAAATTAAGATACATAGAAGACAAGTTTTTTTCTTTTTTCTTTTTTTTTTTTTTTCTTTTTTGTCTAACCTATGCATCGAAACTAGTTTGTCTGGTTTGGCTTTAACCGGTCGATAGTTGTAGGTATTCTTGTGAACCTTAATATTTTAAATGCTACCGAACATGTTTGCAAGATTTGTCATACAACTATTTGTAGGTATTCAAAAGGGCTAAAGAGTGAACATATGTTTTGTCTCAGCATATGCACTCTCCTCTAAAGTCTCATTTGCAGAGTGCCTTATATGTTCTCAGATACCTAAAAGAGTCTCGTGGAAAATGTGTGAAATTTTCTCATAACGGGTTATCTAACATGTTGGAAGGGTATGCAGATTAGGCTAAGTGCCCAAAGACTAGAAAAGAGAAACAAGCAACACTCCCCAATGGCGCTTCTATAACATGCTCACACCAAGCTCTTTAAGAACAAACTGTGTGACAAGTGGTAGTGGTATGAAACTATGAATGATGTTGACGGTCGTCGTAATTTGACATTACATTGGCTCGTTATTCGTTTTCAGTTGTCAATAAATTTGTGGTTTGGATTTCGTCACTCCGAAGGAAGCCACTATCAAAGATATCTTCGTACTGAAGTATCAAAAGTGCACTCAACCCGACGACTAAGAGATCGTGGTTTGGATAAAAGGGCGACAATGAACATCTTTTTCATTTTCCTCAAAGTATGTGTGGTGTAGATATATTTTGAGGGAAAAAGTTGCGAGTGGTCATGATGGGAACATAACAAGGGAAAGTAGTCATGTAAAACCCTAAAAATATGAAACGTGTTAAGAGACTAAAATACCCTTGAAATCGAACATTTATTAAATACGTAAAAACACGTTTATATCATTTAACGAAAATTAAAAACTAACTTACGAATAATAAAAACTTAACGAATATGTTACGTGATCATTTTGGTACGACGAAAGATGTAAATGTCTCGCGTAAAAGTTTGGGCCTTGTTTTCGTTATTTGGGAACCAAGATGGGCTCGTTTCTTTTCTTGCCAAGCCGAGAGTCCAAGAAGCCCACAAGGTGGCGTTTGTTTTTGTGTTCGGTTGGACCAAGCCGAGCCCATAACCCCCCTCCTCAAGCCCAAACCGAAAATGCTACTACTATAAATATAACACATAAACTCAAAAGTGAAACCCTAGTTTAGTTTTTGCCTCTCTTTCTTTTCTTTTCTCCTACTCGGCCGAACCCTAGCAACCTTGGTGTCGAGATTTTGCTTCAACCAAGCTAAGGTATAACGTGTTTCTCGTCTTCCTTTGATGCACCTTAAGTTAATATGTTGTAGCTTGTTTGTTTTAGTCGACTTGTGTTTTCTTTTTCCTTGTGTCGAGCCGTATGAAACCAAACAACACAAACCCTAATGATTTGAATCTTATAAGTATTAAAGAACATGTATGTAATATGTATTATTGAATCGGATCATGGTTAAGTCGAGCTATAAAAGAACCAAACCACATATATAAATGTTATCATGCCTAATAAATTCGAAACCCTAATTGGAATGGAACCCTAAGTGTAATTAATGGTCTAAACATGTGATTATAATGGTTTTAATAAACCCTAAAACTGGACAGCATCATATGTCGAACTTGTGCGTGTCATAGATCGAATTTTATAAGTACAATAATCTGGGTTTTTGTTGGAAAAGTTTATTTTATGTCTTAGTTAAGTTTTCCAAGTGGTTTGGTCGGATTTGGAGTTGTCTAAGTCGTATTTTTGAATTTTACAAAATCAAGTGTCAAAGCTGAGAAAACGGGTCTGAAATTTAGTTGTATTGTTTGATTTTTCATTTTCAAACCATAAGGAATTGGGAGCTCTCCTTTTATATGAGTGATATTTATGACATAAATGAATTTCTGGGAGTTTTGGGAATTTTTCCAAGGTGTCTAAACAAGTCAAATAAGTGTAAACTTTTAAGGTGTATTTTCTGATTTCTTTCTGGATAGGTCTGGACTTGTGATTTTCCATAGGCCATTTGGCATAGAGATAGAACCCACCAATTTTTGGAGACTCTTTTAAATCATATGGGAACCCCTGGGATTTTGCTTGATTTCATTTGAGCTAAGTAAGTATTTTATAAAAATCGCTAAAGTCTGGTCCGAATATGAGTTTAAGAAACTGAAAGATAAAATATGATATCAATAGGTAACACACTTACAAAGGCATAAGAAGCTTATAAAAGGAACTAATAAGTATTATACGAATCGTAATCCGTGTAGATTCATTGAAGAAGACGTGGCGTCGTATCTTCGTGTTCGTTCATTCATTTGCTTTTCCCTCATTTGCGTTAAGGTACAGATATTCTGACCTTTTCAGTAAAGGTTCCTTATGACGTTCTCTTTTCGTTAGCTTTTCTATTTCAATTATTAGGATTCCCTATGCCATTGCTATGATCCCCTTCTGTTTATATGAATCTCTGTTTGTCTGAACTTCTGTTTGTTGAACCTTGCTATGTTTGAGTATAAATTTCTGATTATGAACTTCTGATTATGAACATCTGATTATGAATCTCTGATTATGAGCGTATGATATGTGACTGTGATATGAACCTTTGATTTCTGAACATTTGATATGAACCCTTTCTGATTTGTTTGATCCGTTGCTTATCTGAAACTTCTGTTTAGTGAACCATGAAATATCTGATTTGGACTTTATGATATGAAACCTCTGATATATATATCTGTTGACTTTTATGATGAATTATGATCTGTGTCAATTATGACAATCTGTTTGACCTAAGTTAGTTTGACACCCAAGCCAAATATTTCACTAGTCATGGGGGTTCCATGTCCGTATCAGTGATGCACCTCTGATATGACTCTAGGGCAGTAGAGTGATGTTCTGCCACGTCCCTGGATGGTGGAGCATATTTTGTATATGTAGGAAGGGGCGTATGGATGCATCCTAGATCTGATCTGTTATCTGATATGATTTGTCTGGTGAATGATGTCGTGTGCAATACGCGTCTTCACAAATTTTGGGAGCTAGCTACTCCATTGGTTACTGAGGTCTCCCCTCGTATTATAAAAGGTATTCCGAGGTCACCCCTCCGAATAAGAAAGTTACTTCTGGTATGATATGTTCTGGGCTCGTGGTAGTTAACTAAATCTTTATCTGTTATCTCTATGTTAAGTATTCTGATTATGATTCGGTATGTTCAAGTGTTTATGATTATGTGCTAGGCTTATTATATGTTATTATATGTGTTTATGCTTTTGTATGTTTATGAGACTATCGTCTGTTATGCTAAGATATGATTAATATGTTTAAACATGATTCGTATATCTGATATTATGTTAGTTTATCGTTACGTGAATGCGTTGATCTGCGAGATGAATGTGCTAGTGTACAATTGAGTATTTTGAAAGTTTAGTATGTATGATGGTTCAGTTAATTTTATAAACGTTGCCTATCGGTTAGTTATCTGTCTGCATATGTGACCTGCCATGTTAAAACTCTGCTGATGTTAAGATTCGATATGAGAACCGGTTTAGTTTATGATATCTGTTCTGATAATTGCTAATGGCTATGTTATGCCTTTGTCTGTTTGGTTATAGCTTGTCTACTGTGTCTTCTATCCGTATGTGTGACTGCCATGATTTGACTGCTAATTCCGCTGCTACAATATTGAATAAAGTGTGTTAAATGTAGATTAATTGATTTGTATGAATGCCATGTTTACCTTCTAGGAACTGCTTCCGTTAGTCCTTAGACTTTTCGTTTGGTTTATATGTAATCTATCTTCTTGATATGTTAAGTGTCTGGATATTCTAATGTGTTTGTGTTTGTGTCATCAATATGCTATGTGAGTTTGCTCTTGATTGCTAGTTGTTCTTCCGGATTTCTGTGTGTTTGTGTTCCGCAGAATCCTCTATGATTCATTATGCTCACTCCGCTGCGACTTCGTTATTCGTTTCGTTTGTTTCAGTTTGCATTTCTGTTTGGTTTAGTTTCCGTTTTTGTTATATCTGTTCACTGGGCTTTGTAAGCTCAGCCGCATTTTCTTTTCCTGCGGCAGGTATTAAGCATTCAAGATGAGCTTGTGGGATGGCTGATCTGGGTTTGAGAGTAGAGTTGAGATCAAGACTTTACCCTAGAGATCCTAGATTTATTTTGATTATTAAGTTATTATGTTTTCTTTTGATTATTTTGTAAAGACTTCCGCTTTTGTATAATACTTAAAGTTTCTGATATGAAACTGTATTTGTGATATCTTTACCCTTGTCGGGTTGGGGTGTTACAAGTCATATAGTGGTGGAGAATTGAATGAAAGAAGTGATGTTACGCTGATGTGACAGAATTGATGGTTGGTCATTGATACTTGATGCTCTAGACATGGTGTATAGTTTGTATATCATGGTTTTAGTTTTGATTGTGTATAGTTTTCGCTAGTATTATATAACTAATTGTATGATTTATGAAGCTCGTTCAAGTTGGGATCTACCTGATGACCACAAAGTTATATCAAAGCAAGTCTAGACAAACTCGACAAAATAATTGTAATTCAATGTCTTTGTTGCCGTCCTTGGTAAGACACCTATATTCTACAAAAGGTGTAGATTAACGGGAACGCCTAAATGATGTGTTGTTTTCACATATCATATTTTTTCTTTGCTTAGTGTTCTAATATAGTATGTACTAATTCAAGTTATATTTTGTACTCAGTTTATCCATATAAGGCGATGTTCAATATTCATGTTGGGTAAATCATCTATCAAGACTAATTCATATTTCTTACTTTTATTAAATAGAAATAGTATTTTTATTATGTGCATCATAAGTATTGTATAGATACCATGATTTCAATATCTAAATATATGTGTGGAGGGTGTGGCTTTGGGTTTTTCTTTGACACATTAGTTCGACATCATCGATTAACACTTCCGATCTTATTTATTTAAATTTTTCTTCAATATTTACAGCACATTCTCTCTTCATCTAAATTTTTCTTATTTTTTATCACTTAAAAATACCTCAAAACACACATACCCACATATATAATACACACACACAAATAAATATTATATTATATTGTCTTTCTTGGTACTTGTATTTTTGTTGCGGGAATAAAGTGCCGCTAGCGAAAAACTATATATAACCTTTCTCTCAAGTAAGGGTGCAGTGTTTGCTTGATTCCTGCTAGGGAAAACCTCTTTCCCGTGAGTTTCCTTGCTACACGCCCTTTACCCTGATAACCAATTCAATCACACAATCTACCTGGTTAGCATTTTCTATTTATGTGGCTTATTGTTAAGTTTGGTCACACATTCTTTATGTTGCACTTAGATATGGAAGTGCATGCTTTCCTAGATTAGTAATTTTATATATATTTCAAAATAATTTTATAAACAAATCGGAGTATAACCGCTTATGCATACTGATAAACTACCCGATTCTAATATTAGTTTTTTAGCCTTTGGTAATAATCAAAGTTAGTTAAACCAAGATAACATGATTACGACATTACTTGAATGATATGTATACGTCTTATGATAAACTTTATTAGGAATACAAATATTCGGATTCAAAAAAGCATGAGGGACGTTTTATATCCAAGTGTAATTTGGTTGCTTTGAATTTCCTCAAATGAACTAGCTTGATACCATAAAACTTAAGAAAAATTAACTAAAAATAAAGCAGGTCAAAAGTTATATAAACAATTCCTGTATGATTTATGACATTTTATTCAAAGGACCCGCTTATTCAACAACTTGAAACTTTTGAAAAAGTTGACATCATCTTTTATATAATAAAGGAATTACATCATTTCAGAATGATTTTGTCAATCCATTCTTGTTGAAAAAACAATTGGACTAATAAGAGAGCTCGATTTCGCCACGTAAGCAAAACCGTAAGATGTGATTGGTTAATAAAAGTCAAAATTAAATTGATTTTGGTCAAACTTTAAAAAATTTGGTGGAGAAATTTAGTTGATAAAAAAAACATATAAAAATATAGGTGTCAAATTTGTGAAAACAAAAACTTAAAAAAAGAGGAAGTAATTAATAAAGCTTTAGTGGTTGAATTTTTAAAAATTATATAGAGTTAAGTGTAATATTATAAGCCTCAATGTTTTTTAATAACTTTATATTATAAACAAATACCCCCTTATACTTTATACCCTTTATACTTTATATCTTAAAAAATACAATATATATGTTGGTTTAAAATAACAACATATAAATTTGCATAAGATTATAAGTATCAATTTTTTAACAATATACGTTCAATAAGGACTCATTTATTTCATTTTTAAAAGTTTAACCTATGTGGACACGAGTTTGCATTTTAAATACGGCTAAATTACTGAAAATGGAATATAATTATCAAATTGTAAGCACGGGTTACCTTAATATAAAAATAAATATACGCGATTGTACTTATAACAATAACTCATGTAATTTTTATTTATTTATATAAGGATATTTAGAAAAACATTTTTAAAAAACTTTAATAAGTATACATTAACTTTATCAACGCTCATTATGTGCTATTAAACTTGCATCATGTGTACAACATAATATCAGTAGTAAAATTTAAATAACAACATCAACATTTTTGTAGGCTAAATAAAATTAAGTCTTGAGTTACCTAACAAAAATTTTTACAAATATTTTACCAAATTCTAATAGATATTAATGCATAATGAAAAACTCGTGCATAAGTATTAGTTGTACTTATATCATAATTTTCTTGGGCAAATTCTTATATGTGTATATACTAAACTAAATGTTAAAATAAATTTGATTTATGTGTAAACTTTATGCGTGCACGAAACTTATAATTATATAATTATATGCAATTACCTTTAACGACACAATATTCAGTATTAATACAAAATAATTTTTTTTGTCAAAACCCCGTGCGTGCACGGGTATTATAACTAGTCTAGATTAGGGCTGAGCACAAAACCGAGAAAACCGAGCCGAACCGGAAAACCGAGCCGAACCGGACCGAACCAAACCGGACCGACCATTTTCGGTTCGGTTTCGGTTCTATGTCTTATCGGATTTCGGTTTTCGGTTCGGTTCGGTTCGGTTCGGTCCGACCCAAAACCGACCAAATACGCACCTAAAGCATGTAAACCGGGCCGAACCGACCGAACCGACACAAAACCGAACCAAACCGAACCGATTCGGTTCGGTTTCGGTTCATGTTTTTGTGAAATTCGGTTCTCGGGTCACGTCGGTTCGGGTCGGTTCTGGACCTTTGCTCAGCCCTAGTCTAGATACAATAAGAATTAAGAAATGACTCGTGAGATTATAAGTACCAACTTGCCATTATAAAATAATAAATTATTAATAAAAAAATTAACCCTTTTTTTCAATAAAATTCTATGTTGGATGTTCTTTAATATCTATAAATCTATGTGAAATGATAGATTGATTTAAACTTATGCCTAAATTTAGACTTAAAATTATTTGGCATCATCCAAATGGGTTATAAAATATGTGAGTTCCTGTTTGCAGCTATTAAGATGTTGACACTTGATTTTAGGTCTAAGTTTAAACCTAAAACCACTTGGCATCATACAAGTTGTTCCATGTTGACATATGCTGTAGTCCATGTTGATTTTCTGGTTATTTATGCAACTTTTGATAAATAAATAAATAAATAACATGAGGTTATTGGTATGACAAAATCTCTATATACATCATCATGTACAATATCAAAAAAATATAAATAAAGAGCGATGGTGTAAACTTCAATTTCATATATTGATAGGGTGGTGGTTAGCAAATTTTTATATTTTATTTGCACATTTTAATTAAAGAGATAATGTTAAAAAATGCATTAAACTTGACATTTGTTGAGATTGTATATATCCAACTATTTTTTTTTCATTGTAACATAAAACTTGGTAATTTTTGTTATTGTATGTATGATTTCCAACGTGTCCTATGCTAGCGTGTCCGAGTGTTACACGTAGACTGCCAGCGTGTCAAGAACTACTTTTTTTATTGGGATATGCTGAAAAAATGAATCAAAGTTGACCACTTTTAGGATTGTGTGTAGCCAACTATTTTTTTTTTTTTCATTATAACACAAAACTTTTGAGTTTGTGTTATTGTATGTATCCAGTCAAGCAAAGCGTTACATCGCTAACCTTTTATATTAATAGCTGTTAGTAAATAACTTCAAATTCCGTTTTTTTCGTTTACACACATTTTCATCCATTCTTATACGTTTTCGTCCGTTTTTATAAGTTCCGTCCGTTTTCTTACGTTTTCGTCCGTTTTTATATGTTTCGTTGGTTTTTATACGTTTCGTCCGTTTCTAAACGTTTTCGTTCGTTTTCTTACTTTTTTCTGTTTTTATATGCTTTCATATGTTATTTTATGTTTTTGTCCATTTTCTTATGCTTTTTACGTTTTCATCCGTTTTTATACGTTTATGCTCATTTTTACACGTTTTAAAACGTTTTTGCTCGTTTTTATACGTTTTAGCTCAATTTTTTTACGTTTACGTCACACTTTCGTTTGTTTTTACAAGTCTTTGCTCATTTTTACACATTTGCGTTCGTTTTTATATGCTTTTACACGTTTCTGTTTATTTTTATACGAACGAAAACGTGTAAAAACGAACGTAAACGTAAAAAGACAAACGTAAATGCATAAAAACGAGCAAAAATATAAGAAATTGACGAAAACGGATGAAAATCTTTGAAAATGGACGAAAACGCAAAAAAAACAGATGGAAACGTATAAAAACGGATGTAAATGTAAGAAAAGAGATGTAAACGTAAAAAACTGACGAAAATGTATAAAAATGGACGAAAACGGATGAAAACATAAAAAACGTAAGAAAACGGACAAAACGTATAAAAACTGACGAAAACGTATAAAAACGTAAGAAAACGAACGAAAACGTATAAAAATGGATGAAAATATAAGAAAACAAACGAAAATGTAAAAAAACGGACGAAAGCATATAAAAACAGACGAAAGCGTAAGAAAACGGACGAAAACATATAAATACGGACGAAAACGTAAATAACGGATGAAAACTAATAAAAACGTAAGAAAACAGAAATTTAGTTATATACTAACGGCCGTTAATATAAAGGACTAACGATGTAACGCTTAGCCTGACTGGATACATAGAATAACACAAATTCAAAAGTTTTGTATTACAATGAAAAAAGAAAAATAATTGGCTACACACAATCCTAAAAGTGGTCAACTTCGATGCATTCTTTTAGCATTATCCTAATAAAAAAAGTAGTTCTTGACACGCTGGCAGTCTACGTGTAACACTCGGACACGCTGGCATGGGACACGTTCGAAATCATACATACAATAACAAAAATTACCAAGTTTTGTGTTACAATGAAAAAAAAATCCCAAAAGATGTCAACTTCAACGCATTTATTTAGCATTATCTTTTAATTAAAACATGTTATATATAAAGTACACCTATCTAAGAGCACTCGCAATAATAACGGTATAACGCCGTTATTAGGCAAATAACGCCGTTAACGCGCGTTATACCGTTGGAAGTGGGGCGTTATTTGCGCGTTATAGGGGGGGCGTTGTGTTTGTAACGCACGTTACAAAAAAAAAATTCATTTCACCCCCTAAACCATTTCAACTAAATTTTCACTTACACCCCCTCCACCTATTCAAATTCAAATTTAAATTATACTGGTCAGTTTTGGGAGGATAAATTCAAATTCAAATTTGAAATTTAAAATTTAAATATGAGCGGGATATATTCAGTTTCAAAATCAACTCTGCCTATATAAACAACTCTACCAGAGTTGTTTAGAACACACAACACACACAAGTTACACACACAACTCACACACAAAACATGTCTCGCAAAGATTTTTCTCAGCAATTCCCCAGCCCAGAAAAGTTGCCGGAACCCAGCTTTTCAAATCCAAATCACTTGCCGGAAACCAGCTTTCCAACACTACCAGAACCTGGTGTTTACTCTACACCACCAGAAAATGTCTTTCCGGTGGGTTTTGAAAACATCCCGTACCTCCCAATTGTTCCAAGTTCACCTGTGAACAGTCCACAGGTGGATTTTCAAAACCACCCCAGCGGGTTAGGTGAGGCTTCCCTCCGGCAACTGGAACGAGATGAAGAAACCGTAAGGGAGATTATGGAAGAGCAGGCACGTGAAGAGGCTGCTCGTCGTGAGCAAGAAGCACGAGAAGACAACTTCTTCGACATCATGGAGAGTCGATACATGAATGGGGAGTTTTATTCTCCGCCAACCAGTTCTGATGGTTGGGACTCGGATGATTCGTTTTTTTAAGTTTTAGTAGTTTTATTTAATTCGTCTTTAACGTTTAATGTACGTTTTTTTTAAGTTTTTAATGTAATCCGTGTTTAACGTTCAATGTACTTGGAGTTTTAATGTTAAATGTGATATGTGTTTTAAAAAATGAAGTGTTTGTTTTAGTTTAGGGGTTGAAAGTGAAAATATGAAATGTTATTGGTGTTATTGATGTTATTTGGATGTTATTGTTGTGGGTGTTTTTTGGGGATGTTAATGTTAAATGGTAAAGCTGATGTGGCGCTGACGTGGACGGTGTTATTGGTGTTATGGTGTTATTTTTGGGAGTGCTCTAATATGTATAATTGAGTATTCTAATAAAAATAAGAATTGATACTCACACCACATTGTTTTATTAATGCACCACAATCTGTGCATTACAGTTTGTACTGTACAATACTATAATGCATAATTTATGGTGCATTAATCAAAAAATATGGTGTGAGTATCACCTCCCAATAAAAATATGAGTGAACATGTCAATTCTCATTTTGATAGATACAGTTGAAAAAAGTTGTTAGATCCATCTGTTTTAGCTCGATTCTTCTTTTAGTACTCCAATTTTAATCATGGTCATCTGGTTGTTTACTTAAAGTAGACTTCATAACTTCTTTAAATCAACTCAAAAGTCAAAACCAACAACTATTTGAAAACCAAATAGTTTTCTCGAGATTAATAATTTGTTGCAAAAAGTTTAAAAATTGATAATTAGCCTACCTGAAAAGTCTCAAAACTATGTAAACGATAATGTTTAAACAGATTCAACATGTCAGCACACGTTGACAAACATAGCTAAATTACATAACTCTGGAACATGTGGGATTTAATGTTAGGTTTACATCAAAAAATCGAAAGCTAAAACATAAATCAATGTCAAATTTATCATGATTTTGATTTTTAGTCAGAGCTCATATAATTTGTGTAAGTTTATTGGCAAGCGTTTGAGAGCTTATGAAAAATTAGACTTCTAATAAATGTTTTGTTTCGCCACAAAATTAATAGAAGCTTATGAAATTCAAAGGCTTTTCTTTTACAAGCTACTTGAAGTAGCTTAAGAGTATGGGAACTTTTGAAATGATTAATACCCTTGAATCAATATCTATATCTTTGTTAAAATGTCTAGTTGTATCATTTCACAGACATAAACTCAAGCTTAAGCTAGTTTGTGATAAAAATCTGAAAGTATAACCCATCATGGTATAAGCTTCAGCCAGTTCTGCAAAATATGAACTTTAGCCCCTTTCTTTCCGAATAAGAATAAACTGAGATGGACCTGCACGTTTGAAGGGAAAAAAAGTTATAACTTGAAAGATCCCTTGATTCAGTGGAAATCAGTGGCCACTATTAGAATTCAAAAAAGAGTCAAATAACAAGAAATTATAGAGCATTGTTTCATATTCAAGAATCATTTCCATAAACATCACACAAGGCATATATGCGGACATCATCATCATAAAAGGTCACCAAACATGTAGTGTGTGTTTTGGTGAGCAACAAAAGTCCAAAGTTTCAAATATACCAATATTTGTGGGCCAAGGTAATTACGTTTCGAGACTCGTGGTGCTCGGTGTAGGAGGTGATTCGCCCACCAAAGGCACCAAAAATTGACCAATGGCGCGTTAAACCTGCACCATGGAACCCGCCATCCATCCGCCATCCGGCATTTAGCAGGTGAAATCACGACCCGCCATTTTTTTTTAGTGTGTAAGTACTTTTAATGAGGTATTTTATGGGACCTATAAAGTTTTATTGGGAAGGTGATGAGGTGGCAGATGAATAACGTGTTATTCATCACTATCACACCGAGCACTCTAACAAGTTTTCTTACTCAATAATACATACATTGTGCTAAACATAGTTTATATTTTTGTATAATGATTTGTTAACAACAACTTTATAAGTTTAGTTTAATTATTTCATGTTTATAAAAATAACATTAAGTGAACTCATATATTTCATGATTATACACTTTTAATCATTTTAAACATGGTACGTGATGTTAACTATGAAACACTTGACGTTCATTAAGTGCTAATTATGTTGAGTTTATGATATATAAAATACAATAAAACATAAAGACATCAAGAGTACACAGCGGAAGACTTAAGATCATAACAAATAAATTAATTAACTGAAAGTATGCGTAACGTACCTCTTGCAAATGTCAAATCCCTCGAGCAAAGCAAAATAACCCTCGAGCAAAGCAAAACAAAGAAGTACTTATTGGTGTAAGAATAATGTCTTACAACCACGTTCTTGTACACACGAATTAACCAAACGAATCAAGCGATTGCTAGATCTAACACAAGTCCTCGTTTAAGAAAAACGAAACCAAACTCCCTTACTTGGGGTGTTCGGCCGAATAATGGACTAGAGAGAGGAGATGAGAGATCTAGGGTTAATTCAATGCACAAGTGTATGAAACCCTAGAACCTAACCCTCCTTATATACTAGTAGGTAAACTTAGGGAACAAGTTAGGGATTAGGCCTTGGAAAGCCCCATATGGCCGGCCATGAAGAAAGCCCAAAGCCAAACCCATAACTTTTCCAAGTTTTCCATTTCTAGTCCTTTCTCTTTTCATTTAACGGTCGTTAGTCATTTTTCCGTTAAATACTTAACGATCGTTAACTGGACTTAATGTGCAATAATTAATCGTAAACATAAACATTAATTATTAACTTTAATTCTCATTCGCTAATGTGTGCAATCCCGTGGTCACGAGTTCGAATCCGGACATTCACATGTTTGTAAATATATACATTTCCAACAGCTCCCACTTGGATATGTTTACAAAACTTGAAATGACATTGGTTAGCGTCTAGCAACACGCCAATGCCCCCGGTACAACTCGTGTATGGTTTTCTGGAGAAAAACCAAGTTTGATGATTCATCATCATATTCATCCTTTTGTTTCTAATACCATGTTAATAAGAATATGGATCTCACTCATTTCTTAATTAACTATTCTGTTTCTCGCTTTATATGATTTATTAAGATTACCAATTCTTCTGAACAGAAGACCTTGGGTATGGCCATACAAACATCTTAACAATCCTACGAGGGGCCCAGTAGTATTATGCTTCAAAATAAATTTGAAGGAAACAAATCCCATTTTGACTACAAGCAGGATTCATAAATTTCGCAACACTTCTGAAAATAACCCTTATAACTACCAGTTACGTATAGCGTTAGATTGCTTCACAAAAATGCACTACATCCATGACATATCTCTTGTATCTCAAGTCAGAGGATAAATATCCATGATATACTTAATGACAAAGATCCATAAAGTATTATCATGCGGGTGGGATAAGTCCTATACTCAATACATTGAATATCATCTGAAATTAGTCATGCTACACATCAATATACTTTCAAGTATATTCTAACTAATACTCAGATTTGTTTTAATTCAATATCATTCCCATGTTATTGATTGACAACGGACTATTTAGAATAACTTTAGTTATTCAAGGATTTAAACATGCAAATACAGGACACAATATTATAAATGAAATTAAACGTATACCGTACTTTAATTCATTATAAATAATAATTGTTTAACATCCTTTATCCAAATACTAAATAGATCAATGCATGATAATTTTCAGTTAATGAATTTTGCCACAAGTCATGCAACTCATACTTGTTGACAAGGCATAATTTCAACTAACTTTGATCTACAAGAATTTTGAGAATACTTATTTCAAGAATTCAATAAGTGAATTTCTTGTATATGTTTACACATATCTTGATATTGTCATATCATTCGATAAGTTGCGTGATAACCTGAACCACCCTTTTATGACAATCATCCTTCAAAACTTTAAAGTTTTAAAGTATTCTTCATTCTTTAATGTATAATGCAACTATGCTCTTAGTTGAGCATAACTAGTCATCATCAAGGATACCATGACTAGAATTGAGTGTCATCTCAATTATACCAGCATCATTGTGTATAACAATATGCTCTTTAAACATCCGTAAACTTTGAACAGTTATAGTGTAATGTTGGTGCCTACCAAAACTCAAGTTTGTTGGCAATGACAATTATGAAACAATTGTCATATAATCATCCATAGAATCTAGGAGCATCTCCAGACTGTGGAATGTGATTCTAAATCCAAACATATTCCTTTTAAAATATTTATTACACTAACAACTTTCAATGTTGTCAAATCATCTTGTAATCAAGCATGACATAACAATCTTACAACATGATATACATGATGAATCTTTAAGTTAGACTTTAAGATCTCATTATATATCCATCATGTTCTATTAGAGTCATTTATTTACCGCATATGTTTATAGTAACAAACATATATTCCAAGGTTGTATGTCTTATTTCCAAATCTTACAAACAAAGTTTCATTCCCAATTAAAACTTAATTTAGGTGGAATGTAGTTGCCCATACAACATATAAGATTTAAAAAATAATACTCCCACTAGCTTTCAGGAATACTTATGAGCTATCTTATTTTAATTATTAAATCAAGCATGGATTTAATATTAAACATAAGAAACATCTCTTAGATGCTTGCATATATCCATTCATGGATTCTTGCAGTTTGTACATATCCAAGGATTATTTGAATTCATAAAACTTCTTTGTGTTACTCATCGTCCTCGCAAAAGTAATTCCACAACAAAGAGTTATGACATTCATTGTCAAATTTTCATATCAATGAAACTAAGTATGACAATTATAATCTTTATACTTCTATTTAATGTATCTAGGAAAGAATATTTAATCATAGTTAATTGCTTAAGTATGATTAATATTATTGTCACTAGACATGCATTAAATATGTGTACAATATTGTCCATATGATTTCTACACAAAAATTTAAACCACTAGGGTTTTCATCCTTTGAAGCAAATCATCTTCATTAAGATAAACCAAGTATCTAAAGTTGATTATCTTTATGGACAGCATCTCTACATTCATAGTATGATTGATTTACCACAATTCAACATTTGGTAAATTCATCATTATGATTAACAGGCTTACCATGATCCTGTAACTCATATTCCTCAGCATATTAAATATCTGAGATGTCCTTACGGATCTATGAATGACAATTCCATCATATTAAGGGCTATCATTTACATGTTTAGCCTCATCATGATATTTTCTAGTGCATTTTAGAAGATTATGTATTTTGTAATTTAATCTTTCAAGATCTAAACAAAACTCCCACTTGCCTTTAACAATTTAAAGATTACCTTTAAATAGTTTAGCAAGTAGAGCAACAATACATTGTTCTCTTTTGGGATATTACAAAAAACATTGACAGTTCCTAACATTAGTTTGTTACAACTCACTCTATAAGTAGTTTAACAAATTCAGAGCTTCATTTATAAGACTTAATGTGATTCATCACATTCCATAAACAAATGGTGTCTTATCAATCTTCTAGGTTGGAGTCTTATTGAGTATATTCAATCTATACTCAATCTACTAACCTTGATAACTTTTGGAAGAAACTATAGTTATCTTGAATCAAACATGCCAATAGATTTTGATTCTTCTAACTGAACATACCATAAAACTATGGTATTTCATTAGAATTAGTATTGTAAGATAATCTAACAATATTTAAGATAACCATCTACTCTTTGGCTTACCTATTTACCAACAAAGTAAAACTTAATGGTACAATAGAATTACCAAGTCAATTACATACATTATAACTCAAGTATTTTTGACCAAATCAAAAGACATATCAGTTATAATCCCACTATACGTTATAAGTCATTGATCAACTCATTGACTTCATGCATATGTCTTAAAACATAACAAGTTAACGTCTTACTTTATATTGTAAGTCTTGTATTAAAAGACTTCATGTTTGTGACTTTACAAAATCATAAACATTTATAATTAAAGTAATTATGAACACCACCTCAGGTTTCAATTAATATTTTAAGTTAATATTTACTACATATACTTAAGTCATTCAACGAATACTTAAATTCAAAGTAGTATTAGATTACTTCATTTAATTATGTCATTCCATGAAATGTTCAACGTAAGAAACTGCAAAATCATCCATGCTCGTTCTCACGACACGTGGATATTTTACCTTGGGCTATAATCTAGTTCACGTTCTCACGTAACATAAATTGTAACTACAAGTGTTTCTTAAATATTGAATGACATAAATATTGAAAATAAAGCAGTCTTTGTTATCATCTAGACACATGTTCTTAATAAGGCAATCATACATATTTAAATGTATAATTCCTATTGGAACGTTACTCTCTTACCTAGCGGTCAAGAGAATCATATTTATATGTGTTGTATCTTGCACACAATAAAGATTTCTCCCACTTGTGCATGGAACAACATCATGTAGCAGATAAACAACACGATACACGTTCGTTTATTTGATTAATATGATTTGTGTCATAGATATAACAAGTAGATGTAGGACTATATTGATTAGTAAGGAAACGCACATGACAATCCTTGAAAACCATAAGTGCCTACAATTGGAAAGTAATTATCTTTGAAGATAATTTGGGTTACTACACAGGAAAAAAGGCTTGTAGCTCCCACTGAATTAGAAATCATTAAAACAACTTCTTATTCAGTAATGCAACACAAATGCTCCCACTGAATCTGACAACATTGTAAGTGTTGCATAACCAGTGAAAACAACTTGCTTGCTTTTTACTTTCCTACACCTTTGAAGAACCATACGTAATCATTACTAAGGTACTAAAAGGTGTATTCTACTCTGTGAATGATGGGTTATCCATCAATGTTATTAACTTGAAAAATTGGGTATGCAATTTCTTCCTTAACAGGTCTACCATCTTCATACTAGTATGTAGCACCTTTAAAGGTTAAAGTAAACCAACTAGATAAATTAAGCTAGTTTTCCTTTTACCAATTTTCGCGGTAATTAGTCTAGCTTCTAATTTAGTAACTCATATACATGTTTTCCATTTAACCAACATTCATGTTTGTTACAAAAGGATTCATTCACCTAATGAAGGTAATGAAATCTTTATGGAAAATATGACGTGCAATTCATTGCTATGAGTTACATTAGAATTTAGACAATTCAAAACGTTCCTATTATACCTTTCTCATTCATGAAAAGGAATAGGATTGAGTCTAATGCTTCTCCCATGGAAAAGAGACTTCGTTTGTCTTTTCAGTAAATTATTCTCGATCAAACATTTGTTTGAAAGCAGAATTGAGCAATTTACTGATCAAAGACTAAACTTTGTTTACGGTTAAATGTTGCAATTATACATTCAAAAGAATTACAAAATTCAATTTTAGTATTTTCGATAATTAACCTTTTTCAAGAAAATTAATTACCCATGGTTCATAAGCATATAACCATTTAATTTCCACTGAAAAACTAGGATCCAAATTGTCATAATCTCATCACATCAGTTGATCTGCTAGTAATGAACCTTATACAAAGTGGTAGAGCTTTTGCTCAATTGCCAATTTCAATTGCAATTCCTAGATTTATGGGATTTACATATAGCCAATTTCAATTGCCATGTAAACATGTTTTATCCCATCTTATGCCTTGAGTTGCCAGTTCTCACTACAAAACTCAATTAAGTTGTCCAACTTAAGAAACTGCAAAATCGTCCATGCCCGTTCTCACGACACGTGGACATTTTACCCTTTGATTACGATCTAAGTCACGATCTCACGCAAATAAAAGGTAATCTTAGGTGTTTCCGTTTCGTTGGATGGCATATAACTTAAATTAAAGGGTAATAATTTTGATGTTAAATCAAATATGTACAAAGATGTCATGCATTCATCTTCGTAACATAGGTTTTATTAAAACATTTATATCTTGTTTTAATGTTTAAGTTTTTCATCATCAAACTTTAATTGAGGTATTGGTTTCACCAATCAAGGAATTTAGTGTTAATTATCATCCATTATACCGTACTTTTGAATAAGTGTAAACACTTAGTGTTTCGGATAATTACCACCTAAATGGCGCATGGAATCAACACTAATTCGCCCTTAAGACGAGCTTGCACATTTAATGACTTACTAAGTAGCTCCATTCGAACTTACAGAGGGCAGAGGACCAGGTACGCGCTAAAGCACAACCTTAGACATCCTTTCAGTGTGACTGTGCGCACTTCTGTAAACCCCTTTTATTAGTTCATTCTCATGGGTGAGCCGTTCAGTCATTTGTACCAAAGTCATTAATCAATTAAAAGATTATGATTACTATTCTTAAAAATACATGTTTCACCATTGTTTAGGTCAGTTTATTTTTCTTGTAAAAATACCCTTGTTACACATAACAAACAAGCAAGTATTTGTAAAAATAAACAAATAAACAATAAATGCATAACTAATAAAAATCATGCATATCAAATAGCCACATGCAAACGTTTTTGATAAATCTTATTAAATTAATAATGATGGAGGTCTTCCCCAATTTTAGATCTATCAAAATTTAGTGTATATCACTTAAACAAGAAAGACATACAATAAAAGCAGATCCATGATAAAACATGCAGATAATTATCATGGACATAAAATTACACTTAACAATTAATGCAATTAAAACAGAGTTACGCATATACACATAAAGTTGCATGCATCTTAGGGTTTCTAATCTAATTAAAACTTTAGTTTATAAAAACCTAATTAGGGTACCAAAATAAACGCCCCTTATAAAAAATTAGGGTTTAGGATTGCAAACCCTAGATCTATGCATACAAAAAATAACCCATTCATGTTTATTTTAATTATGTGTTTCAGTAATTAATTACTTGTTATACAAGGCTCGTGATGCCACTGTTGATTTATGATATATAAAATACAATAAAACATAAAGACATCAAGAGTACACAGCGGAAGACTTAAGATCATAACAAATAAATTAATTAACTGAAAGTATGCGTAACGTACCTCTTGCAAATGTCAAATCCCTCGAGCAAAGCAAAATAACCCTCGAGCAAAGCAAAATAACCCTCGAGCAAAGCAAAACAAAGAAGTACTTATTGGTGTAAGAATAATGTCTTACAACCACGTTCTTGTACACACGAATTAACCAAACGAATCAAGCGATTGCTAGATCTAACACAAGTCCTCGTTTAAGAAAAACGAAACCAAACTCCCTTACTTGGGGTGTTCGGCCGAATAATGGACTAAAGAGAGGAGATGAGAGATCTAGGGTTAATTCAATGCACAAGTGTATGAAACCCTAGAACCTAACCATCCTTATATACTACAGTAGTAGGTAAACTTAGGGAACAAGTTAGGGATTAGGCCTTGGAAAGCCCCATATGGCCGGCCATGAAGAAAGCCCAAAGCCAAACCCATAACTTTTCCAAGTTTTTCATTTCTAGTCATTTCTCTTTTCATTTAACGGTCGTTAGTCATTTTTCCGTTAAATACTTAACGATCGTTAACTGGACTTAATGTGCAATAATTAATCGTAAACATAAACATTAATTATTAACTTTAATTCTCATTCGCTAATGTGTGCAATCCCGTGGTCACGAGTTCGAATCCGGACATTCACATGTTTGTAAATATATACATTTCCAACAAATTATGTATTCTATAGTCTAGTCTGCTTTTATATAAGCTTCCCTACAATCAAAAGACTAATGGTATCATGGTCGTTCAAGTTGGGGTATACCTGATGGCTGATGAACGCAAAGTAACATGAAAGCAGGTCTAGGCAAACACGAAACAATAATTGGAACTCGATCTCCTTGTTGGCTTATTGCTATCCTTGGTTCGACATCTAAGGATGTGTTGCTTTCACATATCACATCTTGTCTTTGTTTCGTGTTCTAAACCATGAATGGTTTGTACTGACTACTAATATTTTGTAGTTTATCCAACTAATGCCATGTTAGGTAATGTTGGGCAAATCATTTGTCAAGATTAATTCATGTGTAATGTTTCATGATGCGTGTATGCTTCCTACTTTTATTAAATAGAAGTATTCTTATTAGTACTCATGCAAGGCACGATGGTAGGGGCGGACCCAGAGTGGTTCTCGGAGATTTATACGAACTCGATGAATGTTTGTCGCTAGTGTAACTTTTCATTAAAAATCACGATTCTTTTTAAAATAAGCATGGTTTTGAAAATATGTGTCACATAAATACATGTTTTGTTTAGTTAGTTCTTAATTGAAGATAGTTAATATATATGTTGTGATGATATAAGAGTGAAAGGTATCATGGCTAAGTCATACCTCTTCACTTGGGTCTCACATGTGTCATATCACTTCAACACACTCACTTAAAAATAATCTCCATTCACAACTAACCCAAACCTCTTCACTTAGACCCCACTCACCTCCCATTTTATTTCTTTTGTCAAACAAACACACCCCTTGCTCTAAAAAATACTGCAAATCTTTTATGTCTTTATTTATTTGTGTCGTGGGAATGGCGAGATACCAAGTGGCGAGCCACCTTGTATGGTGGCGAAAGGTGACGGAATCCGGCGAACCATCCACCTAGGATTGGCGAGCCACCTTCGTTGTGATACCTACACTCTAATCACTTTTGCATTTTCGAGATTATACAAGGATTATTAAATTTTTATGGTAATTTATGATTGACTACGACAAACTTGACTCAAACACTCCCATCATAATCAATAAACATCTCTCGTATATACGCAAAGCTTCCAAAGAAAATATCCGAATGGTAAATAAAGGACATCTATCACATCAAGCTCAAACGTATACGTCTTGTCTTGTGCTTAAATTTAGAGCAAATATCAAATTTGGACCATTTTCTATTTTATCGTCCACTAAAAAAAAAAAAAAACGTTTTATAAATTTAGTCTTGTGTGACTTTATTGAAAACTTGACACGTTTTTAAAAGTTGTAAGGTTTTTTTACCAGATCAAAGTGACATTTTATACGATTAATGTTATGTTTTACTATACCCGTTTATCTTATTATTAACCTTAAATCGTGAGTCTTTTTTTATTTAAAAATCAACCGTATGTCTTACTTTTTATTTATTCATTTATATATTTTTCGAATAAAAAATGAGACTCACGATTAACTTTTTGAATAAGACAAATTGGTATAGCAAAAACATACCGCATAAAATGTCACTACAGTCTAGAAAAAAGCCTCTGCCAACTTTTAAACACGTATCGAGTCGTACGAAACTAAATTTGAAATTTCTTTTTTAATAAAAAGTGGGTGATGAAGTAGAAAAATGGACCAAAGTGAAAGTTTCTTTAAAAATTATCACAAGTTGTAGTCTTCTAGATTCACCCGAATAATATAAGAAAGAAGATGTGACAATTTTATCTAACAAAGAGAATTTGGTTGCTTTTAATTTCCATCAATGAATCAAAGTTGATAAAGTATAAAGGTAACTTAAAAGTAAAACGGGTCAATTGATTAAACTCGTCAAAACTAGGGGTGGAAACGAGCCGAGCCGAGCTCGAGCTCGGCTCGTTTATATATATAAGGCTCGAGCTCGGGCTCGAGCCTTATATTTTAAGCTCGAGCTCGGCTCGTGAAAATTTTCACAAGCTCGAGCTCGGCTCAGGCTCGACTAATTTTATGATGTGTTAAAGAAAATAAAGTTCAAATGGAGCTCGGCTCATTAATAACATAAGGCTCGAGCTCGTTTACTACTTTAAGGCTCGTTTATACGTATATATTTCTAGGGTTCGTTTAGGCTCGCGAGCCTACTCGAGCTTTTTGTACAGAGCTCGGGCTCGAGCTCGATTATTAAATAAGCCCAAAATTAGGCTCGAGCTCGTTTAAGCTTGGTTCGTTCGAGCTTTTTACCGATCCGATCCCGAGCTTTTTCCGAACGGCTCGGCTCGTTTCCACCCCTAGTCAAAACTATATTAAACACTTGTAGCATTTTTTTCAAATGAACCAATTGACCAATGGCGAAACTTTTTAGGGGAAGGGAAGGGTCCCGTTCCTCACAAAAGTTGCGGTAACTAATGTGAATATTATAAGTTTTAATGATTTTTTTTTTTTTTTTTTTTTTTTTTTTGAACGGCAGATGATATATAACTAGCAAAAGCTAGGAAACAAGATTACATGGAAGTTATGGAAGTTACAGGATCTTTTAACCAACCTATCCAACTAATCTTCCTAGAGGGATTTCTAGACGAAATCCATAGAAAAGATTGAGAAACTATAGAGTCCCAGAGCGTGTCCTTCCTAGGAAGACAACTGGAAAAAATCAAACTATTACGGAAATTCCAAATAGATCACATGAGAGTCCCTCCCACCCCTTCAAGAACAAGCCGCACCTTAGAGGGAACATGGAGAGAATCTAACCATTCAAACCAATCCGTAAAGGTGCCACAAACGGAATGTCCATCTCCCACCACTTAGCCAAGAGATACCACAAATCTTTCGCCAAGCCACAATTGAAAAAGGAATGATTAACCGTTTCGAGATCTCCAAGGCATATTGGGCAAAGAAGCGAGTCTACATCGATACCTCTCCTAACTAGATTGACTCTAGAAGGAAGCTTGTTAAGCATCGCTCTCCATAAAAGCACGTTAACCTTGATGGGGACATTTTTATTCCAACGAGAAGAATCCGAGCCCGAGCCTAAGAAGAAGGAGTCAACCAAAGATCGAGCAGAGGCAACCGAATAGCCCTTAGCCGAGTCCACAGTCCAGAGCCAAGAATCCCGATTATCAGAGAGAATGATGCCTCTGGTGATATTAAGAAGATCTTGGAATTGATTAGCTTCTACACCACCCCGAGGAGTGCGCCTAAGAACCAAATAAATTTTCGATTCAGCCTCTTCAAAATAAATTTGGCTCTCCAAAAATAAATGTTCAAATTCCGCCATTGCAATTGACCCCCCATATAACGGCCGCATTCTTTTGAAATCATCCAGAGACAACAAGAATCAAGAAATGACTCGTGAGATTATAAGTACTAATCAACCATTAAAAAATGTTAAGCAATTCATTAAAAAACCGACGTTTATTTCAATAAAGATTCTATGTTGGATGTTATTTTATATTTATAATCATACAAGCTGTTTTAGTTTGCATGCTATAATTTGTTTTTTTTTTTTTTTTTTTTTTTGAACAGCGGATATTATTAAAACACTAGCAAGACGCTAGAAACAAACTATTACAAAGTAATAAGAAACGGGTTCTTAAGCCAATCGACCCAACTAAAATTAGAATTGCATCTAGACCTACACCGAGAGAAAGAGCGAGCCACAATATAATATTTGGTCTGAGAAGTTGACCCAAAGATAGACTTGTTGCGTAAAATCCAAATTGTCCACCAAGTAATGTAGAAAACTCCTTCTAATTATTTCTTTAACTTGGTCGGGAGACGAAGAGACATAAACCAAGTGCACCATTCTTCATTGGAAGACGCCACCAGCATGTTAACATCCCCCCACTAGAAATCCTTTTATAAATGTTTTTTGCCATGGGCAATTGAAAATTATGAATAAAGAAATTATATTGTTACAAGAGGTTTGTTATGACAAAAATTTATTTACAAGTATACGACATCACTAAAATATGAATAAAGAGAGATGGTGTAAAAGTCATCTTCATATTCAAATAATTAAAGTCGAAAAAAATAATTAGATCCATGTGTTTTAGCTTGATTCATATTTCAGTAAATTAAGATCTTTAAGGTAATTTTTATATTTTTATCCAATCACAGTCATAGTTGTGTGGTTGTTTACTTAAAGTAGACTTTATCACTTCTTAAAAATCCATATATTAGATCAACTCAAAACCAACAACTATTTGAAACCATATAGTTTTCAATCACATTTAAGAAGAATGTTACAACAACAAAAGTATATGATGTATCATGTAAATTTTGTGGATGCAAACAACAAAAGTATATGATGTATCATGTAAATTTTGTGGATGCAAATAAAAGATAAAATTCAAAAGTAAGTTACAAAATGTATGACAAGTCATTTTGTGAAAAGTTTGTGATTTTTTTTTTTCTTTTTGTAATTATATCAATTTTTCACATTTAAAACTACACTGAATCGATATTTATAAATTGTTGTAAAAGCATTGAAAACTAATAATTAGCCTACAAAGTAGTCTTAAAACTAGAGAAATTTTCAAATGCTTACTTTTATTTTGATGCTTACCAAGGGACAAATCCCCACCATCTATTTAGTTTGATCTAATGGTGGGGATTAACCTAAGATTTAATATGTCTAAACCTAAGTCCTTATTTTTTTTCTTGTCTTTTTGTTTTTGTTTTTGTTTTTTTTTTTTTTTGTCTTTCTTTCTTTCTTCTTTTGGTTTTTTTTAATTATTCACGTTTTTTTTTGTAATAATCAGTTTTTTTTTTTTTTTTTTTTTTTTTTTTTTTTTTTTTTTTAATAAACGTTTTTTTGTTAATATTCACGTTTAATTTTTTAAAATTCATATTTTTTAATAATCACGTTTCCTTTTGTTTGTTTGTTTTTTTAATTCACATTATTTACGTTTTTTTTAATTCGCGTTTTTTTTCTTCCCTTTCATACGTTTTCGTCCGTTTTCATACGTTTTCATCTATTTTTCGTCCGTTTTCATACGTTTTCGCCCGTTTTCATACGTTTTTGTCCGTTCTCATACATTTTTGTCCGTTTTCATACGTTTTCGTCCATTATTCATACATTTTCGTCCGTTTTCATACGTGTTTTTACGTTTTCATACATATTCGTTCGTTTTCTTACGTTTTCGTCCGTTTTCATACGTTTTCGTCCGTTATTAAATGTTGTAGGCCGTTTTTAAACGTTTTCATGCGTTTCTGAATATCACAAGTGATATTCTGAATCGCACAAGTGATATTCTGAATATCACAAATGATACTGTGAATATCGCAAGTGATATTATGTGATATTCTGAATATCACAAGTGATATTCTGTGATATTCAGAATATCACTTGTGATATTGAATATCACTTGTGATATTCTGAATACCACAAGTGATTTTTTGAATATAACAAGTGATTTTCAACTAATATTTTGTAACATGAAAATCATACGTGATATTCAAAATATCACACAGTGATATAAGGAAAATCACAAGTGATATTCATAATATCGCAAAGTAAAATTCAGAATATCGCAAACTGATATTCAGAATATCACAAAGTGATATTCATAATATCACAGTGATATTCAGAATATCACAGAGTGATATTCAGAATATCACAATGTGATATTCAGAAAATCACAAAGTGATATTCAGAAAATCACAAAGTGATATTAACAAAATATCACTTGTGTTTCTCAGAATATCACAAAGTGATATTCAGATAATCACAAGTGATATTCTGAATATCACAGAAATCACTTGTGATAGTCAGAAACGTATGAAAACGAACGAAAACTTAAGAAAATGGACTAAAACGTAAGAATACGGACGAAAACGTAAGAATACGGACGAATTCGTATGAAAACGGGCGAAAACGTATGAAAGAGTAAAAACACGTCTGAAAACGGATGAAAACGTATGAAAAATGGACGAAAGTGATGAAAACGGGCTAAAACGTAAGAAAACGGACGAAAACGTATAAGAACGTATGAAAACAGATGAAAACGTATGAAATCGAAGAAAAAAACACGGATTAAAAAAACGCGAAAAAAAAAGAAAAAAAAAAGAAAAAGAAAACGCGAATTAAAAAAAATAAAATTAATTATTAAAAAAACGTGAATAAGAAATAAAAAACAAAAAAAAAGTTGTGAATAAAAAAGAAAGACAAAAAGACAAGAAAAAAAACATGGACTTATATATATCTACTAAATCTTAGGTTAATCCCCACCATTAGATTAAACTAGATGGATGGTGGGGATTTGTCCCTTGGTAAGCATGAATTTTTGGGTAAACAAAATAAAATGCCTCCTTAAAACTAATATAAGATAATGTTTAAACAAAGTGAGCAAACCGCTTACGAAAATGTATGTCCACCTTGATAAACATAACCAAATTTTTACAAAATTCATCATATCTAAAATCAACTCAACTACAGATACACACTTGAATAGTGATCGGACATAAAATATTTAATCTTAGATCTCTATTCAAAAATCAAAATAAAAACGCATATCTAAGTATTTAACTCAAATTATTATAGTCAACAACAACGATACCCAAATTTATCATAGTCAAAGCTCCCATTTTCAACCCCTATAGTTTTGAATCATAAGAAATTTTTGAATCACAAAATTAAGGGTGTGTTTGGTTTGTAAAAAAGGATTATAATTGAATCTGAATTTGGATTTAGATTTAAGGGCAAATCGCATAAAAAGGTACTCATCTTATGTCCAATTTCAATTAAAGGTACTATTCTTTTTTTTCCTCAATTTAAGGTACCCGACTTTTTTTTGGACCGATTTAGGTTTTTTTCTAACTACCGTTAACCATTTCGTTAGTAAATTACATGTTTGGTCCTTGAGTTTGTATAGGCATTCCATGTTTGGTTTATTTTCGTCCGTTTTCATACGCTTGCATACGTTTTCGCCCGTTTTTACACGTTTTCGTCCGTTTTTGCACGTTTTCGTCCGTTTTTACACGTTTTCGTCCGTTTTTGCACGTTTCCGTCAGTTTTTTCACGTTTCTGTCTTTTTTTACACGTTTTCGTCCGTTTTTACACGTTTCCGTCTGTTTTACACGTTTTCATCCGCTTTTTGCACGCTTTCTTCCGCTTTTACACATTTTCGTCTGTTTTTGCACGTTTCGGTCCGATTTTGCACGTTTTCGTCTTTTTTTTCACGTTTCCGTACATTTTTACACGTTTTCGTCCGTTTTTTGCACGTTTTCGTCCGTTTTTTTGCACGTTTCGTCTCTTTTTACACGTTTTCGTCCGTTTTTGCACGTTTTCGTTTATTTTTACACGTTTTCGCATGTTTTTGCACGTTTCTGTCTGGTTTTACACGTTTTTTTTCTTCTGTTTTATACGTTTCCGTCCGTTTTTGCACGTGTAAAACAGACGAAACGTCAAAAACAAAACAAAAAAAAGAAGGGTTTTTTACACGTTTTCGTCTGTTTTTGTCTATTTAAACGGAAACGTGTAAAAACAAACGAAAACGTGCAAAAACGGACAAAAACATTTAAAAACATATGAAAACGGACAAAAACGGACGAAAATGTGTAAAAACGGACGAAAACGTGGAAAAACGGACGAAAACGTGCAAAAACGGACGAAAACATGTAAAACAAACGGAAACGTGTAAAAACGGACGAAAACGTGTAAAAACGGACAGAAACGTGCAAAAACAGACGAAAACGTGTAAAAACGGACGAAAACGTGTAAAACCGGACGAAAACGTGCAAAAACGGCCGAAAACGTATAAAACGGACGTAAACGTATGCAAGCGCATGAAAACGGACAAAAATAGACCAAACATGAAATGCCTATACAAACCCAAGGACCAAACATGTAATTTACTAACGAAATAGTTAACGGAAGTTAGAAAAAAACCTAAATCGGCCCAAAAAAAAGTCGGGTACCTTAAATTGAGAAAAAAAAAGAATAGTACCTTTAATTGAAATTGGACATAAGATGGGTACCTTTTTATGCGATTTGCCCTAGATTTAAATTGGTATAAAAGTTATTTTATTTAATAAAATTGATAGTTTTGTAATTAAATTAGAACTAAAAATATTACTCTTCCGTTTTAAAATTATTGTCTACAGACAAAAAACACACAGTTTAGAAAATAAGATTACTACACTCTTCAACAAATCAAATATCATACCCACACACTAAACTCTCCTTTGATTGGTTGTCACAAGAATGAGACTATTATTTTAGGACATCCCAAAATGGATACGAGGACTATAATTTTGGAACAGAGTGATTTGTATAAAGTAAAAAGATGTGTGAATGTGTGAGAGAGAAAGAAAGAGATATCAGAAGGAGTGTGTAAGACTAGTTTTTATGGTGACTATTACCATCACCTTTACATCAGCGTCACATCATCACTATCACCACCTTTTACTTTTTGTGGTCATCACCATTAAAATTATCATTTTATACAAACATATCAAACATAATACACCACACACACTTACACACATACCAAAAGAAATAAAATAATAATAATAAAAAAATAAATAAATAAAATTAAAAGATAATGGTGATGGTGATCACCACTATGTGCAACATTCAATGGTGATGTTTTTCTATTATGGACATCACGCGTGAGGGGGTGATAATGGTTAGTGGTCACCTTTATAAAAGCCAATCCTAAGTTCTAGGTATTCTAAGACTAGGTGCAATGGGTGTGAGGTGTCACCCTCTACAACTTTGACACTATTGTACCCATCATCACCTCACGCGTAAGGTAAACAAAAAAAGGACGAAAGGTAACTGCTATTACTAGTCAGGTACCGTGCAAACGGGTTGTTTCTATTATTTGTTATTTGATTTTTGAGTGTGTGCAGGGTATTTTGTAAGGTATATTTGAAATGTGAGAGGAATGATGACCATTGCACATGAAAGGTAAGGGTAGTGGTGATTTGTTGAATGGTGATGTGACACTGAGATGGAAGATGATAAAGTGATGACCATTGCACACAGTCTAATATGTTAACACCCCATTGTTACGTCAACATTCACACTTTTAACATTCACACACCAAAATACATAATCATTAATAACATGTTAAAAACACCCCTTTTAAGACAGATTATTTTTTTTTCTTCCCCATTTTTTAAACAAACGAATTTTTTATTTATTAAATAAAAATATATATTATATAAAACTAAAAATAAAATTTAAGAAAAAAAAAATTACATAAACTTTAATATCTTAAAGTTTAAAAAAAAATGAAACAAAAAATATACATCATCTTCATCCCACACACTATCACAACACACATACACTCACTCACTCACTCACTCAGTAACTCATTGTCAACACACACACAATCAACACATACAAACATATCTTATTAATAAAAAACCCCACCAAAACATATCTTATCGAATGTCGACCAAGGTTGAGTTCCCGACCCTCATACCATCCGAACCTCAACGACCGAGAATGCACAACAAGGACGACTGATGCCAACCTCCACGACCGAGTCGGTCGAGCCCTTTATTGTAGGTATCCTAATGAAAACTCACGGTACTTAGGGCCCGTTTGGTTTATGGGTATAAGAGGGTGTGGAGTTAAAGAAAACTTAAATCAAATGTTTGGTACAAATATTATTTTCTAACAAATGCTTTAAAATGATTGATATCATACCATGCTAAATTGGTATCTTTTTATCAAATCAACCAATTAGAATTTAATTTTATTACCTTTTATAACCACATGTTTATTCATTTTTTATTATACTCTTTATTTTTCAATTTTATAATATCACAATTTACATAAAAACAAGAGTAAACTGCAAAATACATTCATGTGGTTTGCACTTTTTGAGACCTTACATCCCTGTTATAAACTATTGGCACCTTACATGCTTCGTTAGTCAAATGTTTACCAACATACATCCCTAACGACGAACGACGCAAAATTTTATTCGTTAACTGCTAACGGGAGTATAGAGGAGGGCTGTTTTGGTCTTTTTACTCATACGAGAGATGTATTTTGCAGTTTATTCTTTTACATATAAGAGGGATGTATTTTGCAATATACTTTTATTATTATTATTATTATTATTATTATTATTATTATTATTATTATTATTATTATTATTATTATTATTATTATTATTATTTTATTATTATAATCACACTTTTATTAAAAACTCATAGGATTACAAAAGATTAGTGGGGAGCCTCGAAACCAACTGAGCCTCCACACCTCTAGCAATGGTAAAACCAATACTATTAAAGATATGAACTGCTGCACGCGCTCCAATGTCCTGGGTCATAGAGAATCGTCGAAAATATTATTATTATTATTATTATTATTATAATTATTATTAGAGTTAACTATTTATATAAAAAAACCATTTTGTCAAAAATATTATAAAAAATTCCAAAAATTTTATAAAAATTTTACAAAAATTCTGAAAAATTTATTAAAAAATCTGAAAATTTTCTAAAAATTTTATAAAAAAATTTCGATTTTTTTTTTTTTTTTTTTTTTGGAATTGTTTTGGGCAAAATTTTATAAAAAATTCCATCAAAAAGTATTCAAAAAAGAAAAAAGAAATTTTTTTGTCGAAATTTTTTTATAAAAAAATTCCGTCAAAAAATATTCAAAAAAGAAAAAAGAAATTTTTTTGTCGAAATTTTTTTATAAAAAATTCCGTAAAAAAGAAAAAAGTTAAAAAAACAAATTTTTAACGGAATTTAAAAACAAAAAAATTGAAAATAATTTTCGGAATTATTAATAAAATTTTTTATAAATATTTCGGAATTTTTTATAAAATTTTTCGGAATTTAAAAAAAAAAATTTGGAATATGTTACAAAATTTTCTGAATATTTTATAAAATTTTCGGAATTATTAATAAAAAATTTTATAAAATTTTCGGAATCTTTTATAAAATTTTATAAAATTTTTGGAATTTTTTATAAATTTTTTATAAAATTTTCGGAATTTTTATAGATTTTTTATAAAATTTGTGGAATTTTTTATAATATTTTGGACAAAATGTTTTTTTATATAAATAGTTAACTTTAATAAAAAAAATAAAAATAATAATAATAATAATAATAATAATAATAATAATAATAATAATAATTAAAAAAAAAAGTGAAGTATAAAAGTATATTGCAAAATACATCCCTCTTATATGTAAAAGAATAAACAGCAAAATACATCCCTCGTATGAGTAAAATGACCAAAACAGCCCTCCTCTATATTCCCGTTAGCAGTTGACGAAGAAATTTTTGCGTCGTTCGTCCTTAGAGATGTATGTTGGTAAACGTTTGACTAACGAAGGATGTAAGGTGCCAATAGTTTCTGACAGGGATGTAAGGTTTCAAAAAGTGCAAACCACATGGATGTATTTTGCAGTTTACTCTAAAAACAAATATATAATTAAATAATTTTTTATTTTCTCTCTTTTTTTTTTTTTTTCTTTCTAAACAATACCAAATCAAATCCTATTCTAACCCTATTTGCTAAGGGGGTTAATACTCACATCACATTTTTTATTTATGCACCACAATTCATGTATTACAATATTATACGGTACAAACTATAATACACAAATTGTGGTATGTTGTAGGTATCAATTCTCATTTACTAACCGTACTAGCCAAACGGCCTTTTACACTATTTGAATTCCCATCTCTTGTACCTAGCTACAAAATTCCAAAACTAAACCAAATCCAAAACCTCCATCACAAACGCCCCCCAAGTTTTATCACCAACCTAAAACCAAAGGCGGCTTAACTACGTAACAAAGAACAGCAACATATGCAGTGCACATGTACATCTCTTACACTTCTTGTCTTCTATCTCTTCACATTTCAAATAACACACACTCACTCTGTGTGGGCCCCACACCCTATCTTATTCCATCCAAACACTCCCACTCTCACACCCTCACACGCGTGCCAGACACGTGCCACTAAATTATTACTATGTAACCTACAAACACCCTTTCAAAAACCCACAACAACTAAACCCCCAAAAGTAGCAAAATATTCATTCCTCATTTCCTAAAGGTTAGTTTCATTATACATACAAAGATTCTGTATCTATATGTTTGCTCATCTGGGTTTTGTTTGTTATTGCTTAAAAATGGTTAATTTTTAATACCCATATCATAAAGGTGATTTTTTTTTTTACTTTTTTTTTTTAAATAAAGATTGTGTATCTTTTATGGGTTTAGGCTAATTTTAATAAAGGTGCAATCTTTTTGCTTAATTTCATCTTTTACTGTAACTTTATTGGGTATATACTTATAAAGATTCTGTATATATCTATGCAATGTGATTTTAGCTTTGTAACTGTGGTTAAATAAAGATTCTGTATCTATGTGTGTGTTGTAGGGTGAATTTGAGAAGATACCCAGATCAGAAAAGTGGTTAGAATTGTAATGAAATGAATTTGAGGCAAAGACAAGTACCCACGCGCGGCCGTGAGAATGCTCACGCGCCGCCACGTCCGGTTAGGTTTGAAGAAGTTTATAATATAGTTCCTATTCATAGTTTACTTTCGGACCACCCGGCTTTACGGTATCCTGAAGTGAGAGCAGCTGCTGCTGCTTTACAATCTGTTGGTGATCTTCGGCGACCGCCTTTTAGAGAGTGGCGAGATGGGATGGACATAATGGACTGGCTTGGTGCATTTTTCGGGTTTCAGAATGATAATGTTCGGAACCAAAGAGAGCATCTTGTGCTTCATCTTGCAAATGCCCAAATGAGGTTATCGCCACCACCTGCTATTCCTGACAACCTTGATCCGAAGGTTCTTAACCAGTTTCGTCGTAAGCTTCTTCGTAACTACGAGACGTGGTGCTCGTTTCTTCGACGGAAATCACAGGTTCGGCTTCCACACTTTAGGCAAAACGCAGATACTCATCGCCGTGAGCTTTTATATGTAGCTATGTATTTGTTGATTTGGGGTGAGGCTGGTAACCTTCGGTTTACACCCGAGTGCATTTGCTATATTTACCATCATATGACTCTTGAATTAAACCAAGTTTTAGATGGAGATACTGATGCTAACACGGGTCGGTCTTTTAACCCGTCAATCTCAGGCGAAAATGCCTTCTTGGACAAGGTCATAACTCCCATTTATAAAACGATTAAGTGTGAAGTTGAAAGAAGTAGGAATGGAAAAGCACCGCATTCTGCGTGGAGAAATTATGATGACATTAACGAATTCTTTTGGAGTCGAAAATGTTTCAAGAAACTAAAATGGCCATTGGACTTGTCTAGTAATTTCTTTATAGATGACCCAAAAGCTATTAATCGTGTCGGGAAAACGGGATTCGTGGAACAGCGGACTTTTTGGAATGTGTTTAGGAACTTTGATCGGTTATGGGTTTTGTTAATTCTGTTTTTTCAAGCTTCGATGATTGTAGCTTGGAAAGAAACAAAGTATCCATGGGAAGCGATTAGTGATCGTGATGTTCAAGTTGAATTGCTTACCGTTTTTATTACATGGGCTGGTCTAAGATTTGGTCAATCTATTCTCGATGCTGGGACTCAGTATAGTTTGGTTCGTGAGTCGAAATTGCTTCTGTTTCGAATGGTTATGAAAAGTATGGTGTCGTTAACATGGGTTGCTGTGTTCATTACTTTCTACATTCAGATTTGGATTCAGAAAAACGACGATGGCAGGTGGTCGGGTCCTGCCAATGATAAAATCATCGTGTTTTTGAAAGCGGGTTTGGTTTACATCATCCCGGAAGTGTTGGCATTGATACTATTTGTTTTACCGTGGGTACGAAACTTTATTGAGAATACTGATTTTGTGTTGTTCGATATGTTAACGTGGTGGTTTCATTCCAGACTTTATGTGGGGCGTGGTTTACGCGAAGGGTTAGTTAATAACGTGAAGTATACGCTCTTTTGGATCGTTATATTACTATCGAAGCTTTCGTTTAGTTATTTTTTGCAAATTAAGCCTCTTGTTGCACCCACGAAAGCGCTTTTAAGCCTCAGAAGCGACTACAATTGGCATGAATTCTTTGGTAACACGAATCGGATGGCGGTTTTACTTATATGGGTGCCCGTTGTTTTGATGTATTTAGTCGATATGCAGATATGGTACACGGTATTTTCTGCTTTTGTCGGGTCGATTATCGGTTTATTCTCACATCTGGGCGAGATTCGTAATACTGAACAGCTTCGGTTAAGGTTCCAGTTCTTTGCTAGCGCGTTACAGTTTAATTTGATTCCTGAGGATCAAACGCTGGTTGCAAAAGACAACATTGTTCAGATGCTGCGAAACGCTATTCATCGGATCAAACTTCGGTATGGGCTTGGTCAACCTTTTAAGAAACTGGAGTCGAGTCAGGTTGATGCGAGACGGTTTGCGTTGATTTGGAACGAGATTCTTATTACATTGAGGGAAGAAGATTTGATTAATGATCGAGAATTTGAATTAGTTGAATTACCACCAAATTGTTGGAATATAATGGTGGTTCGATGGCCGTGTGTACTTTTGTGTAATGAGCTACTTCTTGCATTGTATCAGGCTGATGAACTCGCGGGTGCACCTGACCGGTGGGTTTGGTTTAGAATTTGTAATAGTGAGTATAGACGGTGTGCAGTTATTGAAGCTTATTGTAGCATCCGCTTTTTGCTACTCGAAATTATTCAAAATGGCTCTGAAGAACACAGGATCGTGTCAAGGTTATTCATGGAAATTGATCATTTTGTCGAGATGGGGAAGTTTACCACAAACTATAAATGTCAAACACTCATTCGGATCCACAGTCGGTTAATTAGTTTAGTCGAAATCCTAATGTCCCGGGAGCAGAATATGAATAAGCTCGTTGATGTGTTACAAGCACTTTATGAACTTATGGTTAAGGAGCTACCAAAAACTAAGAGAACGGCTTCTGAATTGATACAGGATGGTCTGGCCCCACTAAACCCTGCTACAACTGAAGAGGGTTTGCTTTTCGTCAACAGGGTTCGGTTTCCAAAACCCGATGATTCATTTTTTCATCGACAGTTACGGCGGTTACACACGATTTTGAGTGCCCGTGACTCGATGCGGAATGTCCCGAAGAATCTTGAAGCTCGAAGACGGGTTGCATTTTTTAGCAACTCGTTATTCATGAATATCCCACGTGCCCCACAAGTCGAAAAAATGATGGCGTTTAGTGTTTTAACACCGTATTATGACGAAGACGTTGTGTATAAGAAAGAAGGGCTTAGGAAACCTAACGATGATGGGATCTCGACATTGTTTTATTTACAGAAAATATATGCAGACGAGTGGGAGAATTTTATGGAACGAATGCGAGGAGAGGGTATGAAAGATGATGCTGAGATTTTCACTACAAGATCCCGTGAACTGCGTATGTGGGCTTCTTATCGTGGTCAAACATTGTCACGTACTGTTCGTGGTATGATGTATTATTATCGAGCCCTTAAAATGCTTGCGTATCTTGACAAAGCTTCTGAGATCGAAATTAAGCAAGGGCCAATGGCTCTCGGGGGTTCAAGAAGTTTAAATCAAAACCAACCCATGAATGAGTTTGGCGCAGTAATGATGAAGTTCACATACGTTGTTGCTTGTCAGAATTACGGGTCTCAGAAACAAAAAGGTGAATCACAAGGAGAAGATATTGCAAATCTGATGAAAGCCAATGAGGCGCTTCGTGTGGCATATGTAGATGAAGTTCGTTTGAGTCGAGGCGTGGTCGAGTATTACTCAGTTTTGGTGAAGTATAACGATCAAACAAAGCGAGAAGAGGAGATTTATCGGATCAAATTACCGGGCCCGATGAAACTTGGTGAGGGTAAACCCGAGAACCAAAATCACGCGATTATTTTCACTCGGGGTGATGCACTACAAACGATCGATATGAACCAAGATAATTCATTTGAAGAGGCGTTAAAAATGAGAAATCTTTTGGAGGAGTTTAAGTTCAATCACGGGATCCGGAAACCGACTCTACTCGGTGTTCGAGAAAATATCTTCACGGGTTCAGTTTCATCACTTGCCTGGTTCATGTCAACTCAAGAAATGAGCTTCGTGACCCTCGGTCAACGGGTCCTTGCGAACCCGTTAAAAGTCCGAATGCACTACGGTCACCCTGATGTTTTTGATCGGTTCTGGTTCTTGACAAGAGGCGGAATAAGTAAAGCTTCTAAAGTAATCAACATAAGTGAAGACATATTTGCGGGTTTTAACTGTACTTTACGGGGCGGTAACGTGACCCATCACGAGTATATCCAAGTCGGGAAAGGTCGAGATGTCGGGCTTAATCAAATCTCAATGTTTGAAGCAAAAGTCGCCTCAGGAAACGGGGAGCAAGTTTTAAGTCGAGATGTGTATCGGTTAGGTCACCGGCTCGATTTCTTTCGTATGCTTTCGTTTTTTTATTCAACAGTCGGATTTTATTACAACACAATGGTGATGATTGTGATGGTGTACACGTTTTTGTGGGGACGACTTTATCTCGCGTTGAGTGGGGTCGAGGGTGCAGCTATGGATAACTCCCGGTACAACAAAGCATTCGGTGCCATTCTTAACCAACAGTTTGTTGTCCAAATCGGGGTTTTTACAGCCCTCCCGATGATAGTTGAGAACTCGTTAGAACACGGGTTTTTATCCGCTGTGTGGGACTACATCACAATGCAGCTACAGCTCGCCTCGATTTTCTTCACCTTCTCAATGGGGACCCGCAGCCATTACTTCGGCCGAACCATTCTGCACGGCGGGGCCAAGTATCGAGCCACTGGACGTGGGTTTGTGGTTGAACACAAGAGTTTTGCTGAAAATTACCGGTTATATGCACGAAGTCATTTTGTGAAGGCGATTGAGCTTGGTGTGATTTTAACCGTATACGCTTCAAACACCCCATTAGCTATAGCCAGTTTTGTCTATATCATTTTGAACTTATCGAGTTGGTTTCTCGTGGTGTCATGGATCATGGGCCCGTTCGTGTTTAACCCTTCGGGGTTTGATTGGTTGAAGACAGTGTATGATTTTAACGAGTTTGTGAGCTGGATCTTTTACAGTGGAGGTTCGTTAATGAAAGCTGATGTGAGCTGGGAAACGTGGTGGTATGAAGAACAAGACCACTTACGAACAACGGGTTTATGGGGGAAGTTATTGGAAATAGTACTCGATCTCCGATTCTTTTTCTTTCAGTATGGGGTGGTTTATCATCTAAAGATAGCTGGTGGCAGCACGAGTATTGTCGTGTACTTGATCTCGTGGGTTTTCGTGATTGCTGCTGCATCTGTTTACATTGTACTAGCGTATGCTCAAGACAAATTTGCAGCAAAAGAACATATCAAATACCGGCTCGTTCAACTTCTGGTGACGTTTTTGGTTCTTCTCATAACTATAATGTTATTGGAGTTTACAAAGTTAACGGTTTTGGATTTGTTCTCAAGTGTGTTGGCGTTTATTCCCACTGGCTGGGGGATTATATCGATTGCACAAGTTTTAAGGCCGTTTCTTGAGAGCTCGGTTGTGTGGGATACAGTTGTGTCATTAGCTCGACTCTATGATATGCTAATTGGGTTGTTCGTCTTGGCTCCACTTGCGTTTTTATCATGGATGCCTGGGTTTCAAGCTATGCAAACAAGGATTCTGTTTAATGAAGCATTTAGTCGTGGCCTTCAGATCTCTCGGATTCTTACTGGGAAGAAGAATGTCAACACCGAGTCATGATATGAGGTTATGTTCTTTTCTTTCTTTAATCCATAACTAAATTTATATCATAAATTCCGAGTTGAATTTAACTCTTTTATAACCGTTTTTCAGGCTTCATTTAGCTGTTAAGTTGAAGTTGTGGTTACTTTTTTCATCAATGAAGAAACTCAGGAGGTCAAGAGGTTATATTCTTTTTCTAACATCTATAACATCAAAAAATTTAAGATGAATACTAACAACTTTTATAATCAATCTTTAGGCGTCGCGAAATGCTGTGCTCAGTAGCAGTTGCAGGCGGTCATTTTTTGCATCGATGAAGAACCTCAGGAGGGTTATCTTATCGTTATCATCTATTGTTAACTCTATCGAATTTAAAGTTTTTTTTTACCTAATTGAAGGGTTTTAGAGGTAGTGGTTAGATTTTTGCAGTTCCATTTGTACATATTTCGTGTAAAACTTGTTTCTACAAGTTTACGTACCTACTAACCTCTACGTGCTGTAAACAACAATTTTTGCTGCACAGATCTCGAATACGAACAAATATTCACAAATATCGATGTAACTATGTGGTAAATATGCTCTTTTACAACAACTAAGTCTACATATACAGCAAAGTAAGCTCAGAAAATTTGCTGCTCTGGAATAATTATAACAGGTACTTTTTGGTACAAAACACTATCCCTAAATCTCTTGGGCATTACAGATCGGCCACCAAATCGTTGTTGTATGTAAATCACAACAACGCAAATCAACCCACCGAAACATATAACAACATCCCACATAGTCGAATAGTAATCCATCCCTGGATTCGCGTATATCTTGTCATAAACCCATGAAGAACTATGTGTTCTGTAAAGATCATATACATGAGGCAACAAACGCACCATTGTTGACCCGACATAAAACAAAGGAGTAAGAACCGTCCCGTGTGTATCATAAAACAAATTGAACATAATTTGAGGTATCAAGTATGCATCAAGAACTAACCCAACATACGATTTAAGTTCACCCCAGAAAGTTACATTCTGGGATACTAAAACGCGTGAGTGAAATTGTTGTGTTTTCGTGTGAGAGTTTTGTAACGAGTGTGCAATCCAAGCAGTGAGACCAAAGGCAATGTATAACGGGATTGCCAAATATAGAACCTTTTTATCGGATATCCATAGGTTATTCTGGCTTTCGTGGCCTTTTCTTGAAGACCAAGTGAGTTGAAGCAAGCGGAACTGTAAAAGAAAGGCAACCATTGTAATGACTCGAACCAGTACTTCATTAACTTCCAGCCACTGATCAGTACCAAGAAACACGTTTTGTTTTCGGTTCGCCATAAAAATGGCTTCAAAGTTTAGCAACAATGGAATCATATAGCCTAAAGTGAGGACAACCAACATGACTATGGAAATTAAAGGCACAATTTCAGGATTCCTTTTAACATGAAACAGCTGCAAACCGATGAAAATGCAGGCGAGTGTGTTGGATACCAGAACCATTGTTATCTCTAAATCCATTCTCCATATCGACTCTCTAGCTTGGAGTGTTGTTATGGAGCTTGAACTAAATTCAATTGGTTCAAAGTAAAGTGGGTCCGGTTTATTACGAGTGCTTTTAATAGTCCCGTGAACCATTTCTCCATCTTGTCCGTGCAATGGCGGGTATTTAATATTAATCACAAGTTCACAATCTAATGACCTATTCCTCTGAAACTTCTCGTATGGCATGTGCCTACAACCTATCATACATATAACTCCATTTTTTGTATTATACACACCTTCCGCCGATATTTCAACCATTTTAGAAGCGGGAACTTTACCACCAAACTCAAATTCACCACGGGTTGTGAAACTAATCACATAGCTAATGTTAATATAGCCATTGCTTAAATTCCATTGACCCGATTTAATATTGCCAAAAGGGTTGTAAAATTTGTCACCTATGTATAATGGAGATGCATAACCGTACGCCATCTGACCTTTCTTGTTCTTCACAAGCATATCAAATCTCAAGTTCGTAAATATCTCATCACGGTAGATCCCTTTCTTCACTTTACTATCGAGAATCTTTTTACACAAATTTCCAACTTTTTCATTTTCTAAATACTCATACGTGGTACCTTTAATCCTCGAGTTTAAGTTTGCCGGACTATTAAATGAAACATTACCAAGATCCCTCGTTTCCGTACTCCACATTTTCCCAACAATACTACTCCTATGCCTTAAACTCAAACGCGAAGGTAAACTTAACGCTAACCTAATCGAACACCCTCCAACACCCCTTCTATCAAACAACTTACACGCAACTAACATAAGCCGCTTCTTCTTCTCATCCCACACCCCTTCAGCCACCAAACTAGTATACGGATTAACCGACCACCCTCTAACATAACTCGAATTTGTAAACTGCAAAACATACCTAACTTTCCCATCCTCCAAACAATCAACAACCTTAATCGACATAAACCTAGGAAAAATCTCATCCTCCATCGTCCCAAAACTACACGAAACATTCGTACAATCATACTCGCTATAATCCAACTCAAACCTAAGTCCCCACGTTAGAACCGAACATATCCCGTTAAGTGGACTAAGCGTCCTATTCTCAACACCATCATACCCACTAAAACCACCGTTTTCGACCTCTTTACTAATAAAACTAAACTCATACCCAAAACGCGTAAAACCCAAAACCGAAACCGGCTTAAAACCATGATCAAGCTTCAAACTTTCCAAAGTCCCATTAACCAAACTCGTATCCAAAACACTCGAATTCGGATAACTCATCTTAAAAACAACTTCTACAGACTCCAACAAACTACCCGAACCCGAACCCGAACCAACCATACACACCTCCCCACTACCCGAATCCCAGAACCCGAATAACCGAAACCCGGCACCGACATCCTGCCGCGGCAAATACCGCGGTGGCCGGACTTTAACCAACCGTAACCCTCGCCGGAAAACTTCGCCGGAAAAATAACTAACTATTTCCGGCCCAATTAGGTTCAAAACACCCTCAATCTGAATTACATCTTTTGAATTAGTTTCATAAGCTTTTTGAACTGAAAAAGAAGCGAATTGATTTGAAAATTGGGAATTAGGGTTTTGAAACCCTAATGTGAATTGGGCTTTATCTAGTTTTAAGAAATTGGGGGTTTTTGTGAATTGGGTTTTTGTTGGGGTTGATTCTTGTGGGGTGTTACAGTGTTGATTGTATGAAATTGAATTTGAATTTGAATTTGGGATTAATAAAGTGATAATCAAGATTAATTGAGTTAAATTGAATTGGGTAAATGGAGCCCTAATTTTGGATTTGGGGATTTTTATTTTTATTGATGGATCCATTTAGGAATTTTGAGATTTGTTTGTGTGAAGGTGATGATGAAATTTTATAATTTTTTATCTTTATATGTTGTATATGATTTTTACTGTTACTTCAACTAGAAGCTTTTTTACTGTCAAGATTTTTTGAGATCATTTATTTATTTTAGTATTATTTTTTTTAATATCTAGAGTAAAATGCAAAATATTTTTTTTTGTGTTTTGTTATTCACATTAAATATAACTAGGGGTGTCACATAAGCTGATCTGACCCGAACTCAAACTCGAATATGATTATTCATGTCGGGTTAATTGGGTTCAAAAATATATTCGGGTCAGGGGTTCAATCCTCACTCCCTACAAAAGGCCGGAGGTCCTTTCTACCTTTGGTAGAACTGGAAGCAGTCTCTCTATCATAGATAGGGGTAAGGCTGTCTACATTTTAACCTCCCCCATACACCGGAAACGGTATTGGGTACCCATAACCCGTGGAAGACGGCATTGGGCGTTACTTTTACTTTTTTTTTTAAAAAATATATTCGGGTCAATTTGAATTGACCCGAGTTCTAAACAATGTCAGGTTCGGGTTTAATACATATATCTTACTCGGGTTCGGTTCAACCCGAGTTTGATTTTTTTTTCTTTCTAGTTTTTATGTATTTCAAGTTTGAACACAAAAATTGTATCATTTTTAAACGGCCTATGCCCGAACCTGAGTTGACCCGACCCGAATTGACCCGACCTCAATGACCCAAGTTCTAAACAAAGTCGGATTCGTGTATATTTTTTAACCTTGACCCCACCCGATTGACTCGAACCCAACCAGATCAACCCGAATAACACCCCTAAATATAACTGTCAAATTTTTTTGAAATTAATCATATCTCTGTTAGTGAAAGTTAAAACATTAGATCCCTAAAGACTAACAATATATATATATATATATATATATATATATATATATATATATATAGTTTTTTGGTTATCTACTAAGAGTTAAACACACTGATAAAAAATATTACTCGTGTGATACATGAACTTTTATTTTGTACTAGTATGATATGTGAGTAACCGGTAAACCGTCAAAACCAGTTAAAAAGTGACTTTCTAAGCAAAAATGGCCCCTTTCAATTTGTTTCTTTTGTAAAATAGGTCTTTTTCGACTTTTTCTATTGCAAATTAGGTCTCTTGCGAATTTTTGCTAAATAGGTCTTTGTGTGATTTTAGTCCTTTCTACAAAACTGTTTTTCCAAAATTAGTCTTTGTGATTCAAATTTACAAAACCAGTCCCTGTGCAAACTATTTTTACAAATTTAATACTTATGCAACTTTTTTTACACTTAAGCCTTCACTTTAAAAGTGAAAAACAATATTAGATATAAGGATAAAAAAGTTTGATGTTATTTATAAAGAAAATCGCACTAAGGACTATTTTCGCACAACTACCTTAAGTATTTCATTCTATTCAAAAACAATATTAAAAAAATTACATAGGTACCAAAGTTGCAAAAAAATTGTACAAGGACCGTTTTTGTAAACAAGTTTGTGATATTTCGATTTTGGCAAATAGTTCTCAAATCTTGTGAAATTCATTCGTATTTTAGTTTCTTTTTGATGAAAAATGAGGTATCTTTGTTTTCAATTTTAAAGTGAAGGTCTAAGTGCTAAAAATATTGTTTAAGGATTAAATTTGTAAAAATAATTCGCATAGCACCGGTTTTGTAAACAATGACTAGTTTTGTAAATCAAGTTTTGCAGCAGGTTTTGAAATTGAACAGGGAAATATTTTGCAAAAAAGTTCACAAGGGACTTATTTTGCCAAAAAAAAATCACAAGGGATCTATTTGCATAAGAAACAAATCAAAGGGGATCATTTTTGTTTAAAAATTCACTTTTTAATCGATTTAATCGGTTTACCGGTTACCCCACATATCGTAATGGTACAAAATAAAAGTTAACATATCACAAGTAATATTTTGAGTACACATACCATAATAATACATTTGAGAAAGAAGAAGAAAACGTGGGCTACTAGTACATTATATCTATATACTAAAACGAAGGATATGTTACTATTAAAAGCACTGTAGCTACAGTGCTTTGAACAGTGTTTGCTACAGAAACATTAAGCCATTTAAACAAAATAGTCCCTATAGTTTAACTGTCTTCGCAAACTAGGTCCTTTGAGGGCTAACGATGTAACAGAATTGAACTTTTAAAGGCCGATACATAAATACATATATACATTTATCAAAAATATAACGGGGCCACAACTAAAACTAACAAAAAATGTCCTTAGAGTTATCAAGTTACGAGAATAGTCCCTTAGGTAGTTAGGTTATCTGTAAGTTTCCATATTAGTCCCTAAAGACTAACTTTGCAACAGGCCGATAATTTTAAGAGCTTTCTCCGTAAGAAAACTCATACTATTTTCAAAAATAATTTATGAAAATAGGACTTGGGGTTATCCTTTTTTTGCATATTTACTCCTTCATGACTAACTTACTATACGAAAATAGTCTTCGTGTAATTGTTTCCAACATCAACGCGCGGGTTCACCCGGCCCGCTCGTTATGGGCTAATATTGGGAAGGGTCGGTTACATTTTCTCCCCCATATTTTAGTCGAAACTGAGAAGGAGGCTACCATCGACGTTCAACCTTTCATCTTCAAGGTTTAATTCTAAGGGTACGTACACACAATATATTTACGTGTCTTGTTTGTCTTGTTGCATGTTGTTTACGTTAAAAAAATTAATGTCTCTTTGTTTTTATTGTATATTCAGTTGGTGATATGTGTTTATGTCATGTCTATTATGTAGATATAAGTTGCAGGACCTGATCTAATGGCTAAAGAAGGATACTCGAAGCGGACTGTCTCTGGTGGCGAGCCGTGCATTCAATCAAAAAAGAAGCAGAAAAAGCTACCCCCAACACCACAACTGTAGGTTTTATTACTTTTTACTTGACATTTTTTTATTCATTGTGAATATTTTTATGAACTTTAATTTACATAAACAGGTTGTGACCAGAAGTTTACTAGATGATGCACGCAAAGGTTTCAAGAACGGAAATTTCGTTTGTTCACCGTTGTCACTTGATATCATATTGGGAATGCTGACTGTTGGAGCCGAAGGGGAAACTTTGAAACAATTGTTAGGGTTCCTTAGACATGGAAGCATCGACCAATTTCTTTCTCAGTCACCAAGTTCCAAACTTTTAGCACAGAGTTTATTGAAACTGGACGGTTCTTGAATTTACTCTAGTGAATGGTGTTTGGGTAGAAAAAAGTGCACCCGCTCTTTTATCTTCTTACCAAAAGGTTCTTAAAACTGTTTACAAAACAGAAGCGACATATGTGGACTTTAAAGACGAGGTAAATTTCGATCAAGCGCTTAGCTTTCTTTCTATGAATTTTTTTAGTTAAACGATTCAGTCTCATTAGTCAATATTGGTTTACAGGTAAAGCTCAAAGAAGCAGTTGAAGAAATTAACTCATGGGTAAAGAAAGAAACTAAGGAGTTGATACCCAGAATTATTGAAACGACTGATTTTGAGGACGATGATGATGTCTTAATGGTGTTGGTGAATGCTTTATATTTTAAAGGAACCTGGCGTAAACAATTTGAAACACGGATGACAAGGAATTTTGACTTTTATCTCCTCAACGGTGGAAAGGTTTCAGTCCCCTTCATGACTCTTAATGGAAAAAAATTTGAGTATGGTTCTTTCAATGGTTACAGTATGATCAAATTACCATATAAAAGTAATGACCGATCAAAGTACACTTTCTCCATGTATATATTTCTCCCGGATAGGATAGATGGATTGCAGGATCTGATTGAAGTTTTTCATGCTGACGATACTTTATTTCATGGAGATTTTGACCTCAAAATGGAGGCACTTCTTCACCTTTGGATACCGAAGTTTAAAATCTCCTCTTCATTTGAACCTGAAAATGTTATGAAAAAAATGGGATTAACATTGCCATTTGTAAAAACTAACAGAGAATTTACCGGGATAGTAGAGAAGATACTTCCAGATGATGATATGTTTTATGTGTCAAAGATACTTCAGAAATCTGTTATTGAAGTTGACGAAAGAGGAACAGAAGCTGCTTCCTGTAGTATGATGATGGTATCTAGAGGACTTATTGCAACTGAAAGTTTTGTGGCTGATCATCCGTTCATGTTCATGATAAGAGAAGACATTTCCAAAGCTGTTTTGTTCGTCGGAGCTGTCCTCAACCCATCATCAAAATCCAATTGATTTTATCTAATTACTTCATATTTTGGGCAATTGAATTTTATTTGGCAATATGAATGGTCTTCAAGGTCTGTGTTCTTCAAGTTCTTTTGGGCAATGTTTGGCATTTGTCTGTCAAACTATTTGTTTTTGAACTTTGCATATGTGCCCAAGAAGAGATATTTTGTTTATTTTCGTTCCCGACGTTGTTATTCATGGATCTAGCTATTTGTAGTGCCAATTTGTTAGTTATTGGTTTTTTGTTGCTGTGAGTTTTGTATGATCTTGCAATTGGTGCAGCTCTTGATGCTACTGTCTGCACCAATTGCTTTGGATCTCATTGTGTTAATGAGGTTGCTTGTTTTCTTCACATGAGAATGAATCTGTATTTCGATAGTATGTTGGATTTTTTTCTATTTGTTTCATGCAAGTCCTTGTTGACTGTCGTATGTACGGTCTTGTTTTTTCGTTTAACAAGTGAAAAAATTTGTAGCTTTTATTCTTTGTTACAAACTATAAAAGACAGTTAGATAAGTACAAGGTAGAACATGTTTCAACCCGGTCCGATTTTTGGACCGTGATCAGCCCTATTTCAATGAACTATTCATCATTGTCTATGCCGAATTGCCATGTCTCTCAATTTCAAACATGGGTGGACAGCACGTTAGATTATTTCACATCTTTTATTGACGTTATTCTTGAGATCTTACATCAAGTTTAAAGTAGTTCATGTAATGTTAGAATGTTTCGTCTTTTGTACAATGCAATGCATGTTCACTTCTATTATACATTGTTGATTCGCCCGTAAGATAGGTGCAACAAAAAAGTGAAATACAAAAGGAAAACGGAAAATGTTGGTTTTGTTAATTTGAATAAGTGAGATGGTTTGAAACTTTTTCATAAATATAGGATTAGTGCAGTTTGGTGTAACCACCGGTACTCATTTATGTAATGTACTAATGTACATGAACACGTTACATTCACAGCAAACATCAATGTAGGTTCAAGAAAGATATCACATCACTGTTATGTTAGTTAAACAATTGAGATCTCTACTACTCCACAACAGAATGACAGCAAAAAAAGTTATAATAAACAGGTTAATTAAAACTTTGTCAAAATCGTATATACAACAGAAGATTGGGTAACTGATAAACCTAAACAAAGAAAACTTACATATACTTATAAAGAAGAAACTCGTCTTAAACTCATATTCCTAGCTCAAAATTTAGATTTTCGAAACAATGAATGTAAGAATGATTTTCTTTTTTTTTAATCACAGTTTATTTCGACTTCTTGTGCCTGCAGCAGCTTTTCGGTGCCCCTTTGAGCTTGATTTTTTTGTTACTTCTGCGTTTTCTTGACGGTGTCTTTTTTGGAATACTTACATTAACGTCTGTAGAATTTTTTGGTGGTTTATCAATAAGAATGGAGGATTGAGAAGTTAAAACGACTGGTGTACCAGGATGCGGTGGTGGTGGGGCCCAATGCTCCAGTACATCTCGGTGGTATCCCTGCAGGCCATAGACACAATGGGCTTATCATAATCATAATCTATATACGTACATATAGACCAACTATTTGACTGTCGAGGTCAGCACGATTGAATCTAATATTCAAACTCAGACATAAAATTTTATTGGTTCTGAGAAATTTTAATCAGAAACATTGAACTTATTTACATTTTATTGTATCTGAAGCATGTAGGTTTCAAATTTGAAAAAATTCTGTATCAAGGTTACATTCGGAAGTTAATTGGTTTGACATCAAAAGTCAACATGTATAACTAAAAACAGAGGAACAAGCATAGAGAAAGGTTGTTACCTGGAGTACAAAGTTTCGCCTTTCACAATCCCAGAACATGTTAACAGTCCAATTGGTCTTTGACCTGATCTTGTCACGCACTGTTGAAAAACTAATCTGATCTCTTGAAGTAAACCGGTCAACTTCATTAAACCAAAGACAAGCAAAGAGATTGGATATGGGAACGTGTTCTCTTATTACCACACATCCTTCCGGCACATCTGCCAAAATTAAACCAAATAGGTTTATCACATCAAAAAATGGCAGCTCGGTAATCAACAAGAATCGTAAAAACTGAGCAGGTGTTTGTATGTGCAGTTTGGAAGTTGATTATATTGACTCAAAGAATCAGAACTGTATTATTTTGCAGTTTAAACCCAAATCCAAACACCGCCTAAGTTTTGAACTATAGTACATATGCATTACCGCTTCTAATAGGAAGCTTGGCTGTAGAATACGGGGTTAAGCCCTCTTTTTTATAGAAGTCAATCTGGAAGTCAATAGAGGCGTTGTCATATTTTGCAGCCACCTTATTAGCTTCGGCTTCTTGAAACACGTCAAATCGCTTATAATGCCTAGATATTGCAAAACTAGCATTCTCCCTCCACAAAAACCTGCAAGCCGGTATGAGTGAACTTTCTTGCTCTTGCGTATGCTAAAATAGATAGATAAACAAGAAAAGGTATAGTATACCTTTCAAGGATTTGATACGGGTCAACAACAAGCTTAAGTTTTCCATCCATCCAAATAGAGTACCGAGCATTCGGGAAAAGCCTATGTGACAGAAGCTTTGGAACCTGTCATAAATGACACAATTTAGATCCCGGACTAATAGTCGACCATTTTTATAAGACAATGTCTTTGGTTATAAGCATTTACAAAAAACAGATATATTACCTTCCCGTTTCGCCTAGGGTCGGTGTATGGCAGGTTGTAGATAACAACAATTCTCCACACGCCTACCTTCATACTAGCATCCAAATAATTTGAATTCCTCATAAACTTTTCTGTTTCTTCATCGATAAACATGAAAAAGCATACATTCATCTTTGAGGTTTCACTAATGTTCGTTGGTTGGTTAATCAGATCATACGCTCCTGTAAAACTCAATATCATTAGAAACGCCCATGATTCAAAACTGTATGTATATATCAGACAGATATTAAGTGATTACCAAATATTGCAGATGCAACCACAATACCGCGACACTGGTCCATATGAAAAAAATCTGAATCATTAATATCAAATCCTGACTTGCGACCAGGCCTATCTCCTCTCACAAAGCTTTTAGTGTAATTATGCAAAAAATAGAAAACGGATTAGTGAATATAAGAATGAAACAAAATGAATGACTCGTTCAGAAAACAATCATACCCACAATGCACAGACATTGACTCTTTTATATCATAAGAATCATATCTTTGTTTTAAAGATGGATATCCACCAAACTCCGACCCTCCGAATTCACTTTTGATGAAACTCTCGTCATGGATGTAAGTTAGATTATGGAGCACAGGTGAATAAGATGGCGCTTTTGGCATTAAAGCAATAGCATCTTCCACGGGTAGGTAACACACAGGACACGCTGAATCATAATAAAAAGATTCACTTAATGACAATTAGTATAAACAAATATATTTAGAATGAACGTGAGAGCTGGACATACGACGAGGGCCAGTTCTTTTCTTGTCGGCTGGTGGAGGCGGTAATGTGAAGGTTTCACAAGGGTTTCCCGGAGGAAGTGTGTAACCTGTAAAGTAAACAGGCGGTGGAGGAGGGCGGGTGGTGGTGGTGATTTGAGGTGGAGGAGGGTGTGGTTCAATCCTGTGGTCATCAATGATTGTCATCTTCATTTGATCGTTGGTGAATGCAGAAGTTAACTCATGAGCTCTTCTTTCGTCGATAGTTGGTGAATTTCCAGAAAATCTTATATATGAAGTGCTCTTCTGGTTAATTTCACCTTCAAAAACGGTGAAAGACGGACTAATAATTGATAAGAAAAATGAACACATATATCAACATCATATAGTTATAAGTTCTAATGACAGGATACATAAGTTTGACCCTTTTTGCAGGAAACGCTAAATTTTGACAGGAAACGCTTAGTTTGACCCTTTTTGCGTATCTTTTATAACATTTGTGCATATATGTTAGTTACTGCATGCCATAATGTTTTCTTTTTGGCATTTTTACAATTATAACGTTTCAAATAGTCTTCACTCGTATAAAAGCAATCCGTTCCCACTATTTACAGTTCGTCATTTGTGTGTGTCTCATCTTCGTTTTCCACATATCAGATAGACTAACAAGCAACAGATAACAGCATCGAATTTCTAGTTTAAAAAGCAATTTGCTTATTTCCCATTTACTTGCACTCTAAATTTACTTCCATCATTGAATGCAAGAACGGAAATATTCCCACTTGTTTGTTGGAAAATATTCCCACTCTAAATAAACTTAACCATCTTTTTAGGTAATTGGTCATATGATCACTCCATCCATACATGTCGTAAAGTTGAAAAAGAAGGGTAGACAACAGAATTGCAGCATCTAACTTGAGTTGCAAACAAACAAACATTAAAAGACTTAAATAAGTAATAAATAACAAACACCAAGAAACTAACTTCTTCTTTACTCAAACATAATGCTGTTCAATGAAGAAAATTTATATCTCGGATTAAGTACAAAGTCGTGTATAATTATGAATGTGTGTTACGGAACTTATTATTACAACTTATATCAATTGCTTCTCAGAACAACATTATTTTGACACTAAGTACTCCGAAGAGAATCAGAACAACACTATATTGAACACGTAACTGTGACTACGCTAATCAACTTCACATCACCACAATCAGGCTAACATGGTGTTTGGGATTTCTAATTAAAGCACTTATAAGGTTATATCTTACTTATTGGCTTTCTTGAAAGAATTACAAAAAAAAAAAAAAAAAAAAAAAAAAAAAAAAAAAAGACTTTGGAATAGGCAACTCCTAAAAAGTGCTTATCTCACTAGCAAATGCTCATATATGTTTATCGATTGCATGAGAATGCAATAAGCACATAAATTTTCTGGTGTTTGGGATTCCTTAATAAAGTGCTTATCTATCTGCTTATCTTTACGCATATAATCAATTCCGAGTATTTAGTTGAAACTGCTTATTTGCTTATCTTACACTAAAACAATCACTTAAACATAAAAAGGCGAGAATTTCAAAATATAAAATGTCTAGCAAACACTACTACGCTATCAAAACGAAAGCATGCATACCTCTGGCAATAAAAAGTATCCACAATATAGCTGCAAACGACGCAATGGACAAAAACAGCATGCCAAATTTCTTTCGTGGCGCCAATTTAACCAACCAAACAAACACATTACTCTCCTTATTATTATAACCACCACTCCCATTATTCACAAACATCTTCGAAGACGACGATGAAGCATTTTTCTTAGAAGACGACGTAACAAAAGTACGAAAATTATGTCCATGTTGAAAACTAGCATTACTTAATGATCTTACAACCAATGAAGAACCTAAACTTCCAACACTTGATGATCTTGCACCATCCACTGATGAAGAACCAGAACCACCATTTGACATATTTTTTTTCGACAAGATTTTGTTTTTTTTCGACAAGATTGTGTTTTTATTGTGAATTTGATGACCCTTTACGTGATTTCATGTGAAATCAATGTTGGGTGGATGATCTAATAAGGGTTAACGTGAATAAAGGGTTTTTTTCTTTTTTATGAATGAATGAATGAATAAAATGGGCTATGAAGTAAACAGTTAGTATTATGGTTATTATGAAAGATGGGCAAAGTGTCATTATCATCATGTCATGCACATTTAATTTTAGGGATTTACTATATGTAGCTTTAGGGACTAAAGTGGTATATTAAGTTGGTTGGAGGTAGGGATGAGCAAAAGAATCAGAGAACCGGACCAGAACTTAGAAGAACCGAATCAGATCCAGACCCGATGGTTCTGGTTCTTGGGTCGGTTCGGTTTGGGTCTACCGGTTTTCGGTTCAAAAACCGAATACCCAATAACTCTAAAAACATATAATTTTCTTTACTTCCCATACTCAAAACATTTCATGTAATATATTTGTTTATAAAACCATGAGCAAGGTGGTGACACTTCTTGGTTGGATCTAACAAAACCGCAACTCAGTTTTGGTGCGGTTCCCTTGTTCTTTTGCTATACCATATCAAAGACGATGTGATTTGAGATCAGTGGTTCAAATCCAACGGGGAGAAAATTAATCCTCTTGTGGCCATGGAGTTCACCTGCGCCGACTTTGGACTATCCGAAAAGGGTAGTCGCCATGGGATTAGTCGGCTCGCAATATCGAGACAGAAATCCAAATAATCAAAAAGAAAAAAAGGCGATGTGATTTTGAAAGAGAAATTAACTGAAAGAGATAAAGAGAAACAAACGGTGGATCCATAAACGGTCTTGGTTATTTTGTTGGACAAAGTTTCGAGTTATTTTCTTTTGTTTTTCGGATTGTCACGTGTCACTGTTTTGTTTAACATTTGAACAATGTGAAACTATAAAATGATTTTTGTTTGATTTTATGTTGTTAAACGTTATTGGTTTAAACGTAAATGGTTGAAAACGTATAAAGTTTCAAATATTTTTTTCCTTTTTATTCGCCTAATTCCTTAGTGAATGAGGTTTTTTATTTTACTTTTTAGAAAATCAGTTCCTAGCAAAGTAGACCTAAAGAAATGGAACTAAAATCAGAACCGAAATCAAAAAACTATATTTGGTTCGGTTCTCGGTTTCTACTTTTCACAAAATTCGGTTCCCGAATTCATCAGGTCCGATTCCGGTTACGACCAATTCCGGACATGCTCATCCTTAGTTGGAGGTAGTGAAATATTTATACTTTACTAAAACTGTGTCAATATTTAAATGAACACTTATTCTAATAAACATTATTTTTATAGAAACTTTGAGGTCTTGTTATTTTTATGTTAAATATGACAACTCTTTTTTTGAAGAAAATGAATCTTATGCTTAAATATATGTCTAATAGTTAGAATGACACAAACAAACACTAAAAGTTAGGCAAAAATGCATATATATCCCTCCCAAAGTGAATAATTGCATATATATCTTTTGTACAAGTTTTTTCTGCACATAGTACAATGGTTTTTATGCATGCTTTGGATATATATGCAATTTTGCATTTTCATGAGGATATATATGCAAAAGCCCCAAAAAGTTAAAATTGAGAGTCGAAATAAAAAAATAAAATAAATAAATAAATAAATAAATAAATAAAATAAAAATTCTTTAGATACGCTTGGAGTTATCATTGCTTGTTAGAGACCAGGGTACGGTGGCTGATGGCAGCCATCAGCGATGACACGAGTCGATGGCACGAGGAACCACACCGGAGCTTGGCTGGTGGGCTGTGGCGTCGTAGCCACCAGCTCACGCGGAAGGGTTTTTTTTCTTTTGTTTTTTTTGTGTGGGTTTGTTGTCTTTATTGTTTGCGTGTGTGTTGTGTTTGTGTTTGTGTTTGTGATGTGTTTGAGTATTTTTTCTGTTCTTTTGTTTTTTTTTTTTGTTTTACAGGTTTAGCGAGGTAGAAGATGATCCAAGTCCTGAGGGGCATTTAATATTCATTTTGGCTTAACACCACTAACTTTATATCAATAAAAATCCGGTCCATAAAAACAATGTTGAAACCCGGACCATTAAAAAAAACATTTTTACATCTGTAAATAATTCGTTTTTCCTTCAACCAAAAAACTTATTTTTACATGCTTTTTCTATTTGATGTCCCATTTTTTTATTTTTTTTATTTTATTATTATTTTTTTTTATGTAATACGTTCTTTAATAATGAAATTAAATTTTAATTGTTTTATTAAGAAAAGTGGGGAAAAAAAAAAGAAAAATATACACGACGGCACCAAAAAACTGACGTTATGCCAGGGAGGGGTGTTTTGGTGCCATAGCCGAAATTGATGCCATGAACAAAAAGTGCTGAGGTGGCACCGCTTTTCCTATGGCACCACCCCTATAGCACCACACTGTACCTAGTGCTCTTAATAGATGTGCAATATTAATCACATAGTAAATCAATAACTGGTGACAAAAATGAAGTTTCTTTGTCACTCAAAGGATTAAATTGGTATGGAAATCATTATGATAAAAGCTATGAGAAAGCAAGATAAAAGTCTAACCAGTAGGGGTGGCTAAAGAGTAAATCAAGCAAAGCCAGAATTTTAGGTTTTTGATTTTTGAAAGCCTTCGATTTTTTAAGACTTTGTATACATATATCAAGCTATCTTCATGTTTTTTTGACAATCATCCTAAGAGATCCAATTATATAAAGCCTCAAATTCTTCGATAAATGTTAAATAATCAAAATTTTAAACCTTTTTTGTTTCTACAAGCCTGCAAGTTGTAAAAATTTAAGCTAATATATTCAGTATATAAAAGGCCGATTTATGCATAAAAAGTTCAAAGATTAAATTAATAAGCCTATTTGAAATGTAGTTCAAATATTGTTATCAATAACCATTTAGCCATTTGCATTAATGAATCGACATTTGGTTTTCCACAACAATACTCTACAAATTATAGAAGTGATCTAGTGAGAAGAAAATAAAAAAAAGAAAAAAATAAGTAATTTTAACCACATTTTTAAAATGGAGGGGGAGAAATTAAGGTAAATGCACCCATTTTTCTTAGTGCATTTAAAGTATGTGGTTGTGGTTCCTTATCTCTCTTCCCATTTAAATTTTATTTCTCATTTGATCATAATTTTAATTTTCAGAAAAGGATCGAGTAAGAAGAAAATATAAAATTATAAGAATGAGAAGGAACTTTAACAACACATTGCAAGTGAAATATTATACCATATTAATTTTTAAACTTAATCAAAGATTTTACATAAAGAAATGCTAGAAAAGTAAATTCTATATAAACGATTTTGCGGACAAATAACTAAGAAACCCACGTTTTGAAGCTTCAGTTTAGGTCTCCGTAAAGGTTGAGCCGCTCCAGCTAATTAGTCACCAAATACTAGATTTAGCTTTATGCTAGTTTGTCATAAATCATTCTAGATTGATAAAACTGTATAGACAAATTATGCATAACAAGTTATATATTCTGAGAGCAACAATAATTCTCAATGAGAAACTGCTTCAAGGGAAACTTCTTGCAAATGTATGTGTGAGAGCTATTTTCATTGTACAAAAGGCCTGGCCCAATATGAATATTGGCTCATTTCACTAGTTGCCAATCCTTTGTACAAATGATGTAGCCCAATACTTTTGATGGGCTTGTCTTGGGCCTGAATAATAATGTAATGTTATGGCTTATGACCGCATGATTGATTTGATGAATTATGAGACTATAGGCTATGTTTGGTGTGAAGCTTTTTGAAGCGATAAGTGTTGAGTAATGAACATTTTGATTTTTAATGGTCGTTTGTCAAAGAGCGGTGAACGGTGACTAATTTTTAAAAAAGCTAATTTTTCAATGCTTATTTATGAAGTTGTGAGCGGTGAGCGGTGAGCTGTGACAGCTCACAGCTCACTACTCACTGCTACTTTCATCAAACATACCTTTTTACCTTTTTACAATTCATATCTTTATATAAAATGAGAGCCTAAAATTGACGTATAACAAGATGTAGCATTAAAAATTGAGAATGTCTAACCAGTGCCCTAAGGTAATTGGTTAAGATTTGTCTTTTTGTGTTTTTTAATAACTATTTATGTGGGTCCTCATCCAAATATGCATGTTTGTGTCAACTACAAAGACCATTTATGTAATTAAAAATTACAAGAAGACAAATCTTAACATTCCCTTAAAAATTTACATAAAGATTAATTAAAATATCTCTTAATTTTATCACTTTATCACTACATAAGCTAAAAGCTACAGGCATAAAGATGATTTTCCAATATATAATACTCGCATTATTGCTTACATGAAACAGGAAGAAAGAGACACAATAATATCATTTCCTTATCTTAAATTGATTAGGGAAAATGTGGGCCAAAACATTATTGGAAACACGATTTTCCACGTATTGTTTATTGACGAGATAGGAGTATATAACGCTAAAGAATAAACAAATATTCATGTAACTCTACCTATTACATATTATATTGCCTCTTTGACACTTTTGAACAATGTTTTAGGGTGCGTTTGTTATCCCATTATGGGAATGAGATTATTATTATAAAAGTGATTAAAGATGTTTGTTTAAGATGGGATAACCTACAATTATGGTAATGAATGATAGATATAATTCATACTTCATATACAATAAGTGAGCTAGATATGGATCTTTCATAGGTAAGAGACCCACCACTACTATCAAACTCATAGCCATTGTCTAGCAGCATACCAAACGTACCCTTATATTTTATGTCGACATAAAGGTACATTTTATGTATTTTATATACCTATACACTAATCTTTGACTTTAATATATTAGATAAGTGATTGTACAATAGATTGCACTACGATGATGATCAAAGGTATGAGGGGTGTATATTCCAGACAAGATTGTCTTTCACTTGAGAATAAGAAATACGAAGACACTGCGTTAAGTGATTACGCAGGGGTGGACCCTGCGAACCACCTCCGGCGTGAGAGTAAGTATTAGTTATGGTTGTATAAGTGTGTGTAAGTAAAGAGATGAGTGTTGAATGAGCTTACCATAATCCTTTGCCCGTCCAACCTATTTATAGTGGAAAAAATAGGGTTAGGGGCACCTCTGCGCAAATGTCGGAGAACATTGGGGCGTTCCATGTTTGTGGGTAACCGCTAGGGCTTAGTGACCCACGTTCTCAAACTTAGCGGGGAAGCCAGGAAAGAGAGGGAGATCGTGGGTTTGACCAAGTCAGGAGGTTCTCCTATCCGTTGCTCCTTCGTCAACCATACCCCGAAGGGCTTAAGGCTTCGAATGGCGAATTCCCCGTAGGTAACCTTCGTGTGCACGACTGGTTTGACGCCTACGAATATTCTGGAGACCTAACTTGGGCCCTCGTACAGAAGGGCTTCGACACGTCTCGAATGAGTGTCCTTCGAGCTGTTCGGAGGGTACATCATCAAACCCCCCAGTCGAAAGTGATGCATATGAGCTAAGAGGCATTGCTTTCGACTTCATCCTGCAAATAAAATTACCTCCTCGTTGCAAAGCGTATCGTGTACAAGATAAGTATGCGCCTAACCTGCGCATTTAATGCCACCTAAACGCTTTAGCTGCCCGCTACAGTAATCACAAATCCCCATTTACCCGGTGACCAAAAAGACTTTTTGAAATTTAAAAAACGTTTTGAAATCCGGATAAGAGTTAACCTTAGGGACACGTGTGCGGTTAAAAACGGTGGAAAAAGAGTATTTAAGGGGAAATAGTTGAAACCCTAAAACATTTTACTCTCTCCGTCTTCTTTTCACGCAGTAAACTTTGATCGCATACCAGCTCCGAAACCAAAGGTAAATATTCCTTCCTGCTTCCTTTTAGTTTAAAATAGGGATGGATTCAAAGTTCATTATTAAGCAACACAAATGTACTTTGACTGCAAAAGAGTTACATGACCATCTGGCTGATTACCCAATCCCACAAAAGTTTAAGATCATGTTGCCCAAGTCTAATCAAGGTATCTTCGATGCCCCAAAAGGCTTCGTAGGGCTATACATTCATTTTTTTAGCCATTCCAACATTAGGATTCCAATTCACCCGTTTATTTTAGAGCTAATGCAATATTACAAAGTGCATATCTCTATGTTCAACCCGTTTGGTTTAGCCACATATGGCTATGAACCAACTCTTAAGGTTTTAAGGGGTTTCTTGAATCTGTACCCTGGGGGTAACTGGTTAACTTTGGCTAAAAGACCTGAAGGAGATGTGTCAAATCTTTTTGCGAGGGTGTATTCCAACATAAAAGATTGGAAGGGCAACTTTTTCTATGTGCAAAACACTATTATCCCACCAACCTATCCAGAGTTGTTGAATAAGGAGTACATGTTTGATGCAAAACTATTCAATGACCCCTTGCCGTATGAGGTTCGAAGGAATCCATGTTATCAGCGCTTAGCCAAGTATCCTGCGGATGTTCAAGTGTTCCCCGAGCCAATCTTGTACATGGTTGGGATTGCCCACACCTGGGAGGGGTCTCCCAACAAGCCTGCTATCATTTATCATGGACAAAGTATGTTTTTCTACTTTTATTTAAGTAGGACCAATGTAGCACTGATATTTATTTTTTCTTGCTTCTGTTTTACAGAAATGTTGTTCAGGAACTTCATGTACCAAGACCTTGATGAAGACTTGAGCTTCATGCCCGCTGAGAAAGCTGAAGATTCCTACGGTGTTGGTTCACCTTTCACATCTGTCAACAACAATGATGTAGACATTCCTAAACCAGAACCTGTTGCCTCAGCACCCCCACAAGCATTATTGGAGGGTCCCTCCCAATTGGTAGAGAACGTGGCAGATTTGGACGATCCTGCGGAGGAGGATGTCCAAATCACAGGCTCTACTGGTATAGCTGACAGGTTGAAGAGTAGGAAGGGAACAACTAGTAAAGCCATCAAGTATACGAACAAGAGGAAAACTCTCCTCCCAGTCTCTGGATCCAGGGCAGTGCGACGAAAGAATGTCGAAGGCAAGAAGCTTGTTAAGTCTGCCTTTGAATTGCCGGATGATTCTGTGGAGATGCATGGTAAGCAATTTCCCCTTTTAAAATATATAAAGTTATAATTGTAGTAATTAACTCTGTCCTCATGCATTGTATTGGTCGCAGGCCTTCCCGAAACGAAGGAGCTTCCCAACGCCTTGGCTTACCATCGAATTGTGGATCATGTCACCCTCCCCCCTCAATGGAAAGGATTACTTGACAATATGTCCATTAAAAGGGTTTGCGACCTTCATGACAATAGTGTTGCAAGGCAAGTAGTGTTGGATAATCACTTGAATGGTCGAACCAGGGAGTTACTTAGGGCTGTTACCAAGGCAAGACAAGAGATGGATGTCATGCTGGAGAGGGAAAAGCACAGAGATCAGGAATATGCCAAGCTGGAGGCCAAGTGTGATGATATTGAGAAGGATATTGAGAAGAATCCACTCATCCAAGACCTCCGAAAGAAGGTAGCAGAGTTGACAGATGAATGTGTCAGACTCAAGTTAGAGGAGGGTAATGTGGTGAATCTCATTGGCCAAAATGCTGTGTTGGAGGCAAAATGAGCTGGTTTGGAAGGTGAGAAGGTTAGGCTTGGAGAGTTGGAAATTAAATTGAGGGAGGAGATTGACGGCTTGCAGATGAGGTACAAAATGCTGCAAAAGGACCGTGATGAGGTCGTGTCTAAGGTGGTGCCATACATAGCCATGGAGCTCTATCACAGTGACGAGTTGGGAGCTGCAACGTGGAAGGTCATCAAAGCAGCTATCTTCCATGGACGGTGCTTAGCTTTAGAGGAGGCTGCTAAAACAGGTAAACCCGTAGACCTCTCCAAAATTGAGTGCTACCGTCCCTCGTCGAAGGCAGAATACGAAGATGCGGGAAATGCATTTGCCACTGCAGAGTACCCCTTCCTGGCTGAAGCTACCAAAGACCCCATGGCACCTCTAGAAGACCTCCTCTCAAAGAAGCCACGCAACCCCTACCAAGAAGACGGTTTCCACCAAGCCTGCCTCAATTCAACCATCTCCAACTCCATCTCCTCAGAAGCCAGAGTGAAGGTTGCCATGTTGGCAGTGATTTTGTTCCAAGGGTAGCGTGTACCTTTTTTAAGACAATTTGATGTTACTTTATGATGCGTGTCTGGTTCCTTAAACAATTTAATATTTGTGATGTATGGCCTAGGCCAAAGACAACTTAAATGGGGCTTCGGCTCCATATGCAGGTACAAGGGCATTAGCCCTTATTTTGAATGACACGGTGTGGGGGAATATCCCTACACACTTAGTTATTTTTTTTCTTGTGAGCTTCTCTTACGCCATTTTTCCAACGCTTAATTTTTACAACCTAAGGTTAAACAACCTCATTGTGTGTAAATTTCAACACCAAGAATATAATGACCAATTTTGATCATTGACAGAGGGTCGCGACCCACTCTATCTCAAATCCTTTAAGTAATATGACTTTGTTTGTACTTTTACAAGTGTCATAAACTACTAGGAGAGTTAATGTGAATGTTTTAATAGGCTTAAGTAATGAGGCATTTGTTACGCCGTATGCCTTTTTATTCGACATTGAAACTCATGAACGACTTGGTTGAACAAATCTTTGTGTTTAAGAAACGAAGCAAGAGATTTGTGGGAAATGTCTTATTCATCATTGAATTGGTAGAGAGGATTACATCATTCTTGAAATGAAAACTAAGAGAAGTACCAATAATGTTTGCTTTCCCATGAGAAGCTTCTAGATACAAGAATGAAAAAGTAAAAATACTTCTTAAACATAGAACTTTCGAAGGTTCGTACCATTCCATGTCCTGTCGATGGGTTCTCCAAGAAGAGTGGCCAGTTTATAGGCTTCGTTGCCGTAGGCCTCAGCTATCACTTAAGGTCCTTCCCAAGTAGGTCCTAGCTTCCTCTGGTATTATGCTTTGCTTGCACTATTGAGGCGTAGCACGTATTCCCCAGGCTTGAAGGTGGAAGGCCTGAACCTTTTGTTGTAGTAGCCTTCGATCTTATGCTTGTGCATGGCTTCTCGAATGAAGGATATCTCTCTCTTTTCTTCTATTAGATCAAGGTTCTCCCTAATTTTTTCATCATTTTGGGAGGCATCATACGTAGCCACACGCTCCGTGTATACACTTAGTTCTGAAGGGATGACCGCTTCTGTTCCATATGTTAGGCTAAAGGGGGTTTCACCATTGCTTGACTTGGGGTGGGTCCTATGAGCCCACAGTACTTGAGGGAGCTCGTCTACCCACCCGTGATGAGTTCATCCCAACCTTTTCTCAATCCCTTTGACGATGTCTCTGTTTGTAACCTCCACCTGTTCGTTACCTTGTGGATGGTAGACGGATGTCCAAGACTGCTTTATATTGAGCCCTTGACAAAAGTCATAGAAGACTCCTTCAGCAAACTGCTTTCCATTGTCAGATATGATGATGTATGGCACTCCGAATCTGCACACAATGTGCTCCCACACAAACTTTTCTATCTGTCTCCCCGTAACGGAGGCTAAAGGTTTAGCTTCCACCCACTTTGTAAAGTAATCGATTGCCACCAGTAAGAATTTGACCCCACCAAGAGCCACAGGCATGGGTCCTATGATATCAATTCCCCACTGGGAGAAGGGCCATGCGGATGTCACACTTTTTATGTCCTACTTCGGCAGCTTGGGAACGTTTGAGTGTATCTGGCAAGCTTCACATTTGAGAATGATTTATGTCGCATCCCTATGCATCGAAGGCCAGTAATAGCCTAACTTCATTATCTTCGAGACTACTGAACGGGGCCTTGCATGGAGGCCGCATGATCCTTCGTGGACTTCAGCGATGATGCTCGTAGCCTGCTTGAGTCCCACACATCTTAACCAAGGTGATAGAAACGACCTTCTATATAGGGTTTCCCCCAGTAGCCGGTATTGTTGGGACTTAACTCGTATTTTCCTTCCTAGTTTGGGATCTTCGGGGAGAAGACTACTTATCAAATACTCCCTGATGGGAGTCATCCATGTCTCTCCTTCTTCATGAACCACGTCCGTGACTTCCTTGCGAATAATGGACCTTTCAGGGAGGACTTCGACTAGTACTTCTTTAGTGAGATGAGCGAAGGCCATAGAGGCTAGGTTGCTCAGTGCGTCTACCTTCATGTTCTAATTCCTACGAACATGTTGGATGGTGTAGGAATCAAAGCTATCCAGCATCTCATTTGTTTTTTCCAAGTATTGTTTGATGACGGGTTGCCTTGCTTCACAGGAGCCTGTCACTTGGTTAGCTACCAATTGAGAGTCTACGAAAATGGCAAGAGCTTTGACCTTCATCTATTTAGCTAGTCGAAGGCCTGCTAATAGGGCTTCGTATTCTGCTTCATTATTTGTGGCTTCAAACTCAAAACGAAGAGCATATGTATGCTCCTTCCCGTCAGGGCTGACCAGCATTATTCCTGCTTCGGAACCATCGGAGCTTGACGCTCCATCTGTATAAAGTTTCCAGTCATCCTGCACTTCGGTGAGTTTGGCTTTGGGCTCTTCCTTTTCTGTGTCCGGTTCGAAAGGTGTTTCTGCCAAGAAGTCTGCGAGAATTTGCCCTTTAATAGAGTTTTGACCCTTGAACTCTATTTCATGCTCCCCAAGTTCGATAGCCCATTTAGCCACCCTTCCAGATTTTTCAGGCTTCGAAAAGATCTGTTTGAGTGGCTTGTCGGTTAAGACTGTAATTGGATGGGCCTGGAAGTATCGTCGGAGCCTTCTTGCTGCGTAGATTAGAGCTAGTATTAACTTCTCCAATGTTGGGTAGTTGACCTCTACCCCCTGCAAGACCCTGCTGACAAAGTAAATGGGAATTTGTCGCTTGTCCCTTTCTGCCATAAGGACTGCGCTAATGCTCTCCATTGAGGATGCTAAGTACATGAACAACACTTCGTCTTTGATTAGGGTTGTAAGTGTTGGAAGGATTTCAATGAACTCCTTCATCTTCTGAAAAGCAGCTTCTGCATCCTGACTCCACTGAAAAGTCTTCTTGTCGACGCATCCTTTAAGTGTTTTGAAGAACGGTAGGGATCTATCGGCCCCCTTCGACAAGAATCGACTTAGAGCGGCCAGCTTCCCATTCAAACTTTGCACATCTTTTAAACACTTAGGAGCTTGGAGATCTGTAATTGCCTTAACCTTGGAGGGGTTAGCCTTTATCCCTTGCTTAGTGATTAGATGCCCTAGAAATTGCCCCTTTTCGACATCGAATGAGCATTTTTTAGGGTTCAGTTTCATGTTAATTGCCCGAAGTTGGTCAAAGGTTTCTTGCACATTAAAGAGTAGGTCCTCCTCTGTCTTGCTTTTAATAACCATGTCGTCAACGTATGCCTCGAGATTCCTGCCTATCTGTTTGTTGAAGGCTTTATCTATGAGTCGTTGGTATGTTGCCCCTGCGTTCTTCAATCCGAAGGGCATCTTTCTGTAACAGTAGACACCTTTTCTTGTGTAGATGGCTTTCTTTTCCTCGTCTTCCTTCGCCATCTGGATCTGATGATACCCTTTATAAGCATCTAGGAAGCACTTTAGTCGGAAGCATGCCAAGGATTCTACCTTCCAATCGATTTCTGGTAGGGGTAGCAATCCTTTGGGCATGCTTTGTTGATGTCAGTAAAGTCAACGCACATGCGCCACCCTCCGTCGCTCTTTTTGACCATTACTGGGTTGGCCACCCAGGTTTGTTATTTGACTTCCCTTAGAATGCCTGCTTGTGTCAATTCATCAACTTCTTTGCAGGATGCAGCGTTTCTTTCAGGGGCTAGGCTCCTTCTTTTCTGTTTTATTGGCTCAATATGTTTGTATTCGTTGAGTTTATGCTCCGTGCCGAAGGGCTGTCCGTCTATCAGCAATGTTCTTGGGACCCCTGTCATATCAGAATATTTCCAAGCAAAAATATCAAGGTTAGTCCGCAACAGTTCTGTGAGCTTCGCCTTGAAATTCACCGGGAGTTGCTTTCCTATTACCACTGTTTGTTCGGGGTAGCTAGGGTTAACTACAACCCGCTCGTCTGCATCTGTACAACTTAGAATTGCTATCGGAGGCTCCTCCGATCTTTCTTTGACACCATATACTCCCTTATCCGCCCCATAATTAGAATGAACAGTTCCTATTCCGAAGGGGGTTTGGAACTTAATGGCAGCATGTATGGTGGAAACAACAATGCCCATTTTTTTCATATCTGTTCTCCCTATTAGCAAATTATAAGGAGAATCTGACCTGACTATGATGAAGGTGAGCGTCTCCGTGCGGGATAAGGGGCCTTCACCTATAGTGATTTCCAACGGTACCTCTCTAAGGGGCCATGAGTGTTCGCCGGAGAACCCAACCAGAAGTGTTTTTGAGTCTACCCTTCATGAGCGTATAGATGACTTGAGCTTTAGGAAACAATGCTCATAGATGATCTCGCAGGAGCTTCCACAGTCCATGTACGCTCGGTTTACTTCCATGTTTGAGACCCGTACCTTGATGACCACGGGGTCAGTCGAAGGTGTCTGACCCAGGATGGAAGGAAATGTTATCTCTCCTACGCTTTCCAGCTCTCCATCTGCTTCTTTTCGTTTCAAGGTTGGATCATGCATGTGCACCATTAGTATCAGAGCTTCTGTAGGGGTAGTCTCTTTTTTGTTTCCTTTCCATTCACCCAGTTGGGTGTCGGAAAACTTGTATTTTCCCTTCTAGATGCCTTTAACCAGGTGTGCTAATTGTCCGGACCGTACCGCCTCTTCAATCTGCTTTTTCAACTCTCTGCAGCTGTTTGTGTCGTGCCCATGGTCTTCGTGAAAGTGGCAATACTTCGACATGTCCCTGGCTTTGCTTCTTGCTGACATCCGAGGTGGTGGGTAGAAGGACTTCGCGACTTTCTCGGTAGCCAGAATCTCCCTGGGAGATTTGACCAAGTTTTCCAAGAGTCCATGATTCGAGCCTTTGTTGTAGGGAGTGGAGCGGTCTCTATTCTTCTTCTTATTCTTAGATCCTTCCGAGGAGGACCCTCTGGAGAACTTGTCAAAGGCTTCTCTTTGCTCTATCGGAGCTCCGTTTGCTGCTACTTCTTTAGACTCAATCCAAGTGTAAGTCTTCTCCATTAGTACCTTGTAAGTGGTAGGAAAGTCGGTGGACAGGAATTCCACCAAGCTTCGAGTTCGAAGGCCATGTACGAAACTAGAGATTCTTTGATCCTCGTGCAAACCCAGAATTTGCAAAGTTTCATCGGTGTACCTTGTGACAAAGGCCCTTGTGCTTTCGTTGTCCCTTTTCTTGATGGTATGCATGGCTAGATGGGTCTTGGTGTACTTCTTCTGTTGGCTAAAGTGTGATCGGAACTTAGCCTTAAGATCGTCTAGACTTACAATGCTCCCCAAATTTTGCCCATTCCACCATATTCTTGCGGAGTCTTGGAGAGTGTATGTGAACATGTGGCATGCTACAGGCATGACCCACTTCTGCATCTTGATAGGGCCTTCGAACAAGTGTAAGAAGTTATCAGGATCACCTTTCCCATCATAAGTGCCTATGTGAGTGGGCATCTTTACACCGTCAGGCAGAGGGTAGTCTTCGATCCACTTCACAAAAGGTGTACAAGCTCCAGAGGCTTCGACATAGTAAGGGTTATATGTAGGTGGATAAACAGGTGTAGGGTTATACGGGTTAGGAAATGGTTGTGTGAATGCAGGGTAGATTGTAGAAGGTTGATATGAAGGGTTTCCACCCATCGACTGTGTAGGAACGTATCCATAGGGTATCTACTGGTAACTCTGGTTGTGGAGAGAACCATTCGGAGGGTAGGTGTTATAGGTTTGAGCAGGTAGGTAGGGGTTCAATCCCAGAGGGGGTAACTGATTCATCCCTGAGTATGGAGGAGGTCCTCCGACACTCGAGACGTATGATGGAGGTATCGGAGCCCCCATCCCTTCTCTTCCTAAGTGGGCAGCCAGGAGAGGTGGTAGGTTTACCCCTCCGTTTCCTACTGGGTTACTTCCTCAGTTGGAGTTCTCACTCCTTCTTTCACATTGTACCCTTTCCCTTCTTCCCGGATCTCCCCCGGGACCTTCTTCAAAACCCACAGTCCTTCCATTGGACCTTCTTATGGAAGGAGAACTATTTCGTAGGGCCAAACGCCCCTGTTAATCGGTCGAGGCCTCTCATCTACCTCAATCTCTTCGTCATATTCCTCACTGGAATATTCCAGTTCCCTTTGCATTTCAGTGTTGCGAACTTGTCTCTTTCGATCCTTTAGTGAAGATTCTAAGGCTTCGAAGTTTGCCTCAACGAAGGTAGGGCTAATTTCTGGAATAGGGTTAGCGGAAGTTGAGGCGTGATGTATAGGAGTGGTTTCCAAACGAGATCGTGTAGTGAAGGTGGAGGCTGTTATGGGGGCGAGGTTATCGGTGTTAAGGTACCAGGGTAGAGAAACCTGGTGGAGGTGTATCTTCCCTTCCTGGTTCCATGCCGGAAAGGTAACGTAATCGGTTAAGGTTTTAAAACTTGGTGATTACGGGACTAATAGTAGCGGGTCCCACGGATGGTGCCACTGATTGTACAATAGATTGCACTACCAGGCTTCGATGATGATCAAAGGTATTAGGGGTGTATGTTCCAGCCAAGATTGTCTTTCACTTGAGAATAAGAAATACGAGACACTACGTTAAGTGATTACGCAGGGGTTGGACCCTGCGAACCACCTTCGGCGTGAGAGTAAGTGTGAGTTATGGTTGTATAAGTGTGTGTAATTAAAGAGATTAGTGTTGAATGAGCTTACGATAATCCTTTGCCCGTCCAACCTATTTATAGTGGAAGAAATAGGGTTAGGGGCACCTCTGCGCAAATGTCGGAGAACATGGGGGCATTCCATGTTTGTGGGTAACCGCTAGGGCTTAGTGACCCACGTTCTCAAACTTGGCGGGGAAGCCAGGAAAGAGAGGGAGATCGTGGGTTTGACCAAGTCAGGAGGTTCTCATATCCGTTGCTCCTTCGTCAACTATACCCCGAAGGGCTTAGGGCTTCGAATGGCGAATTCCCCATAGGTAACCTTCGTGTGCACGACTGGTTTGACGCCTACGAATATTCTGGAGACCTAACTTGGGCCTTCGTACAGAAGGGCTTCGACACGTCTCGAAGGAGTGTCCTTCGAGTTGTTCAGAGGGTACATCATCAATAAGTAACATGCTGTGCAATAGAGTTTAGTTAAGACTAGGGCTCTGCGATGCATCGCATATCTCAAAATCGACTGTGTCGAGAAAACTGATCGAACCGATCAAAAATCGGTCGAATCGAAGGATCAGCGATCTGGTCTCGGTCTTAACTTTTACTTTATTTCAGTTTTGGCCTGGTTCAGTCCGGTTCAGTTCGATCTTACGTACAAACGGATAATGCCTTTTTGGACCAACCCGGACCGGACCGAACACATTCGGTCCAATCCTCAGTCCGTAGTTTTGGTCGAATTCGGTCTCGGTCTAATGTGGTTTTTGCCGATTCGATCCGGTCTTAAACTGATGCTCAGCCCTAATTAAGACTTAAGATGATTAGTGTATAATTTATAGTTAAAAAAAATTAAAATTAAAATTAAAAAAAAATAAGAAAAACAAAGAAAAAAAACTTGCTTACCTGGATAACTTTGCATTTTACCTTTAAAACAGAAGTGTAGCTTTTTCCATATTAAATTTAACACATGGTTTTTTTTAACATATGGTCTTGTATATGAATTTATTTATTTATTTATTTTCGACTCAACATTACGAGCTGACTATTCCTATGGCGATTGCCTTTTTAGATGGCCCGGAGTCGTCGTAGATGAACTTCTGTGGCCAATGTTTCTCCCCAAGATTCGAACCTAAGACCTTTTGACATTTTCGTTTTAAGAGACTAAGCTCTTACCACCGAGTCACTCCATTGGTTGTATATGAATTTACGAAGTACTAATGTATAATATTACTAAAAACTATAAAAGTGTAACTTTATTAGCAATTTCATTGAATAGTAAGTGAAAGAATGGAGTAGCAATCATGGTGTCTACATTTACCTTCAAAAAGTGATAATTCCATTAGATTAATTAAAGGTACAATACTTTACAATATATTAATTATTTATTTCAATCCTTGTTTGGTTTCTTCTGGAAATAATGAATAGTGGAATATTCATTGTTCGGTAATTTGGGTAGTGTTAAAATTTGTAAACGTAAAAGAAAACATATGATCGGTTTTAGAAAATAAAATTAGATACTACTAATTAATGAATTTGCAAATTCAAAACAAAATTTATTAAACTTTTAATAAAATTTGTTTTGAATTTGCAAATTCATTAATTAGTAGTATCTAATTTTATTTGCTAAAACCGATCATATATTTTCTTTTACGTTTACAAATTTTAACACTACCCAAATTACCGAACAACGAATATTCCACTATTCATTATTTCCAGAAGAAACCAAACAAGGATTGAAATAAATAATTAATATATTGTAAAGTATTGTACCTTTAATTAATCTAATGGAATTATCACTTTTTAAAGGTAAATGTAGACACCATGATTGCTACTCCATTCTTTCACTTACTATTCAATGAAATTGCTAATAAAGTTACACTTTTATAGTTTTTAGTAATATTATACATTAGTACTTCGTAAATTCATATACAACTAATGGAGTGACCCAGTGGTAAGAGCTTAGTCTTTTAAAACGAAACTGATAAGAGGTCTTAGGTTCGAATCCTGGGGAGAAACATTGGCCACGGAAGTTCCCGTTTCACAATCGTATAAAACAATAAAAACAATTAAAACAACTGATTGTGAATAATGACTAAAAAGAAGTGAGTAAAAACACACTGATTAATTTTCAACTTATATATTCTTTATTAGAAACAAATAAAAAAGAATACTTTACCCAAGTACTTGCGGAATAGTACTTGGGATTGAAATGACAAAGTATGGTATCTCCTGACTAACCTCAGGCTAAGTCTGAGCACAACTACAAAGGTACCACTGAGCTATCTCAGGGACAAAGTTGTATTTGGAGGAGTGAAAGATGGCTTGTGTGTGTGTTTTACAATTAATCCACAAGCTTAAAATCTTCCACTCCATCTCTTATGCTATTTATACAAGTGTGGTTTTAACTCTATCCTAGAGGACAAACTGACAGGTTACAGAAGATAAAATACTGATGCATTTTGTCTCTGTTTACATTTGCTATTTAGGGCAAGTGACAAGGCTACTTTCTTCTAGTCAGTGATGACACTGAGCCTGGTAGTTAGTGATTCAGGGAAAGTTTGACTTTGGTTGATAAGGACTTCATCTTATCCATTTCAAACTTATCCCGCATTGTCCCGCTCATTCTTCAATCTTCATAGCCTTCAGTCTTCGTCTTTAGTTTGTATTCAGTGGTAGTAGATGGTGAGGAGTTTCGGGATTCAGTGAGTTATTGTCATCACTCACTGAATCCACTATCTTCTTCTTGACTCAGTCTTCACCCATTAAGTTCTTCCTTATTGAGTGGAGAGACTTCTTCTTTGTCTCTTACTGAGTATCCTGAAGACAGCTCACCGAGTGACTATGCGCTCAGTGACTTGTTAGTGTTTAAGGGACTAAACACTTAGGGTATTTTCTATTCAAATCCTAGACTTAAGGAGTTTGGGTATTCACTAAACCCAACAGTCTCCCCCTATTTGGATATACAAATAGCCTAAGTGTTTGATCAGTGTAAGTGAGCAAATGGCTTCTTCTTCACTGAATGTACTAATGAACATAATAGGGAACACTAATATTTTAACAAAACATACATCGTTTATTGATCAGATTACATAGTTCCTATCACTAGTACAGAAGGTAAATGATAAAGCATATGATGTCAATCAAGATGGATTCCCAGTGCTTCTAGCTTTGGTTTCTTTTTTAGGAGGGTTTCTTTGTCAGGGTGCTCTCTTATCTTAGCATTCAGGTCAGTGCAGAACCTGATGTTTTCTGGAGTTTGGATTTGAGAGGCCACTGGTAGGTAGCTTGCCATTGTAGATACCTCTGCCAGATCAATGTCACTCCACCTTTGAAATGTTGGGTTCCCATAGACATCAATAAAGAAAAGTCCTCTTTCAGGCTTTTCAATAACCAAGCAATTCACAAACTTAACCCCTTCAGGTAGCTCTTTGTTGCATTCAAGGCCAGGTACCTTGATTTCAGGTCCAGATTCAACCCTTTTTCTTTTACCTTGGGATGGCAGAGACTAAGACCCTTGAGCTGCAGTTAGAGTTGGATGTATCCCTAGTTGTGCTGGTGCTTCCCTGAGTCTTTCATAGTGCTTGCTGAGGGATTTCATCAGTTCCTTGACCATTGCATTTTGCTTCTTTGCGATGATAGGACCAAGCTCATCAAATTCAGTGATCCTAAAGTCAGTGAACTTCAAGGGATCATGAACCTTAAAATGCCTTTTATCATCCCCCCTATAGACATTCATTGCCAGTGGTTTGGATCTGGGGATGATTTTTACATCAGTGATTTTCTCAGGCAACCTTCTGCTTGTCATGGTCTAGTTGTAGTGATCAATCCTCTCTTGCCTGATTGCAGCAGCCTTCTTAGCTTTTTCATCCCTTTTTCTTTTGAAGTCAGCCAACACAGCATCCTGAGCTGCTTTGAACTTTTGGATAGCTCCTTTTTCAAGAGTGTTAGGATCAATCCTTATCTTTTCAGCTTCTTCAGACACTACTTGGACTAGGGCTTCTCTGCTTTTTCTTTCTTCCTCAGCCAGTTTCTTTCTTCTGTCTTCCTTTAGAAGGTAGGCACTTAGCTGTTATGGAGTAAGCAGATACCTAGTGTCACCGATTACGAAGGGAATCTTAGGGGGTTTAGTTGTGGTGATGATGGCCTTGCCTTTATCCTGTGCTGAGGATGAAGATGATACCAGTGTGGGTGTGGTTGTGATTATTGGTGTTGTTGTTGTTACTAGTGTTGTTGTTGTCACTGTGGTTGGTTGATGCGGGTTTTACTGACCAGGTTTTAATATTTATAAAGTCTCGTTATATATATGGTCTACCCTAATGCACTAACGGGAAGTGTACTCGGTCGCGTGTAGTGTAGTATTCTATAAAGCCGAGGTCGTCCCAAGAGCTATGTGTGTTGGATTATTACTAAGTCTAGGTGTCACGATTTAAATATAATTTCGATAAGGAATTCATTAAATAACTACATAAAGCAAATAAAAGCAGATAAAAGGTAAAGGTGTGATCAATAAAGGAGAGTGGTGCTAACCTAGTTATTCCTAATAGCTAGTAATGTCTACATCTACTTACTTCCAATTACTTCAGGTGGGGTCAAAGTCGAGAGGACAACATTTAGTCAATTCGCCCTAACCTATCGGCAAAGATGCCACCACAGGAGACGTTAGGTGTCCTCTCACAAGTCCTGTTGTTCCTGGTCCCCTAAGCCAAGTCATTAAGTACCGCTACATGCTAGATTTATAATAGTGAGTGCCCGGGCGTTAGCAACTTAAACACTTACCCCCTAATTCTTAAGTTCATCCAAACGGTAGGTGATGAGTTGGTTAAATCGCACAAGTAGAAAGGGTTGTCAGTTGGTCATATCGTAACCTTTCCGTCTCAGTCCGCTCACCTATGGTCAGTTGGTCATATCTCCTAGGCAATTGGCCTCTACCGCTATTCAAAACTACCGAAACAAGGGTAGCTACCAATAAACTATGCATGCATACACTTAGAAATAATTATACGGAAGAAATATAAACGCAAACAAAACAATTAAGGAATCATAACTAGGCCAGCACCAAGAGGTGCTTAGCCGCTCATATTAACCATACAAATTAATTCAATATTCAAAGTTACGAAATACATGAATCGAAAGTAAAGAAAAGATAAAATGCTAATGATTATCGTAGGGGAGTGATTTCTCCCTTGGAGACAGCTCCGCATGCTCCTCTAGACCTGCCTTTAGCTTTTTCCCACGTTCTCTGGTTGTTGTGTGTGGAATGGGATGATTAGAAATGCTGAAATTCGTGGGGTATTTATAGGCCATATCTGGGTTACGGCGTAACTAATATAAGAGTTACGCCATAACCATCAATTCCTTCATAATAACACTAGATCTGCTGGTTACGGCGTAACCTTATTAGTGTTTACGACGTAGTCTTCAATATACTTGGCTACGCCGTAGTTGATGATGTAGTTACGGCGTAGTTATCAGCGGCGTGGATCCTCATTTGACCTAATATAGTTACGTCGTAGTCCTTGGGGAGAGTTACGCCGTAACCTTCTGAAGAGTTAGTAATTTGAGTCACGATTTAGTTACGGCGTAATGTGAGAGATGAGTTACGCCGTAACTTCTTCAAAGTCAACATACTATGATAAATCTTTGATATTTCTCCAATTCCGCGTCTCTTTAGCTCCAATGCTCGTAATTCACCTGAAAGTTGAAAACAATGGAAAACAAGCGTAACTCCATATAAATGATATAAATTACAAGCATTATCGGGGGAAATTGACACTTAATAATCAGGACTATTTGATGTTATCAAATATCCCCCCACTTGAACTCTACTTGCCCTCAAGTAGAACTTATTAGAAAGATTTCTAAAAAGATATCTCCCATAACCTAGAAAATATAAGTTTACAAATCCCTTATGCTAGAATAAAACAAAGCCGAACACCTCACGAAATGGGAATGAAACACTCAAATCTCTCAACTATTCTAAGTGTCAATTTCGGGGTGATCATTCAATCGCACAGTCATAGCATGTATTCTATCATAAGCTTGGTGGTTACACAAATATCCACCACTAGAGTTAAGGGCTAAACAATTCTCGAAGGCAATATGGGTAGACACGACAAAGGTTAAGGGGTGACTCGTCATTACTAACGTGTCACGGCGATGTGGACAAAATCAATGATACATGAACAAATCCATGGCCAAGACACCAAAGAATGCTTGCTGCATCACCTAGACACGTTTCATGACTATAGGGTAGGATAAGACATGGGATATATAAATGGTGTAAAATAAAAATCAAGCAGGTAGTCTAAATCTATAACCAAGTTATCACCACTAACCGTCCGCCCAAAGTTCAAGCTTTGAAGTCAAGAAACCGGATCATGCAATACTTGGTAGATGTGTCATTAGAGGACGTCGTAATGGGCACACTACCTTTTCTCCAACTGTTGGCATAATTGCCAACTCCAATCTTCAAATGTGACCGAGGTGGCCTCCTCGATACTAAATCTATAAAGCTCATAACATAGTGCTTATAACATCGCACTTTTACAATAAATAACATAACAACTTTTTTTTTCAACGTAACAGTGATAACTAAACATAATACCCCCCCACTTGAGATGAACAATGGGAATTTGGGGGGTCTTCAATGATCTTCAGGAATATGTCGTCGATGAAAGTGCGATTTCCGAACCTTTCCACTTGAACCTTGAACTTGGGCAAATGATGACTTCCCAATCACAAATAAAGACTACAGGGTAGGCTAAGGTGTATAGGTTTATCGAAACAATATATTGGGTTAACAAAATGAAAGGAATGGCTCAGATGGGTGTATCTAGAGGTATCTTGCACTAAAGGTGAGTGCAACAAAAGGGTTTCATATGGGGGTCGAGAAGTCGAGGTGACTAATCGATAGACACACAGTGGTAGGCTATTTGGCTGATAATCCTATAATATTGCCTTCTAAAACTGAAAAGTCCAAATACATCGAGCTAACTCAACATACCTCGTCTATGGTCTCGAAATGATGCAAAGGCCAAGTTCTAAAGTTTACAAGCTACCGGCACACTCATAATTTGGTGGATTTGGGGTAAAAATTGGGAAACGGATAAGGCTAATCTCACCATATAATATCAAGGGTTATATGAGCTCGGCTAAGGTCTAATCTAGTTAGGTTAAGAAAAACATGTCAAAATTTTAAAAATGGCATAATTTTTCAAAATAAACTAGAAAAATGACGGCAAAATATTGTTTAAGAGATAATTCTACTCCCGTCCCCCCACTTGAGTTACAAAGTCCCTTTTGTACTAAGCGTTAAACAAAGGTGAAGAGAAAAGTAGAATTAGAGTGAGAACTTCCCTGAAATTTGCTCCAAAAAGAGAGAAGGCCCACGAAAGAGAGACGTGCCTTCGCATAAGCATCATGAACAAACTTCAATCCCTGAAATCACACTACCGACAAGCATAATTCTAAAAAAGAAAAAATGAAAAATAAAAACAAATCTAATCACTTTCGTAGGAATCACGGTTGCATTTAGCATATGCAACAAGCCTTTTAAACCACTTGGTGTCCCAAGTGGACAAGTGAAGTCTCGTGAGGGTTTACAGGGAACACACCCACAAAGTTCATTTAAAATACTAATACAAGGTTATTGTGTTTTAAAATGAAAGAATTAAAGCAGAGGAAGGTTACGTCGTAACTCCCTCAAACCTGACATAAGTTGTAAGGCGAGTGGTTACGGCGTAACCATAAAGATGGTATTACGCCGTAATTGGTAATGCGTCTAAAATTCTGCTGCAAAAGGTTGGTTAAGGTTTAACCACTGAGATGAGTTACGCCGTAACTAGTGTTAGATCAACAAACTGTAGCAGCAATTTCTTCAAGTTTCCTGCAAAAATGGTTAAAAACACAAAACCCAACTATACTAATAAAATGGAAAAGAAAATATAGGCATGGGGTGCCTCCCACGAAGCGCTTGTTTTTGTTCGAGTCATGAGCTTGACTCCACCCTTATTTACTACGTAAAAGGGTGTTCATCCCCTCACTTGAAATCAAGTGTGGGTGAAAATAGCAATAAACACCATGAGAGTGTGAATTTGCTATGGGATGGGGAAATGATGAATTATAGTCATACCTTAGAGGAGAAGGCATTTCCCTGCTTACAGGACCCATGTTCATTGACGGATTTGAGGATTAGCTTATTCCATGTTGTTGTTGACTAACTCGCTTCAAAACCATATTCGTTTCATCAACTGCCATATGTGCCCTTTCGTCCATAGAAAATGATGAAGGATCTTTATAAAGCAGTTCGTCGAACTCCTTCACATCTTTAGCAGGGTCGCACTCGGCTTCTTCGTCAACCACGGAAATATTCAAAATCTCACATCCGAATTCCTTTATAAGCTCGTTCAAAACTGGGTTGGTAGTTGGTGCTACAGAAAAATCATCGGCGGGTGTGATATGTGATGTCAAGAGTTGCATTACCAACTCTGGGATAGGTTCATCACGCATGGGAGGTGTTAGAATTTGCCTAAGCCTTTCAACATCCTCTACCATGATATCCCACATGTCATAAAAATTCCATTCATCAGATTCCTCCTCGATTTCCTCTTCCTCCTTTGTAACGTCGATATTGACATTATCCGCATCCTGTTCACAAACACTAGCAAAAATATTAGTAATAGGAGAAATAGGAAAGTTAAGAAGGTCCTTACTTCCAAGGTTCACATCCTTAAACGACTCATCATGAGTCTTCTCTTGTTCCATGCGTTGAAGATTTTCAGCTCCAATTTTGAACAAATCATCCAACGCTCTTGCAATCATCAACTCGCTATCATCAGGTTCAGGATCAGGAGTGCCTAATGCACTAACGAGCAGTGTACCCGGTCACGTGTAGTGTAGTATTCGGTAAAGCCTAGGTCGTCCCAAGAGCTATGTGTGTTGGATTATTACGTACTAAGTCTAGGTGTCACGGTTTAAATACAATTTCGATAAGGAATTAATTAATTAACTACTGAAAGCAAATAAAAGCAGATAAAAGGTAAAGGTGTGATCAATAAAGGAGAGTGGTGCTAACCTAGTTATTCCTCCTAGCTAGTATGTCTACGTCTACTTACTTCTAATTACTTCAGGTGGGGTCAAATTCAAGAGGACAACATTTGGTCAATTCGCCCTAACCTATCAACAAAGATGCCACCACAGGAGAAGTTAGGTGTCCCCTCATAAGTCCTGTTGTTCCTAGTCCCCTAAGCCAAGTCATTAAGTACCGCTACATGTTAGATTTATAATAGTGAGTGCCCGGGCATTAGCAACTTAAACACTCACCCCCTAATTCTTAAGTTCATCCAAACGGTAGGTGATCAGTTGCTCAAATCGCACAAGTAGAAAGGGTCGTTAGTTGGTCATATCTTACCCTTCCTGTCTCAGTCCGCTCACCTAGGGTCAATTGGTCATATCTCCTAGGCAATTGGCCTCTACCGCCATTCAAAACTACCGAAACAAGGGTAGCTACCAATAAACTATGCATGCTTACACTTAGAAATAATTATACGGAAGTAATATAAACGCAAACAAAACAATTAAGGAATCATAACTAGGCCAGCACCAAGAGGTGCTTAGCCGCTCATATTAACCATACAAATCAATTCAATATTCAAAGTTACGAAATACATGAATCGAAAGTAAAGAAAAGATAAAATGCTAATGATTATCGTAAGGGAGTGATTTCTCCCTTGGAGACAGCTCCGTATGCTCCTCTAGACCTGCCTTTAGGTTTTTCCTACGTTCTCTGGTTGTTGTTTGTGGAATGGGATGATTAGAAATGCTGGAATTCGTAGGGTATTTATAGGCCAGATCTGGGTTACGGCGTAACTAATATAAGAGTTACGCCGTAACCATCAATTCCTTCATAATAGCACTAAATCTGCTGGTTACGGCGTAACCTTATTAGTGGTTACGTCGTAGTCTTCAATATACTTGGCTATGCCGTAGTTGATGATGTAGTTACGGCGTAGTTATCAGCGGCGTGGATCCTCATTTGACCTAAGAGAGTTACGCCGTAACCTTCTGAAGAGTTACGCCATAACCTTATGAAGAGTTAGTAATCTGAGTCACGCTTTAGTTACAGCGTAATGTGAGAAATGAGTTACGCCGTAACTTCTTCAAAGTCAGTATACTATGATAAATCTTTGATATTTCTCCAATTCCGCGTCTCTTTAGCCCCAATGCTCGTAATTTACCTGAAAGTGGAAAACAATGGAAAACAAGCGTAAATCCATATAAATGATATAAATAACAAGCATTATCGAGGGAAATTGACACTTAATAATCAGGACTATTTGATGTTATCAATGGTGTTGTTGATGGTGGAATGGATGATATAGGTGTTGCTGATACAAGTTGAGCAGGCTCCCCCTCAGTGTGAGAAGGAGTTTATTCAGTGGCTCCCCCCCCCTCAACTGTTGCTTCAACGTCAGTGAGAGCAAAAGTTGCTTGGGATACTTAGGGAGAAGGAGATGCTTGACCTTTGAAGGCTTGATATATCTCCGAGACCATGGTCTTGATGTCGGATGCATCTTGTTGAAGACTGGTGACCTTTTCAGCAAGAGTGGCCTGAGATAATTCCAGTGCGGTCATTCTAGGCCCAAGATTCAGGGCCATAGAAGACGACGCTTTAGCCAGATCAGTAACTTTAGCATTCAGTGATCCCAGTGTGGATTGAAGAGATTGAATTGAAAACTGAAGACCCTGAACATTTGCAGAGTTAAGCATGTTGACCAGTTCAGTGAGACTGGATGAATTCTTCATGTAGACCGCAGTAGCCTCCAGCACTTTGGAGTTAAGTTTTGGGTCTTCTTTAACAGAATCCCTGATTTCATCTAGTTTGGTGTGAGACTCCTAAAAGTACTTATGAAATTTAACCAAGTTTTCATCCAGTCTGTGTAGATGTTGATACATTAGCTCCCTGTGCTCGTCAGTGTGGGTATTGGCAGTGAGCACTTCAGCTTTCAGATCTGCATAGCTGGCAGCTGCTTCAACATGCTGATCCCATAGAGTATCAGTAACACCATAATATAGCTTCCTTGAGGCCTTTGTGATCCACATAACAAGCTGCCTTTCAGTCAGTGGAAGAATGTTGTCATACTTTTTCAGTTCCTCAGGACAGTAGGAAGAGGAGTCAGAGTCATTATCATCAGGCTGAACCGGTGACTCTTCAGTTTCTTGTGGATCAGGCTGATGCTCTTGTTCCTGTGATTGAACATCAGCGTCCATTTCTTCTCCAGCTGAAAGTATTTCTTCTTCAATGTCAGCGAGCTCTTCATCAAAGAACAATATGTCATTAACTTCAGCAACCGTCAGTAAACCAGTGGTGGTGATGGGTTCCATATCAGTGGGTGGTTTTTGTCCCTCTGAGTCTTTGTCCCCCTGTGCTCCTTCAAGCACTGATGGGTTCCATCGTGGTTTTAATAATATAATCAAGAATTACCGGTTAAATAGGAACACATTCGAGCAAGTATACCCTAGTCAAGTTGTAGTATAGGTTTTGGTAAATCAAGGTCGTCCCAAGAGACTTGGTTGCACTACAAGTGTCGTCTGTTTGTTTAAGCAAGTAACAAGTTGATGGTTATAATTGTCACATATCAAACCAACAAGAAAAGCAATATAAGAACAAGCACGTATCAAGGTTGTGGTTATGATTTTCAAGGATCAAACCACTAATAAAAAGCACATAAAGAACATACATGTTTAGACAAATGATCACAAGGATATTAGGATGTTTAGTTTGGAAAACATATTATCAAAGATAGAACCTATAATAATAGTTTAGTGTTTTATAAATCAAATGTGCATAAGCCTCAATCAAGTGGTCATGTCATGAGGCTTATACCAACAACAACAAAGAATCCCTTTCGGCCTTAGACTTTGATGTTATTAATTTGTGAAGTTCCATTTACTTGAAAGATAATGAGAACACATATTCAAAAGATTCCTTTCGGCCTTAATCCAAATTAAACCTTTACTTGTTATGTTTATTAATTCTCTAGCACAATCGTCACAAAGTACAAGACCAAAATCATTTGTCGATTAATGAATTGGAACTAACCATTGTTAAGAATATTTCGACATTAGACTCAACAATGATCAACCAAAACAATAAACAAGAACAAGTTACAATTCAACCAAATATGATGTTATCAACATATTCCAAACAAACACTACAATTATCCAAACATCCTTTTATCACAAGTTCTCATATGAAATAAACAAGTATCAAGACAACATTCACAAGAATCATATAATCAACACAATCAAAGAACCAAACATGAACAATAGCATTCAACATCATAAAAGTAACAAGAGTTTACCCAAAATAAGATTATATTAGGCAAGGGCGAAGGATTATAGCACTCCTTCAAGCCTCCAATCAACTACAACTTCTAACCAAGCATACTTCTGGAAATGGTAGAGGTTTGTGGTCTTTTGTGAGAGATAATTTTGGTGGATAGTTGGTGGAAATTCGTCCTTAAGGGTGGAGGATCGAATTTCACACCTTTGGTGAAGGTAAGTTGAGAGAGGGATGTTGTTTTAGGTGGAAATTCGTCCTTAAGGGTGGAGGATCGAATTTCACACCTAGAGATGGAGTGGTGGAGAAGGATGAAGAAGGGATGATTAAAACAAGCACAAATGAGTGCGATTTATACTACTCTCAAGGCTAGGGGTTATAAATGCATTTCTTGGTCACCAAGGAGCATGGAAGGGACTAGAAACTGAGTGGGAAGGACCTAGAATCGTTTGGGACAAGTTTGGAGTCTTAATAATGAAGAAATGGCAGAAACAGCCCTTCCAACCGAATCGGTTAAGCTCCAACCGTTTCGGTTGGTTTCCTTGACCATTCTCCAACCGGATCCGGTTGCGGGGCTCGACCGAACGGTTGGAGCAAGTTGGCAGAAAATGACAAAAACTAAAGTTATAGATCTTTCTCTTAGCTTTCGGTGGCCGTGAACCGAGGGTCAAACGGAGTCCGTATGCAAAAGTTATGGCCAAAATGGTGAAGGTATGTCGGGAACAATGAGTCTTACAATATGTCTTCGTTTTAGTTTATTTTCTTCATTTCTTTCTCGTTTTCCTTCTTGAACTTTATTCTTGAGTCTTTGGACCACCATCTTGATGACTTTATCTTCTCGAGTACACTCCACAAGTCTTGCTTTTGTCGGGAATTCTTCGTATTTGGAGAAATCTTCTTATTTTACTTCTTTTTTCCGTCTTTTTCTCCATTTTCCTGTACTTGGCTACAAATGAACTAGCAAACACACTTTTGTACGATTAAGCAACAAAATCAATGATTATAGCCAAATAACATATATAAAAGCAAGGATAATGCTACTAAAAACATGCACAATTTGAGCGTTATCAAATTCCTCCACACTTAAACTTTGCTTGCCCTCAAGCAAATCTAAAAAAAGAAAAATTAAACTACATACCTAAATGACAAAACGAAAAGAAAAAAAAAATTGAAATTGAAATATTTTTGGCTTTTTTTTTCTAATTTTTTTTAATAACAAACATAAAAATAAGCGAAAACTCCCCCACACTTAAGGTTTTGCTTACCCTCAAGCAAATCTAGAGATTAAGAAAAATAAAACCCACATGGTGCATGAAAGATGATTAGAAAAATGTGATGCAAATCTACCAAGTACAAGTACAAGATAAGATTCATCGTTTTAAGCTTTTAGAGGTGAAAAACCGAGGTGTTTGACAATACCCTATGGATTCTCTCGCTTGATAACATGGCTAAGCACCTCACGAAAAAAGGAATGGATGTATAATTCACTCAACACTCAATTTATTTAGTGATGGATAGTATTAAGGAATAGTACGCTCATATTGCTCAGTCATGATCTAAATATTACCATAGGCTTGTACAAGAAACAAAACTCCACCGATGTGGCGTAAGCACCAAGTGTAAACATCTAAAGAGGGATTTTATTCGGGTTAAGCTTAAGGGTTTATCTAGGCTTATGTTCAAACATCACATACAAGAATATAATAGATCGCTGACACAAATTCTTGATTAAGTCAAACAACGGATGGTCACTAGAGTATACCTTGGATCGCTGGCGCGTTATTCGCATAACGGATGGTCACAAAAAATATGCACTAGATCGCTGGCACGTCATTCGATCCTTCAAGAACTGGATGGTCACTAAAAATATTCACGCACTTCATATTTTCACAAAGCCAAAAGGGAAGGGATAAGGCATGGGAATATTTATGAAATTGGTGTTAAAATAAAAATAAAATCAAGTCTAATACCCACGTTGCTTGTCACCAAACAATCCACAAACCCGAAAATGATTATAGTTACAATCTTCTCTTCACATATCGATCACCAAATATATATATCACGTCTTAGCACATTGGCTAATCGATATCTCAAACGTACTTCATCCTTGTCATCACATATATTTTTTTTTTCATTTTTCTTTCGATGACTTTTTTTTTCACACATTGTTTTTTATTTTCACATACATTACATCCCCCCCACACTTCCTATAAGAACACACCACAAAAATACAAATAAGAAGTTGGCCACCTTCATCTTTGTCGAAATGGCACACACGAATGGCAAAGTGCGGCTAACTCATAATCATCAAAAACAATCCAATCATACCAAGCAACTAGCAACCAACCATTTAGACATCGACAAGGGCTTAGGCTAAGGTTTAAAGTGTAAAATATTTTTGTATTTTCCTGGATTTAACAAAAATGAAAAGATTGGCTCAGAGGGTGTAACTAAGGGTATCTAGCGCTAAAGATGAGCGCTAACAAATGGGTCCATGTAAAGGTGGTTAACTAACCGATGTGGTTAGCTAATATATCATTCGATGTAAAATGGAAGGCCATTTGGTTTTATTTCTAAGGTGCCTCTGTATCACACGAATTCACTTATATCACACGAATGTGATCTCACTGCGGTCTGGTAATGATTTGCAAGTACAAGTTCTAGAATAAATAAAATCACCGGCACACTCATAGCAAAAGATTCAAGCATAAAAGATGTATGCTATTAAGAAATAGGCTAAAATCCTCACAATTTAGTGGAAGGGGCTATAAATATGCTAGCAAATGTCATCGATCCCAGAATGGATTGCAATATTAATCAGGACACATCTCAAGTTTTTCAAAATTACCGATTTCACCAGTGGGTTGATGCAGTTATTCTAATATATTAACCTATACGCGTGAAAACAACTAGATCAAAAGGGCAAACAAGTTTACAAAATCTAAAATTGACCAAAAAATTTGGAATCTAAAAACTAGTTTTGTTTTTCGTATTTTACTTCCCCCACACTTAAGTTAAGCAAATTCCTCAATGAAAAATAAAACTTCAAAGCATGTGAAATAGGGAAAATAAAATAAACAAGCTGTGAGAAACAAAACCTTCCCGGGCCGAAGAAATCGCGATCGAACTCCATATGATAAAATGCTACGCATAAGCTTGTGAGAACAATCGATTTCAAATTCAAGCATCCTCATCCATCACCTGCTGCAATTATTCAAACATAACAAAACAAACAAAACAAACAAAATGCACACAATAATAGATATTATTAGCATGTAACACCCCCACACTTAAATATTTTTCAAGTTTTGAAAAGAATTTTGCAAAAAGGGTGTACATGTTTATTTAAAAAAAACATACAATTAAAAACACGGGTTGCCTCCTGAGAAGCGCTTAATTTATTTATGAGTCATTAGCTAGACTCTTCCCCGGGTTAGGATACTTTGACAATACGGTTCAAATGGGGAATTTCAGTTTTTAAACGTTGAGGGTATGGGATCTTTGGTTTGTACTCCACAATTGATTGAGATACATTTGATTCTTTTGGTTTGACCATGTGATATTCTTTCTTCGTTATTTCGAACGCTTGATCGATTTCATTAGAAATGAGGACAGGTGGCGGATCTTTTTGATTTTTCAGAAGGTCATTGGACTTTCCACTCCCAGTGAATACGACATCCACATTCTTAAGGTAAGTTGTAGGAGGTGGCTTAATCCTACCGTTTTTATTTAAAGAAACTGGATTTTGTGGTTCAGACCATTTGTCTATCTTCCTTTCCAGTTCTCTATTCCAGTTGCCTCCAATTTCATTGAAAACCTTATCACCAACATGGTGTTCAGAACGTTGTAAGGATATGCATGGTGCAATCCTCAAGAAAAGGTGTCAAGGTTGGTGAGTTAGACATGATTTGGTTCGAATTTAGCATGGTTGGAATATGCTCGGTCTCGTCCTCTTCGATAAATTCAACCTCACCCTTATCGTTATCCTGCTCCTCACTTAATCTTTCTACCCTCCTCTCCAAGTCTTGTATTATGGCTTGGTGGTTCCTTATTCCTTGATTGACTTTACTTTCCAATTCAACCAACAGGTTCGTTATATTCTTATTGGCTTTCAATTGACTATCCATCCATTCTCTCATCATCTCCTCCGGTGAGGTTTTAGGTGTATTGAAACATTGTGATGGATGTGGTATTGTATTCCATGGTTGATATCGAGGATATGTACGGGTTGGATTGTGGTATGGAAAGGAGTACAAATTTATAGAATTTGGTTGTGATATCCTTGGTGATATCCTTCATGTTGGACATGGTTCGCTTCCATGGGATCACACATCGGCGTGTCATCCTGTACATCGTGGTTTTTATTTCGTAGCTCCATCATCTTCCTCCGTATGCTTATGAATTGGGCATCGATGTTTGTGGAGAGAGCTTCCAATTTCTCGATTAATGAGGCATGATCGGTATTGATGTTGCTTCCACCGATGGAAACAATGGCTTTTGGATTGAAGTCGATCATAGAATTTTCCGAGAGATTGAGCTTGAGTTGGACCTTGTCCTCGAGGATTTTGAATGCTTCGTTTGGAGTTTAATAGAGGAAGATTCCTCCGGCGTCGAGATTTCCTTGAGTTGGATCGTCTAAACCATGATAGAATATTTGAATTATCGCTCCTTTGGTCAGACCGTGTCCATGACAAGTGCGAAGCATATCTTTCATGCGGAGCCAAGCATCAACGAGAGTTTCGTGATTGATTTGGTGAAAATTGTGAATGTCATTTAGGAGACGTTTACACTTAGCGGGAGAAAAGTATCGGCTAATAAAAGCTTCTCGCATCTCTTCCCACGTAGTAATCGTTCCTTCATTTAATTCGTTCAACCAAATCTTGGTTTCTCCGATTAATGAGAAAGGAAAATTCCTCAATTTAACCACTTCCTCTTGATTTTCACCATATTGGAATAGGTTACTAATCTCAAGAAAATCGGTTATGTGTCGGTGAGGATCGGATCGGATTCTCCCATCAAATTGATTCTCCCGAATCATTTGCATATGGGTACCCTTGATATGGAAATCATTGCGAATAGGGCGTTGAATAACAGCGGAACTAGGTGTTGGTGCAACGGTCCTAGTGCTTGACCACATAGGTTGGTCATCGGGATCAATGACGATTATGGTTGGGGAATCGGGTGGTGGTTTGACTTTCTCTTTGAATATGTAGATAACGACAAAGAGTTCCTCGATGAACGGTTGTTTCGGATAAGGTTTGGGTTTAGTACTCTCTTTGATTTGACGTTTAAGCTCGTAAAGTGGACTAACGAGTTGATCACTCCAAGAGTGTGAGTTTATAAAAACCCGAAGCGATTCACAAAATATTTTAAAAAGCAAAAATAAAAAGATAAAAATAATGAAAACGAACATGAAGAAAAATCTTTCTGTATTTTTTTTTTTTCAGAAAAATGACTTGAAAGAAATAAACTAAATAACTCTAAGACATTTTTTTTACTTTTATTTAAAAAGAAAACTAGTTATGAATTTTTTTTCCTTTTCCCAAGAGTTCTCGGTAGCTCCATTGAAACGCACAAAGAAGCGGAGAAGCAGGTCAGCGCGAAGCATATTAAAAACCCAACTTCTTTAGGGAATCAGGGAGACCCGCCTTATACCTCTCACACAGTTTGTTTCCAATGGGTGAGCCTTACTTTCGAGGGAATAAAAAATTATTAAATAATCTACCAAACAAACAAGGAAAAAAAACACAAATAAGAACAAGACTAAACAAAGCTTGAACTAAAAGTTAAACAAAAATTGAAAAGAAAAAAAATGGTTTTTTTTTTAAAGAATGGTTCAGCCGATCGGCTGGGTTTCCAGCCGATCCGGTTGGATTTGGTTTCGAGGTCTAGCCGAATCGGTTACGGGACCGTACCGATCGGCTCGGCGAACTGGTAAGAAAAAGATTTTTTTTCCGCAAGCAAAGACGGCACAACTAGGGAATGATTTAAACACAGATTCGAAGAACACAAAAACACAAACAAATCCCCGGCAACGGCGCCAAAAACTTGATGGGTTCCATCGTGGTTTTAAATTTATAAACAAGAATTATCGGTTAACTAGGAACACATTCGGGCAAGTATACCATAGTCAAGTTGTAGTATAGGTTTTGGTAACTCAAGGTCGTCCCAAGAGACTTGGTTGCACTACAAGTGTCATTTGTTTGTTTAAGCAAGTAACAAGTTGATGGTTATGATTGTCACATATCAAACCAACAAGAAACGCAATATAAGAACAAGCACATATCAAGGTCGTGGTTATGATTGTCATGGATCAAACCACTTATAAAAAGCACACAAAGAACATACATGTTTAGAAAAATGATCACAAGGATGTTTAGTTTGGAAAACATATTATCAAAGATAGAACCTATAATAATAGTTTAGTGTTTTATAAATCAAATGTGCATAAGCCTCAATCAAGTGGTCATGTCATGAGCCTTATACCAACAACAACAAAGAATCCCTTTCGGACTTAGACTTTGATGTTATTAATTTGTGAAGTTCCATTTACTTGAAAGATAATGAGAACACATATTCAAAAGATTCCTTTCGGCCTTAATCCAAATTAAACCTTTACTTGTTATGTTTATTAATTCTCTAGCACAATCGTCACAAAGTACAAGACCAAAATCATTTGTCGATTAATGAATTGGAACTAACCATTGTTAAGAATATTTCGACATTAGACTCAACAATGATCAACCAAAACAATAAACAAGAACAAGTTCCAATTCAACCAAATACGATGTTATCAACATATTCCAAACAAACACTACAATTATCCAAACATCCTTTCATCACAAGTTCTCATATGAAACAAACAAGTATCAAGACAACATTCACAAGAATCACACAATCAACACAATCAAAGAACCAAACATGAACAATAGCATTCAACATCATAAAAGTAACAAGAGTTTACCCAAAATAAGATTACATTAGGCAAGGGCGAAGGATTATAGCACTCCTTCAAGCCTCCAATCAACTACAACTTCTAACCAAGCATACTTCTGGAAACGGTAGAGGTTTGTGGTCTTTTGGGAGAGATAATTTTGGTGGATAGTTGGTGGAAATTCGTCCTTAAGGGTGGAGGATCAAATTTCACACCTTTGGTGAAGGTAAGTTGAGAGAGGGATGTTGTTTTAGGTGGAAATTCGTCCTTAAGGGTGGAGGATCGAATTTCACACCTAGAGATGGAGTGGTGGGTGAAAGGGATGAGAAGGATGGAGAAGGGATGATGAAAACAAGCACAAATGAGTGCTATTTATACTACTCTCAATGGTAGGGGTTATAAATGCATTTCTTGGTCACCAAGGAGCATGAAAGGAACTAGAAACTGGGTGGGAAGGACCTAGAATCATTTGGGACAAGTTTGGAGTCTTAATAATGAAGAAATGGCAGAAACAGGCTTTCCAACCGAATCGGTTAAGCTCCAACCGTTTCGGTTGGTTTTCTTGACCATTCTCCAACCGGATCCGGTTGCGGGGCTCGACCGAACGGTTGGAGCAAGTTGGCAGAAAATGAAAAAAACCAAAGTTGTATATATTTCTCTTAGCTTTCCGTGGCCGTGAATCGGGGGTCAAACGGAGTCCGTATGCAAAAGTTATGGCCAAAATGGTGAAGGTATGTCGGGAACAACGAGTCTTCCAATATGTCTTCGTTTTAGCTTATTTTCTTCATTTCTTTCTCGTTTTCCTTCTTGAACTTTATTCTTGAGTCTTTGGACCACCATCTTGATGACTTTATCTTCTCAAGTACACTCCACAAGTCTTGCTTTTGTCGGGAATTCTTCGTATTTGGAGAAATCTTCTTATTTTACTTCTTTTTCCGTCTTTTTCTCTATTTCCCTGTACTTGGCTACAAATGAACTAGAAAACACACTTTTGTATGATTAAGCAACAAAATCATATGATTATAGCCAAATAACATATATAAAAGCAAGGATAATGCTACAAAAAACATGCACAATTTGAGCGTTATCAAGCACTGGTGGGTGATTCCCAGTGCCATCCTTAGAAGCAGTGGCAGTGATATCCCTATCAGTGGGTTGTTTGATTCCCCCTGAGTCTTTGGGATTGATAGTTGTGCCCTCAGACAAAAGCTGTGTTTTGCAAGTGTCCTCCTCGAGCTGAGTGGAAGGCGCTCCCCTACCAGCGGGTTGTATGTTTCCCTCTGGATCTTGGGGAGTAGTCTGTGGGACCGAGGGCACTGACTGTGATGTATCAGTGTCCTTCGATGTCACCAGGGTGGTTGTTGCTTGGTCGCCTTTGGGTGTCTTATCAGTCTGGGGCTTTTATGCCTTTTGGGTTGTGCTCTAGAAGTCTCAGGGCCTGAGACTTGGGTTTAGTCTTAGTCCCAGTCTGAGACTTCCCCTTTCTCTTTTTAGGAGCAGGGTTTGGAGACACAGAATCCGCCTGGTTGTTTACAGCAACCATGTGGGCCGTCAATTCAATATCAGTGACCAAGGATGGGTTCTTTTGAAAATTTGAGGCACTCAGGGTGGTTGGTAAAGTACTATGTTGAAAATCCTGAGTGTAGTTGCAACCCAGTAACACTTGCAAAGTACAAGAAACAAATCTAGGGTATGAAACGTATTTCACCCTAGTTTTGTTCTGTAGCTTGGTTACGAGATCACTGTAAATGATCTGCCCCATGTCGACATTAGTATCAGTCATCAAGCAGTAGGCCGTCATCAACTTTTAATAAAATTTGTTTTGAATTTACAAATTCATTAATTAGTAGTATCTAATCTTATTTTCTAAAACCAATCATATGTTTTCTTTTAAGTTTACAAATTTTAACACTACCCAAATTACCGCACAACGAATATTCCACTATTCGTTATTTCCAGAAAAAACCAAACAAGGATTGAAATAAATAATTAATATATTGTAAAGTATTGTACCTTTAATTAACCTAATGGAATTATCACTTTTTGAAGGTAAATGTCGACACCATGATTGCTACTCCATTCTTTCACTTACTATTCAATGAAATTGCTAATAAAGTTACACTTTTATAGTTTTTAGTAATATTATACATTAGTACTTCGTAAATATATACAACTAATGGAGTGACCCAGTGGTAAGAGCTTAGTCTTTTAAAACGAAACTGATAAGAGGTCTTAGGTTCGAATCCTGGGGAGAAACATTGGCCACGGAAGTTCCCGTTTCACAATCGTATAAAACAATTAAAACAACTGATTGTGAATAATGACTGAAAAGAAGCGAGTAAAAACACACTGATTAATTTTCAAATTATATATTCTTTATTAGAAACAAATCAAAAAGAATACTTTACCCAAGTACTTGCGGAATAGTACTTGGGATTGAAATGACAAAGTATGGTATCTCCTGACTAAACTCAGGCTAAGTTTGAGCACAACTACAAAGGTATCACTGAGCTATCTCAGGGACAGAGTTGTATTTGGAGGAGTGAAAGATGGCGTGTGTGTGTGTTTTACAATTAATCCACAAGCTTAAAATCTTTCACTCCATCTCTTATGCTATTTATACAAGTGTGGTTTTAACTCTATCCTAGAGGACAAACTGACAGGTTACAGAAGACAAAATACTGATGTATTTTGTCTCTGTTTACATTTGCTATTTAGGGCAAGTGACAAGGCTACTTTCTTCTAGTCAGTGATGATACTGAGCCTTGTAGTTAGTGATTCAGGGAAAGTTTGACTTTGGTTGATAAGGACTTCGTCTTATCCATTTCAAACTTATTTCGCCTTGTCCCGCTCATTCTTCAGTCTTCATAGCCTTCAGTCTTCGTCTTTAGTTTGTCTTCAGTGGTAGTAGATGGTGAGGAGTTTTGGGATTCAGTGAGTTATTGTCATCACTCACTGAATCCACCATCTGCTTCTTGACTCAGTCTTCACCCCTTAAGTTCCGCCTTACTGAGTGGAGAGACTTCTTTGTCTCTTACTGAGTATCTTGAAGACAGCTCACTGAGTGACTATGCGCTCAGTGACTTGTTAGTGTTTAAGGGACTAAACACTTAGGGTATTTTCTATTCAAATCATAGACTTAAGGGGTTTGGGTACAATATTCTTACCAATACGTGGAGAAGAACCACCTTGTATATACATCATATAGTAAGTTATCTTATAAGATTTGTTAGGTTATTATGTGATTTTTAATTTTTCATTGGGATCATAAAATATATACTTACATGTGATGTTTCCTCAATCGGATATAAAGTCGTAATTAAGAGCATCTACAATCCATTAAGTCTTAAAGACTTGATGCATTTAATGCATCTAGTCTTAAAGATTTGATGCATTTAATGCATTCAATGCATAATACACTTAAGGACTAAGAGCATCAACAATACATCAAGTTGTGAAAAGCTTTTTACTATTCTAAAAAGCTTTTTGAGATGGTTTTTTGCATTGCATCAATAAATTTTTAAAAAGCTTTCCAACATTGACTTGATAAACTTCAAGTCATTTCACCAAGCTTTAGTCCTTAAGTGTATTATGCATTAAAGGTGCGCTTGGTATCCCACTATGGGAATGAGACTATGACTATGAAAGTGATTAAAGGTGTTTGTTTAATATGAAGGGGGCTCACCACTATGGTAATGAATGATAGATATAATCTATACTCCATATACATCAAGTGAGATAGGTATGGATCTTTTATAGATGAGGGACCCATCACTACTATCAAACTTATACCCATAGTTATTCATGGCGACATACCAAACACACCCAGTCTTTAAGACTTAATGCATTGTAGATGCTCTTAATTACGACTTTATATCCGATTGAGGAAACACCACATGTAAGTATATATTCCTTTATATTTCATTATATTCATTTACCTTTCTATTCCCATTCCCTTTTTTAAAACAAACGCACCCTAAAACTTTGTAAATTTATAGGGTGAAAATCATCAAATAGTAACGAAGTTTGAGATCTATTCTAATTTGGTACCTCAAATTTCATATCAACCAAAAACTATCAAAGTTTCATTTCTGTTTCATTCTTATGTAATTTTTATTTTAGAGTGACCTGAATGAAACACTTCTCAAACTTAGTTATTATTTTGTGGTTATTGTTTATGTTTAGTCATACGTTAACGGGTTGTACATAAAGTTGGTTGAAATTAGTTGTATTCAGGGGGTGGGTGTTTAAAATTAATGTACAACATGTTAATGCATAAATTGGTACTTTAAGCACGGTAATTTTAGAAAATTACATAAGAATGAAACACTTTTGAAACTTTGATAGTTTTTGTGATTAGTACAAAGTTTGAGGTATGAAATTAGAACACTTATAAAACTTGATTACTATTGGGTGACATATCCTCAAATTTATATCATGAGTAGATTAATTTGGCTTGTTTGTTAATTTTTTTTATTAAGTCATTTCTAAATAATAGATGACTTAATGTAGACATCTTCAGTTTTATTGTTTAATATAGTCATTTTTCTCTATTAAGTCACAAACAAACAGTTTTAATATGATTTAATGAATTCAGTTTTTTTCATATTAAGGGCCTGTTTGTTTAGTTTTTTTTTATTAAGTCTCGTTAAATTAAAGTGTTTGTCTAGATATATGTTGTCTGTGTGTAGATTAATAAATGGTTGTTTGTTTTATGTGCTGAATAAAGTGTCTGAATTAGAAAAAATTACTGTTATACCCTTTTATTTGAAATAAAGCTAAGAAGTGGGAGGGTAAATATGTAAAATTAAGATAAAAGGAATGGACTTAATTTGTAGACCCTTATCTCTCTGGTTTTTTCTAGAAAGTCACATATTAGTTTTAAGCACTAAACAAACATCCATTTGATGACTTAATTAACTTACATATTTTTCAATTAAGACACATTAAGTTGTTATCAAACACTACCTAAGTCAATTAAGTCACAAACAAACACCACCTTAATCAAGAATACAAGTTTTTTTTTTTTTTTTTTTTTTTTTTTTTTTTTTAATTGACTAACTACTACCCCACACAAATTTAAAACGAATGATATTCTTCCTTTTTAAAACGGTTGTTTTTCATTAACTTTTTTTTTGTTCATTTTAGCACCGGCCTTTGGGCGTTTAACTTGTTGCCTTTTTCTTTATGTTTAAAATTCATTGCTTTTCAAAATAAAAGGTTATTGTATTTGCACCAAAACAATGTTTAAACTCGTTACATTTCATACTTTGGTAACAATAGTCGCAAGTTCATTCACCTATACTGTTGTGTTTAAAAAAGCGAAGTGTAGTGGCGCTTATCAAGAGATCAACAACACCATTGCCACATTAGCTTTTTATTTTCACGAGAACTTAATGTAATAAGGAGACCGAATACACCACCAAAAACATACCAAAAAAATAATTAAATAAAACATCCACCAACACAAATATCCTTTACAACTCGGTCGCACATGCGACCGAATCTCTCCTTTCTTTCTCATGGTGGTTTGTGTAATAGTAGCCGACGCATCAATCTAAACGACCGACCGACTAGTCGACCACCCATTACACATGTCTAAGAATGTGAAAACATGACAAAACTGCACTAGAAACCTTTAGTGAATGTCATGTCCTCACCAACACATTCTTGAATGAATGCAACCAAGATTGAAGATATGAAATTACCTACATACCCTAATTAATTTATGAAACCAACCCTAACATTTGTTTTCCATTAATTTTTCAATATTTACTCATTTACAAACATTGCCACTTCGATCTACCCATTATTACTGGCCATTGTACAAAGTAATTGTTTTGCATTGTTTATGTTAATTATTAAAGTATATTAACAGCTTGTTGTTATCCTTTGTCTAATAGTAATTTTGATAAAGCATTCGTATATTAATAATTGAATAACATAATCATTGTTATGTTGAATAACAGAAATATTAGTGGATAACTACATTGAATTAGATTAAAACATATGCAATTATCCATTTGAAAGATGATCATAATCATTATTATTTGCTTTGAAAAACGATATTAGAGTTAATTACTCGTAGTATTATTAACTGATGGTTTATGTCTTTATGCATGAAATTTATGCAATACTATAAAAAACATGCAATACAACATTTGATTATTAAATTACTATAAAATATAACTCTAACTTCATTACTTACATATAAAGCATTTGATCACACTCTATAATTCAAAAGGATAAGAAAGAAAACATATTTAAGAAATAAAGTAATGTTTGACAAGATTGTTTAGGTAAAGTTGTGAAGCTGAAAAACTAAGGTAAAGGTGGCAATGAAAGTAAAAGTTAAAGGATTAATAATGAAAAATAAAATGTAAAAGACAAACATGAACAGACGAAGGTAATAAAATATTGAGGTTACATTGAGGGCGATACATACTAATTAAATGAAGGGATAATTGATTCTAAATGTATTTAAGTTGTCACATTTTATGATGTTGTTTAGTATATTTTTTTTTCATAATAAATGTACTGATATTACTAAGGGGGGTGGCAACACATACATTCCATACCTCACCATACATCATAACTCACCAATAATTTCATTCCACCTAATCTTATACCTCACCATATCTCACCATAGTTTTTTAGTGGCAATGAACATTCCATACCTCACTTAATTTTATACCTCTAATATCCTACACAAACACACATGCTATCCTCCATGCCGTTGCGGTTTCGAAAGCCGCTCTCCATGCCGTTAAGGCCATGCCGAATTGGTGGCAATGGGATGCCGCTCCATGCCTCATCAAACCGAATCCATGCCGTGGAGTGTTGCCACCCCCTAATCCATTCTATGTTGTGTACTAAAAGGGTTAGTTACGGAAAAATGGTGACATGGCATAAGTTGACCTCGTTGACCTATTAACTCACCTCATGTGCCGCGCACATGAGGGCAATTTTGTCTTTTTTCATCCGTTATCTTCAACCTCCCATAAACTTAATACCAAACTTCAAAAACATATCAGAACCAACAACAATTTCAACAATCGAAAAACATATCGGAACTTAGATAGAACGCGAAACATCGGCCCGTCGTCGATACAGTTACCATCCTTTTAATTGAATCGGCTAGCAAACAGAGTTTAGTTAATTGATTATAAACTTATAAAACTCTAATTTGCTAGCAATTCATAAACAATAAATAAATTAGGTTAAGTTGAATTTATGATGTTTGTTAGGGGAGTGTCCTAATTTACTTATTATTATTATTATTTTTGGGTAACTTGGGTTTTTGATTTGACATTCTGAACCAACTAATTCAACTATCATTTTGGATAGCTCGAATTCGGTGAAAGTGAACCTCCGTGGTCATAAGGGGATTCATTGTCTCCCCGTTGAATTTATTTATTATTTATGAATTGCTAGCAAACTATTTATTATTTATGAATTGCTCACATGATACGGTCATGGGGACGACCAAGTCTTCTAATTTCAGCCCTAAAGCGCTTCAAGACGCATGTGATTAGGGTGAGTGTAATAAGGAAAGTGAGTCTTGGGGATGCCATATAGGATGATGAAGAAGATTCCAAATGGTTTGGGGTTGCATAATGGGAAAATGATCCGTAGCAATATTGTGGGTATCATGTGGCATTTGATTTTAAAATTTTATTTTCATCATGTGATTTTGAATTTTTGATTGGGATGTTGACGGGTTTTTTCCTTCAAGAAGCTAAGTAATAGATATTTGATGTAAATCTACAGTTTTTTGTTTCTTTTGATTTTGACAGTATAAACTTTGTTGTGAGGTTTATAAGAGCTAGTGGGTGTTTGTCATTTTACAATAATATAAGAGATTTTTTTTTAAAGAGAAATGGTAGAGAGACCTAAAGTTAGGTCTAAACTTATACCAAAAATCAAGTGTCATCATCTTGATCGGTTGTAACATAAGTGGGTCCCTGTCTGTAACCATCAGGATGATGCCACTTGATTTTAGGTCTAAGTTTAGGCCTAACTTTAGGTCCCTTTATTATTTCTCTTTTTTATATAAACACTTTACCTCCATCTTTACTAAAATGACTATCTAAACCCGTTTTACTAAAATATACACTTTAGGCGAGCAAACATGGGGCGAGCAAGCATTTGCTCTCCATGTTCTTTGTCTTGTAGCGAGGCGGAGAGCAATTGGGAAGCAAAGCAAAGCATTTGCTTTTCATGTTCTTTGTCTTGTATTGAAGATATGTGGGTGAAATGAATTGGAGAGCAAATGGTTTGCTCGCCCAAACTGTCAATTTTGGTAAACTCTTTTGAAAGTGTCTATTTTTGTAATTGAGTGTGAGAAGTGTTTGTTGTAGTAATTGATTTATAATATAATGGTGCGTGTTTATAAGAGATGGCGGATGTTTGGCATTTTAAAGTAATATAACGAAAATTTGTAAAATATAACGGGTAAACGAGGTCAACTTATGTCATGTCACCACTCTTCCGTAGTCAACCCGTTTAATACACAACATAAGAGGGATTAGCAATATCAGTGTATTTATTAGGAAAAAAAAAGTATACTATACAACATAGTAAAAAGTGACAACTTGCATTCATTTAGAAACAGTTATCTCTTAAATGAATATGCAAAGGCTATTTTGTCACATGAGATTATGCTTATTTTTTTAGAAAATAAACTATTTAAATAATAATCTTTGTATGACAGACATAACCTATGAGAGTTTAAAAAAAAAAAAAAAAAAGAATCCTATCATGATTTTTGAAAATAAAAAATTACTTCATATAGCTTATAAAAATAAGACAAAATTACACGGTTGGCCCCTGTGGTTTGCTCGTATTGCAAGTTTGGTCCTTAAGTCATTTTAATTACCTCACAGATACCTATTTTTGAAACGTTGCACTCTTTTAGTCCCTAATTTGGATGGCCGTTAGTGCAGTCCGTTAAGTGTTTTGCGCTGTTAGTCCTTCGTTAATAAATTTTGCACCGTTAGTCCTTATTTTTTAAAATATAGTTTTCCACAGTTAGTCCCTCCGTTAATAATAGTTATCGCCCGATTTTTTACGTTTTTGTCCGTTTTCGTTCGTTTTTTATCCGTTTCCCCCCGTTTTTTACGTTTTTCGTCCGTTTTCTTTCGTTTTTTTATAGTTTTTGTCCGTTTTTCTTACGTTTTGTATGTTTTCTTTCGTTTTTGCCCGTTTTCATCCGTTTTTGTCCATTGTTCTTACGTTTTGTCCGTTTTTCGTACGTTTTTATCGGTTTTCATCCGTTTTTCTTACATTTTGTCCGTTTTTATTTTGTTTTTGTACTATTTCAACATATTGAAACTTTTTTCAAAAAAGAAAAAAAATTTCCAAAAAAAAAAATTTCCAAAAAAAATTTCTGAAAAAAAAAATTGAAAAAAAATAAAAAAAATTTCAAATTTCAAAAAAAAATTTGAATAAAAAATTTCAAAAAAAATTTTCAAATTTTTTTTTTGAAATTTTTTATTCAAAATTTTTTTTGAAATTTGATTTTTTTTTTTATTTTTTTCAATTTTTTTTTGGAAATTTTTTTTTTCTAATTTTTTTTTTTGGAATTTTTTTTTTACAATATGTCCAAATTTCGAAAAATATTGAAAAAAAAATTTTGAAACAAAAAAAGTATTTCGACATATTGAAAATTTTGAAAAAAAAAATTTTCAAATTTTTTTTTTAAGATTTTTTTTTTAAAAAAAATATTTGAAAAATCTTTTTTTTATTCGATTTTTTTTTTGAAATTTTTTATTCAATTTTTTTTTTGAAATTTGAATTTTTCTTATTTTTTTTCAAATTTTTTTTTCGGAAATATTTTTTTTCCAATTTTTTTTTTTTTTGAAATTTTTTTTCCATTTTTTTTTTCTTTTTGGAAAAATTTTCAATATGTTGAAATAGTACAAAAACGAAAGAAAAACGGACAAAAACGGATGAAAACCGATAAAAACGTACGGAAAACGGACAAAACGTAAGAACAACGGACAAAAACGGATGAAAATGGGCAAAAACGAAAGAAAACAGACAAAACGTAAGAAAAATGGATAAAAATGTAAGTAAAATGTTAGAAAAACGGACAAAAACGGATGAAAACCGATAAAAACGTAAGAAAAACGGATAAAACGTAAGAAAAACGGACAAAAACTATTAAAAAAAAAGAAAGAAAACGGACGAAAAACGTAAAAAAAACGGGGGGAAACGGATAAAAAAGCGAACGAAAACGGACAAAAACGTAAAAAATCGGGCGATAACTATTATTAACGGAGGGACTAACTGTGGAAAACTATATTTTAAAAAATAAGGACTAACGGTGCAAAATTTATTAACGAAGGACTAACAACGCAAAATACTTAACGAACTGCACTAACGGCCATCCAAAATAGGGACTAAAAGAGTGCAACGTTTCAAAAATAGGTATCTGTGAGGTAATTAAAATGACTTAGGGACCAAACTTGCAATACGAGCAAACCACAGGGACCAACCGTGTAATTTTGTCTAAAAATAATTTTTTTTTATAATTTTTTTCAGCAACAACACAAGCATCAACATCAACACTGCACCAGCACAATCTATTTTGCAAAACATACCCAAAATCTAAACAAATTGTTTTAAACCTAGCTGCGAGTTAATATCCTCTTGGGCAAACACGACTTTGTAAGCGTATTCTATGATCCCATGTGATGCATATTATTCTGTTAATCAAAAATACAAGTTATGACTTTTTTTTTTTTTATAACTTCTCACTTTTTAATTGACTAATTTATAGAGTTTAAGTTCTATCCTAACCGCACACAAATTTAATCGACTGATGTCCTTTTTAAAAAGCTATTGTTGCTGTTTTTTTTTTCCCGACATTCGTTTTGTTCATTTTAGTTCGGGCCTCTCTGATAGTTTAGCACTTTAGCTGTTGCCTTTTATATGTATTATAAAATTCATTGCTTTTCAAAAGAAAAAGTTATTGTATTTGCACCAAAGCAATGTCTAAACTCGTGACATCCCTATTGTAAGTTGTAACAATAGTCGCAATATCATTCACCGATATCGTTGTGTTTAAGAAAAGAGTTGTGATAAATGTTGGAAATGTATATATTTATAAAAGAGTAAAGTCCAAAATACATACATGTGGTTTGTCCTGTGTATCGCTTTACATCCCTAAACTTTTTTTTGGCACAAAATCATCCCTCCGTTAGTAAAGTTGACACAAATACATCCCTCTGTTAGTAAAATCAGTTAGTGGGGACTAACGGTGCAATAACACTACCCCCCACCTCCACTGCCGCCACCCACCGCCACCACTTCCACCACCACCCACCTCCACCCACCACCACCCAACGCCACCTTCACCCACCTACCACCTAACGCCACCACACCCCACATCCACTGCCGCCACCCACTGCCACCACCTCCACCACCACCCACCTCCACCGCCACCTACCACCCAACGCCACCACCACCTACCACCCACCACCTCCACACACAACCACCACCCACCACCGCAACCACCTCCACCCAACGCCACCACCACCATCACCGCTACCTACCACAACCATCACCGGTGGCAGTGAAGGTGGCGTTGATGGTGGTGGTGGGCAACAGTGATGGTGGTGGTGGCAGTGGAGGTGGCATTGAGTGGTGGTGGCGGTGGAGGTGGGTGGCGGTGATGGTGGTGTTGGGTGGAGGTGGTTGCGGTGGCGGGTGGTGGTTGCGTGTGGAGGTGGTGGCGTTGGGTGGTAGGTAGCGGTGAAGGTGGGTGGTGGTGGAAGTGGTGGCGGTGGGTGGCGGCAGTGGACGTGGTGGTGGTGGCGTTGGGTGGTAGGTGGGTGGCGGTGGAGGTGGGTGGTGGTGGCATTGGGTGGTGGTGGGTGGAGGTGGCGGTGGAGGTGGGTGGTGGTGGAAGTGGTGGCGGTGGGTGGCGGCAGTGGACGTGGGGGTGGTGGCGTTGGGTAGTGTTGGGTGGCGGTGGAGGTGGTAGGTAGCGGTGAAGGTGGCTGGTGGTGGTAGGTGGCGGTGGAGTGCACCGTTAGTCCTTAGGACTAACGATGCAATTTATTTTATTGCATCGTTAGTCCTAAGGACTAACGGTGCAAATATTTATTGCACCGTTAGTCCCCACTAACTGATTTTACTAACAGAGGGATGTATGTGTGCCAACTTTACTAACAGATGGATGATTTTGTGCCAAAAAAAAGTTTAGGGATGTAAAGCGATACACAGGACAAACCACAGGGATGTATTTTGGACTTTACTCTTTATAAACCGTGAATGTCCGGATTCGAACTCGTGACCACGGGATTGCACACATTAGCGAATGAGAATTAAAGTTAATAATTAATGTTAATGATTACGATTAATTATTACACATAAAGTCCGTCTAACGATCGTTAAGTATTTAACGGAAATAAATAACGACCGTTAAATGTAAAAGAAGAGAATATATGGTGAATATCTTAAAAATGGAAAAGATTCGTGTTCCCCTTTTCTCTCCTCTATGTGGCCGGCCAAGGGGGGGTTTTCCAAGCCCAAACCCTAACTTTTCCTACATGCTATTTATTCACTATATATACAAAGGCTAGGGTTAATGTTTTTCATAACTTTTGTGCATTGAATTAACCTTATATCTCTCCTCTCCTCTCTTGCATTAATTCGGCCGAATCCCCCTCCCATAGGGTGTTTTGGTTTTGTTTTTCATTAAACAAAGGCTTGTGTTAGATCTAGCAATCGCTTTGATTCGCAGTTAATTCGTGTGTACAAAACTGTGGTAGTAAGACATTATTCTTACACCAATTGGTTTGAGTTGTAAAACTGTAAGGGACAACTCTTTAAACCACTTCACATCCATTGAAGAGATCTAACCTAATTGCAAGAGGTACGTTACGCATTTATTTCAGTTAGTTAATTACTGTTATGATTCCACAAAAACGTGTAGATTGGCGGGAACACCCTGGCCCCGGGTGCCTTTTGGTACCAGCCATTGTCCACCACACAAGGAATAGCTCCGACAACTCTCCTGGCCTAGTGGAGCACCAACTGGAGTGAGCACGAGCCAAGACTCGGACCCTAGAGCTCTTATTCCGCAAAGTCTATCTAGTGTGCCCATAGGTTTTGCGGAGGTGGGTACCTATATGAAGCAAATGCTAAGGATGGGACTTGAACCTGGGTCAGTTGACTCAAGCACATGTGCACCAACCATTGGACTAATGCTCCATTGGTAATTACTGTTATGATTCTAAGTCTTCCGCTGTGTACTCTGTGATTTCTATATGGTTTTATTTGTTATCATATATCTTAAACTCAACAGTGGCATCACGAGCCTTGTATAACAAGTAATTAATTACTGAAACACATAAAACAAATAAATGGATTGTGTTATTAATTGTATGTGTACATCTAGGGTTTGCAAAACCTAAACCCTAATTTTGAGGGGGGGGGGGGGCGTAATTTTTGTGCCCTAATTAGGGTTTTGTAAACTTTTGTTTTTAATTGGATTAGAAAACCCTAGGTTGCATGCAATTTTATGTGTGTTAAATTGCGTAACTCTTGATTAATTGCATTAATTGTTAAGTGTGATTTATATCCATTATAAATACATGCATGTTTTGTCATGGATCTGCTTTTATTGTATGATTTACTTGGTTAAGTGATATACAATAAAATTTTGATAGATCTAAAATTGGGGAAGACCTCAATCATTATTATTAAATCAATTATGTGCTATGTGGTATATGTTTTAATTTTGACTTACGCAATCGATGAATCGATGCATGTGGCTCACCTTGTACATTGATGAAAACGGGTGAAAGTCTTAATTAGACATATATATATATATTGACAGATCTAGAATTGATTGTTAATAGGATTTATCAAAAGATTTGCATGTGGCTATTTGATATGCATGACTAATTGTTAAGTTATGTATTCATTGTTAATATGTTTATTTTTTAAATACTTGCTTGTTTGTTATGTGTAACAAGGGTATTTTTATAAGAAAAATAAACTGACCTAAACAATGGTGAAACATGTATTTTTTAAGTGTAGTAATCGTAATCGTTTAATTGATTGATTTTTTTGCACAAAATAGTTAGAACAACTCACCCATTAAGACAAACTGTTTGATGGGTACAAGGTTGGTACGCATTAAATTGTGACCTTAAAGATGAGGGTATGTAATATGCTTCGCGCTGACCTAATTCTCCGCTCGTTTGTGCGTCTTAATGGAGCTACCAAGTATTCCTATGAATGTGCATAAAATCTTAAGGGTGAATTGACCTTAAATTCTACGCGCCACTTTTGTGGTAATTATCCGAATAACTTGGGTCTTAGGACTCATGCAGCAGTAGGATATAGTGGTAATTAAAGGTAATTCTATAATTGGTTTACCAATACCTCGATTAAATTTTGATGATGAAAAGCTTAAACATTAAAACAAGGATATGACTGTTTTAATAAAACCTTATGCTACGAAGATGAATGCATGACGTACATATTTGATTTGACACCAAAATCAAATTTATTACCCTTAATTTAAGTTGTATGCCATCCAATGAAACGGAAACACCTGAGATTACCTTTTATTTGCGTGAGAACGTGATTTAGATCGTAATCAAAGGGTAAAATATCCACGTGACGTAAGAACGGGCATGGATGATCTTTCAGTTTCTTAAATTGGACAACTTAATTGAGTTTTGCGGTGAGAACTGGCAACTCAAGGCATAAGATGGGGATAAAACATGTTTACATGGAAATTGAAATTGGCTAAATGTAAATCCCATAAATCTAGGAGTTGCAATTTGAAAATTGGCAATTGAGGTTCGACTCGTACCATTTTGAATACTTTCATTACTAGCAGATCAACTGATGTGATGAAAATATGTCAATTTGGATCCTAGTTTTCAATGAAAATTAAATGGTTATATGTTTATGAACCATGGGTATTTAATTTTCTTGAAAAGGTTAATTATCGAAAATACTAAAATTGAATTTTGTAATTCTTTTGAATGTATTAATGCAACATTTAACCGTAAACATGGTTTAGTCTTTTACTAGTAAATTGATCCATTCTGCTTTCAAACAAATGTTTGATCGAGAATAATTTACCGAAAAGATAAATAAAGTCTCTTTTTCATGGGAGAAGAATGAGACTCAATCCTATTCCTTTTCATGAATGAGAAAGGTATAATAGGAACATTTGAATTGTCTAAATTCTAATGTAACTCATAGCATTGAATTGCACATCTTATTTTCCATAAAGATTTCATTACCCTCATTTGGTGAATGATTCCTTTTGTAACAAAGGTGACTTTTGGTTAATCGGAAAACATGTATATGACTTACTAAATTAGAAGCTAGACTAATTACCGCAAAAATTGGTAAAAGGCAAACTAGCATAATTTATCTAGTTGTTTTGCTTTAACCTTTAAAGGTGCTACATACCAGTATGGGGATGGTAGGCCTGTTAAGGAAAAAATTGCATACCCAGTTTTTTGAGTTAATAACATTGATGGATAACCCATCATTCATAGAGTAGACTACATCTTTTAGTACCTTAGTAATGATTACGTATGGTTCTTCAAAGGTGTAGGAAAGTAAAAAGCAAGCAAGTTGTTTTCACTGGTTATGAAACACTTACAATGTTGTCAAATTCAGTGGGAGCTTTGTGTTGCATTACTGAATAAGAAGTTATTGAAATGATTTCTAATTCAGTGGGAGCTACAATTCTTATTTGCTGTGTAGTAAACTAAATTATCTCCTGAATATCATGTAGATAATTACTTTCCAATTGTAGGCACTTATTTTTTAAGGATTGTCATTGTTATGTGCGTTTCCTTACTAATCAATATAGTCCTATATCTACTAGTTATATCTATGACACAAATCATATTAATCAAATAAACGCACGTGTGTCGTGTTGTTTATATGCTACATGATGTTGTTCCATGCACAAGTGGGAGAGATCTTTATTGTGTGCAAGGTACAACACATATTAATATGATTTAAATGGATTCTCTTGACTCTAAAGTAAGAGAGTAACGTTCTAATAGGAATTATACATTTAAATGTGCATGATTGCCCTATTAAGAACATGTGTCAAGATGATAACAAAGACTACTTTATTTTAAATATTTATGTCATTCAATATTTAAGAAACACTTGTAGTTACAATTTATGTTACGTGAGAACGTGAACTAGATTGTAGCCCAAGGTAAAATATCCACGTGTTGTGAGAACGAGCATGGATTATTTTGCAGTTTCTTACGTTGAACATTTCATGGAATGACATAATTAAATGAAGTAATCTAATACTGCTTTGATTTTAAGTTTCCGTTGAATGACTTGAATATATGTAGTAAATATTAACTTGAATTATTAATTGAAACCCGTGGTGGTGTTCATAATTACTTTAATTTTACATGTTTATGATTTCTTTGTAAAATCACAAACATGAAGTCTTTTAATGCAAGACTTACAATATAAAGTAAGACGTTAACTTGCTATGTTTTAACACATATGCATGAAGTCAATGATTTGATCAATGACTTATAACGTATAGTGGGATTATAACTGATATGTCTTTTGACTTGGCCAAGAATACTTGTGTTCTAATGCATGCAATTGACTTGGTAGTTCTATTGTACCATTAAGTTTTACTTCGTTGGTAAATAGGTAAGCCAAAAAGTAGATGGTTATCTTAAATATTGTTAGATTATCTTACAATATTAATTCTAATGAAATACCATAGTTTTATGGTATGTTCAGTTAGAAGAATCAAAATCTATTGGCATATTTGATTCAAGATAAATATAGTTTTCTTCCCCATGCTATCAAGGTTAGTAGATTGAGTATAGATTGAATATACTCAATAAGACTCCAACCTAGAAGATTAATAAGACGCCATTTGTTTATGGAATGAGATGAATCACATTAAGTCTTATAATGAAGTTCTGAATTTGTTAAACTACTTGTAAAGTGGGTTGTAACAAACTAATTTCTAGAACTGTCAATGTTTTTTGTAATATCCCAAAAGAGAACAATATATTGTTGCTCTACTTGCTAAACTATTTAAAGGTAATCTTTAAATTATTAAAGGCGAGTGGGAGTTTTGTTTAGATCTTGAAAGATTAAATTACAAAATACATAATCTTCTAAAATGTACTAGAAAATATCATGATGAGGCTAAACATGTAAATGATAGACCTCAATATGATGGAATTGTCATTCATAGATTCGTAAGGATATCTCAGATATGTAATATGCTGAGGATTATGAGTTACAGGATCATGGTAAGCCTGTTAATCATGATGATGAATTTACCAAATGTTGAATTGTGGTAAATCAATCATACTATGAATGTTGAGATGTTGTCCATAAAGATAATCAATTTTAGATACTTGGTTTATCTAAATGAAGATGATTTTCTTCAAAGGATGAAAACCCTAGTGGTTTAAATCTTTGTGTAGAAATCATATGGACAATTTTGTACACGTATTTAATGTATGTTTAGTGGTAATAATATTAATCATACTTAAGCAATTAACTATGATTGAATATTCTTTCCTAGATACATTAAATAGAAGTATAAAGATTATAATTGTCATACTTAGTTTCATTGATATGAAATTTTGACAATGAATATCAAAACTCTTTGTTCTGGAATTACTTTTGCGAGGACGATAAGTAATGCAAAGGAGTTTTTATGAATTTAAATAATCTTTGAATATGTACAGACTGCAAGAATCCATGATTGGATATATGCATGCATCTAGGAGATGATTCTTATGTTTAATATTAAATTCATGTTTGATTTAATGATTAAAATAAGATAGCTCATAAGTATTCCTGGAAGCTAGTGGGAGTATTATTTTTTATTTTCTTAAATCTTATATATTGTAAGGGCAACTACATTCCACCTAAATTAAGTTTTAGTTGGGAATGAAACTTCGTTTTTAAGATTTGGAAATAAGACATACAACCTTGGAATATATGTTTATTATTATCAATATATGAGGTAAATAAATGAGTCTAATCGAACATGATGAATACATATCTTTGACAAGATAGAATATGAATGAGATCTTAAAGTCTAACTTGAAGATTCATCATGTACATCATGTTGTGTATAAGATTGTTGTGTCATGCTTGATTACAAGATGATTTGACAACATTGAAAGTTGTTAGTGTGATAAATATTTTAAAAGGAAATGTGTTTGGATTTAGAATCACATTCCATAGTCTGGAGATGCTCCTAGATTCTATGGATGAAAATATGTCAATTGTTTCATAATTGTCATTGCCAACAAACTTGAGTTTTGGTAGGCACCAACATTACACTATAACTGTTCAAAGTTTACGGATGTTTAAAGAGCATATTATTGTACACAATGATGCTGGTATAATTGAGATGACACTCAATTCTAGTCATGGTATCCTTGATGATGACCATGTTGACTAGTTATATTCAACTAAGAGCATAGTTGCATTATATATTAAAGAATAAAGAATACTTTAAACTTTAAAAGGTTTGAAAGATGATTGTCATAAAAAGGTGGTTCAGGTTGTCACGCACCTTATGGAATGTTTTGATAATATCAAGATATGTGTAAACACATACAAGAAATTCACTTATTGAATTCTTGAAATAAGTATTCTCAAAATTCCTATAGATCAAAGTTAGTTGAAATTATATCCTGTCAACAAGTATGATTATCATGACTTGAGAAAAAATTCATTAACTAAGAATTATCATGCATTGATCTACTTAGTATTTGGATAAAGGATGTTGTAAACATTATTATTCAAATGAAATAAAGTATTTTGTTATGTTTATTATTCATTTATTATAATGTTATCCTATATTTGCATGTTTAAATCCTTGAATAACTTAAGTTATTCTAAATAGTCCGTTGTCGATCAATAACATAGGAATGATATTGAATTAAGACAAATCTGAGTATTAGTTAGAATATACTTGAAAGTATATTGATGCGTAGCATGACTAATTTCAGATGATATTCAATGAATTGAGTATAGGACTTATCCCACCCACATGATGGTACTTTATGGATCTTAGTCATTAAGTACATCATGAATATTTATCCTCTGACTTAAGATACCAGAGAACTGTCATGGATGTAGTGCATTTCTGTGAAGCAATCTAACGCTATACGTAACTGGTAGTTATAAGGGTTGTTTCTAGAAGTGTTGCGAAATTTATGAATTCTGCTCGTAGTCAAAACGGGATTTGTTTCCTTCAAATTTATTTTGAAGTATAATATTGTTGGGCCCCTCGTAGGGTTGTCAAGATGTTTGCATGGCCATGCCCAAGGTCTTATAGATTATGTTCAGAAGAATTGGTAATCTTGATCAATCGTATATAACGAGAAACAGAATAGTTAATTAAGAAATGAGTGAGATCCATATTCTTATTAACATGGTATTAGAAACAAAAGGATGAATATGATGATGAATCATCAAAGTGGTTTTTCTCCAGAAAACCATACACGAGTTGTACCGGGGGCATTGGCGTGTTGCTAGACGCTAACCAATGTCATTACAAGTTTTGTAAACATATCCAAGTGGGAGCTGTTGGAAATGTATATATTTATAAAACCGTGAATGTCCGGATTCGAACTCGTGGCCACGGGATTGCACACATTAGCGAATGAGAATTAAAGTTAATAATTAATGTTAATGATTACGATTAATTATTACGCATAAAGTCTGTCTAACGATCGTTAAGTATTTAACGGAAATAACTAACGATCGTTAAATGTAAAAGAAGAGAATATATGGTGAATATCTTAAAAATGGAAAAGATTTGGGTTCCCCTTTTCTCTCCTCTATGTGGCTGGCCAAGGGTGGGTTTTCCAAGCCCAAACCCTAACCTTTCCTACAAGCTATTCATTCACTATATATACAAAGGCTAGGGTTAATGTTTTTCATAACTTTTGTGCATTGAATTAACTCTAGATCTCTCCTCTCCTCTCTTGCATTAATTCGGCCGAACCCCCCTCCCATAGGGTGTTTTGGTTTTGTTTTTCATTAAACAAAGGCTTGTTTTAGATATAGCAATCGCTTTGATTAACGGTTAATTCGTGTGTACAAAACTGTGGTAGTAAGACATTATTCTTACACCAATTGGTTTGAGTTGTAAAACGGTAAGGGACAACTCTTTAAACCACTTCACATCCATTGAAGAAATCTAACCTAATTGCAAGAGGTACGTTACACATTTATTTCAGTTAGTTAATTACTGTTATGATTCTAAGTCTTCCGCTGTGTACTCTGTGATGTCTATATGGTTTTATTTGTTATCATATATCTTAAACTCAACAACAAATATGACTACGACAACTCTCAACAGTCACATCATTTCATTTTTCATTTCAGTGTTATATCAGTTTTTTATCTCTCATTATCTCTTCTCATTTTTCACTCTCAATAATCACAACTTCCTCAGATTTCATTAAAATACTCACTTTTATACAAAATATCCCACTAAATACCTCACATACACTCACAAAGTAAATAAGAAATAATATAAACACAAAAGGGGGCCCACATTTCATGTTTACATATGTCGTGAATGGTTCACCTTTCGTTTCTTAATTTTCGTACCTCACGGCGTGAACTTTAGGCTGCCAGCAAGGGTAACGCGTGAGCAGTGTTACTCACTCCTTTACTGGCAGTAGTCTAAGAAGAAGACCTTACAATATATCTAATCCATTTATTTTTAAACAAGTGTTATACACTTTTTCTTTCTCATTATTATTCACCAATTAATTTTTTAAATCCACCAGCCACATGTTTAAATCTAATTTTAAATCTAGGTTTTATGCGCACATTTCATTTTTCTAAAACTACTAGTAATGGTGACCTTACCCATGACTAGGATGCTTTGACACATCAACACTATATCATATTCTCTCTCTAAGACCAAGCACATACCTCACAACAAAAACATACCTTACAAAAATCACACACACAAACCAAATGCCAAGATCGGTCGCCTAGATGATCGAATCACAGAAAACAAAAAGGGGAAGGGGGACACATCTGCTTCGTCTTCTCGTAAAAGAAGGACGCGTATATCAAAGGTAGAACGGCCTTCGGTTTGGTCGACCATAACAACTAGTCTAAGATAAAATTTATATTGCCAATATAAGAATGTGAAAAACATGACAAAACATCACCAAAAACCAACAATGAATATGTTTGTCCTCACCACCACATTATTGAATGAATCCATCCAAGATTGAACAAATCAAAATTACCAAAATACCCTAATTAATTTAGGGTCATGCTATTGAGGCACCCCAAAGGCTATGGGGTGCTTGGCAAGTAGAAAATATGGGGTGCTTTGTAATTACCCAATCATTGGGTGGGGAATGTTTTTTCTCAATTTCCGTGCCGAAATATTAAAAAGTTGAGGTTTTTAGGTGCTTTGTTAGCTGTGGTGGACTAGACATGGTTGCCAAAATATTAACAAGTTTTTTTTACTTTTAGTTATACAAGTTTTTTTTAATTTTTTACAATTTTTTTTACAAGTTTTTTATTTTTGTTTTACAACTTTTTAGTTTTTTATAAGTTTTTTTTTTAGTTTTACAACTTTTTTTACAAGTTTTTTTTACAGTTTTATAACTTTTTAGAAAAAACCGTAGTCGGAAAATTTTTGAGGCTCAGATTCGAAGGTTGCAAAGTGAGATTTTATCTCACTTTACCGTCCATTCGGTTTCGGTTATTATCATCGCCTCGGAAAATTTAACGGCTCAAAAATCATCATCGCCTTGGAAAATTTTTGAAAAAGGCTCAAATTCGAAGGTTGCAAAATGAGATAAAAATCTCACTTTACCGTCCATTCGGTTTCGGTTATCATCATCGCCTCACAAGTCACAACAGGTCTCAAAGGGTCATGTCTAACAAAGCACCCAATTTTCTACTAGCCAAGCACAACAGGTCTCAAAACTGCACAACTGCACAAGTCGCAACAGCAGTCTAACCAAGCACCCCATTTTCTACTAGCCAAGCACCAACAGGTATCAAAACTGCACTCAGTCTAACCAAGCACCCTATTTTCTACTAGCCAAGCACAACATGTCTCAAAACTGCACAAGTCACAACAGGTCTCAAAACTGCACAAGTCTAACCAAGCACAAACACGTTTTCATTGTGCAAGTGGTAAGTAGGATTCCCTTTCTGCAAAAGTTCACAAGAAAGTAAACAAGTGCAGGCATTGCAGCCTTATAATGCCACAAGAAAGCAACAACACCACCCAACAACTAGCAAGAAAGCAACAACACAACTAGCAAATTCCACCAACCACAACAAGCAACAACTAGCAAGAAAGCAACAGGACCACAAGTGTCACAGTCCACCACAACAAGCAACAGCACCACAAGCAACAACCATGTCTAGTTCACCATTTGACATACAAGAGGTAAAAAAAACTTATCGAATAGGCTCAGATTATTAGCTTTTTAGCTCATGTTGGCTGCAAATTTGAATGTTGCAAAGTGAGGTAGAAACTCACTTTACCGTCCATTTAAAAAAAAAATCATCATTTTTTTTATTTATTTATTTTTTATTTTTTTAATTTTTAATATGCTTATTTCATTGAAAGTTACAAAGTGAGCTAAAAATCATCAATTTACTATCCAGTTATGAAACTGCATTACCAAACAAAACCAAATGGGTTGCTTGGCTAGAGTATCACCCCTGCAAGGGTCATGCTATTGAGGCACCCCAAACCTGCAAAACATCACCACAAAGTCTAATAAGCAACAACACCACAACATCAGAAACATCATCACAACAGATACCATTTTTTTTTTCAGATCTAGCAAGTTTTTAGATTTAAAAAAAAAATCAGTCTTTTTCACATAAACAAATACCAAATCTTTTATCTTTTTTCAGATCTAAAAAGTTTTCAAGATCTAAAAGCATGTTAGATCTAAAAAATAATCAACAAAACCAACTCACAACATCAGAAACATTACCACAAGATACCACATTTTTTTTCTTTTTTTTTTTTTTTTTTTTTCAAATCTAACAAGTTTTTAGATTTAAAAAAAAATCAGTCTTTACCACATAAACGATACCAAATATTTCATCTTTTTCAAGATCTAAAAAGTTTTCAAGATCTAAAAGATTGTTAGATCTAAAAAATAATCAACGAAACCAACCCACAACATCAGAAACATCACCACAACAGATACCACCTATTCTTTTTTCTTCAGATCTAACAAGTTTTTAGATTTAAAAAAAAACAGTCTTTACCACGTAAACGAAACCAAATCTTTCATCTTTTTTCAAGATCTAAAAAGTATTCAAGATCTAAAAGCTTGTTAGATCTAAAAAATAATCAACAAAACCAACCCATAACATCAGAAACATCACCACAACAGATACCACCTTTTTTTTTCATATCTAACAAGTTTTTAGATTTAAAAAAAAAAAAAAAAATCAGTCTTTACCACTTAAACGATTCCAAATATTTCATCTTTTTCAAGATCTAAAAAGTTTTCAAGATCTAAAAGCTTGTTAGATCTAAAAAAATAATCAACGAAACCAAAACATCACTACCACAGATACCACCAAAACAGATACCAAAACATCACCACAACATCAGAAACATCACCAACGATCTAAAAAGTTTTTAGATCTAGATCTAAAAACTTTTCAGATCTATCAACTCAGAGAGAGAGAGAGAGAAATGAGAGGATAGAGAGAGAAAGAGTTTACGTGTGTGAGGATAGTGAGAGAGAGAAACACAGATATCAACTCAGACAGAGAAAACGCGTACACCTCCCCACCACAAGAAACGAACGCGTAAACCCTCCCAACACCACACACGTATAAGTTTTTTAAAGTAATGGATGTATTATAAGTTTTAAAAATAATAAATGTAATAAGTTTTTAAAATAAAAGTTGTATTAGGTTTTTTATTATAAGTTTTGTATTAGTTTTTTAGAAAATTTGTATTAGTTTTAAAATAAAAGTAATAAAAGTTGTATTAAATTTAAAATAAAAGTATTATAAGTTTTTTAAAAGTTGTATTAAAAGTTCTACAAAAGTTGTATTAAAAGTTGTATTTTTTAAGTTTTATAAAAGTTTTACAAAAGTTTTATTAAAAGTTGTATTTTTTGAAAGTTTTATTAAAAGTTGTATTTATTATTTTTTAAGTGTTCCGTGATGAAGTTGTTTTAACTAATTGGGTGCAATCTACTGCTCAATCGAACGGTTTTCTTATTGTTAAAGGAAGAACTAAAACAGATAGGGGCTATAAGTACTCAATCGAATTTAAGTGTTCTAGACATGGGACGTCTGCACGTGAAGGTTTAGAAGATGAACTTCAACGGCAGACTGGTACCGCTAAAAATAATTGCCCATTCAGATTACTGGCGAAATATATAAAAGGTCGAACTGGTACTGCTAAAACTAATGGTTGGATCTTGAGGGTCAAGTGTCTGAGGCATAATCATGATCTTGTAGACTCGTTCCATGGTTTTTCACAGGCCATGCGATTAAAAGAAAGTGAGTTAGTTTTGGTGGAGCAATTGACAAAACATCAAGTAGCACCACGAATTATACTTTCTTCACTAAAAGAGAGCGATCCGAATAACGTGTCTAACATTAAAACGATATATAATGCACAAAACAAGATACGCGGCGCCATTCGTGGTGATATGAATCCGATACAACTCTTTTTAGTTCATTTGAGGAGTAAAGGTTATACATATTACCCCAGGGTAAATGACCACACTAATGAGCTTGAGGAAATATTTTTTGTTCACCCGACGTAATATGCCCTGTGGACAACATTCCCGAAAATCATGCTGATGGACTCCACATACAACACCACGTTGTTTAAACTGCCATTCAATGTAGAAAACCTAAAAAAGTCCGAGACTTAAATGAAGAAACTGCGAGACATAGTTCATACTTGGGAGAGCCTTCTAACGTCCCAGACTTGAATGAAGAACCTAGCAAGGGCGATTTAAGACACGAGTTGTACATTCCTGATGACAGTAGCGAATATTTTATAGCTCGAATTCCACCTCTTTTCCGACGGTGGATCCTAGGGATTGTTAACGTGGAAGGTGATGGAAATTGTGGCTATCGAGCTCTTAGCGTAGGTCTTGGTCATCCCGAACAAATATGGCCCAGACTTCGAACTCTTGTCAGGGAAGAGGTAGACAATAACCGGGAACTTTACATGCAAATGTGAGGGACTTTTTTTACACAGATTTCGAACTCGCTGAATTGGTTTGAATCAGGATATGCACCCCACGATTACTGGATGATTATGCCAGACACGGGAGTGGCTATTGCTACAGCTCTTAATCGTCCAATTGTATGCATATCCAATTCAGCATCTACTACGTGTCTTCCGCTTAGGTCCGGTCCAGAGACAGCACAACTATTGTCCCCCGTTGTGATTCTTCGTGTGGGGGAAGACCAGGCTGCTCACTTCGTTCATGCGGTTCTGGATGAAAACTCACCACTCCCGTATACTCACCCACAATGAAGATGGTTCAGAAATGACTTGGCCGCGGGATGGGCACCTCTGTTTGCTGAACGACAAAGCATGTTTAGAAGGAGACATATGTTGCAAACGATTACTGATTTATAGAAAACGATTACTGATTTGTATTGTAAACGACAAAACATGTATAGACGATTACTGATTTGTATTGTAAACGACAAAACATGTATAGACGATTACTGATTTATAGTAAATGACTCCTCATCTTTTGTTACAGATTTCTGATCCTGCTCCGGTTCTTCCTCATCTTTTGTTACAGGAATCGGATGACGTTCAGTGGAGGGACATTCAGTGTGTCAGCAACACACCCGCTCGTGTTGAGAGTCCAAATTAGGTGCCTTCTTCTCCATCTTATGTGCCTCCCTCTCCAGCTATATCTCCAACTGCAAATGAGGAGAATTTTATACACCGTCCTCCGGTTCTTCCTCATCTTTTGTTACAGCCGTCTCGCGTTGACGAGTACGAGCGAGAGATTGCCGGATTGAGGAGACGCATTTCAGAGTTAGAGTTTCGTGTGGGACAGATGGCAGCATCATTGGAGCGACTACGCCTCGGGCATGATTGATCTTAGTTTTTAGTTATATTGTGATTTTGTGAACCATGTATCAACTATTAATCTATAACAAGATTGGTTATTTATGTATTCGAAGCTTCTAATTTTGTGAACCATGATATTAATGATTTATGTTGTAAATAATTATACAAATTCTTTTGGCCAGATGCAACAAGAAAATCCTTTCTTGTGTCATTGTCGACGGGGACTTATAATTGAAAGAACATCCCAAAAGCCCAAAAGTTGTGGTCAGAAGTATTATGCATGTCCTTTATCAAAGGTAAATAATTAAATGTTTGCTTATTTACGTAAATATATCAATAACTTGTTTGTTAAGAATACATTTTTTATAATTGTTTCACCATGTAACATCCAGGGACTGAAGACTATGGGTGTCGATACTTTATGTGGAAGGATGTATTCCAACAAAAGTACTTTGGTCAAGGCTCTTCTTCAATGCAGTGCTCAAACTGCGAAACTAAAGATAACACGATCAACATGCTTGAAACAAGAAGCAAGATGTTATTGTCTTAAAACAATACGTTGACGGCAAGAATAAAGACGCTGGAGGCATCGCTGTAATTGGCAAAAAATCTCGTTGATCACGCATATCAGTCGAGTGGAATACTCTATGACCTTATAGATGACATTAATAATCTTCATGTGGAGTAGATTTCGTTGTAGTAGTAGCATTTGTTGTTGTACTTGTTTAATGTTTTAATGTTTAACGTGTTTATTGTTGTTGCTAAATTAAATGGAAACAAATTAGACGAATAAAAAATAACACAAAAGTATAACAAATACACAATAAAAAAACATAACGTAAAAAACTACATAAATATGTTTTTCACAAATACATATACACACACATACTTTACATACTTATATACTTTACATACTAAAAAAAAAAAAAAAAAAAAAAAAAAAAAAAGTTACAAAACATAAAAAAACGAAAATGGTACAAAAGTACGCCATATGGGGTGCAATTTTAGCACTTTATGGGGTGTGGCATTAGGCCACCCCCCCCTTTCAACATATGCAAATTCGCTTTCAAAGATAGGGACTCGATCTAGTAAGTAGAGTTATTGAAATGAAAAAGGTGAAAAAAAATTATAACCACAAAATTTAAATGAGAAAAGAGAAGTAATTAAGAGATGCATATATTTTTGTAGATGCATCTAAAATTGGTGGTTATGATTCTTTCTCATTTTTCTCATCTTTATTATACTTCTCATTGGATTCAAACTCAAGATAAATAATCATAATCATAATTATTTGCTTTGAAAAACGATATTGAGGGTACATTTTGCGAATTAGATACAATTAAATGAAGAGAAATGCAATAACACATAAGTTTTACAAAATAAATTCACACAATTATGTGCCAAACAAATTTGTGGATGAAAATACGAGAAATAATTGAAAAGGAAGAAAAAGAATGCCATAAATTACATGACACCTTATTGTGTGCAATTCTTTATGCAAAATAGCGTTTCTCTTATATGAATATGCAAAATCAGAACAAATTGTTTTAAACCGGGCGAGTTTATGTCCTCTTTAGCAAACACCACTTTGTAAGTATATTTTTTTTTTATCCTGAAAAATTAGAGAGCACATAATTCCTAATAAATCCTATTAAGATAACTTCACTATATGATGTATATTATTCTGTTAATCAAAAATGCAAGTTATGATTTTTTTTATTTGTTTTTTAAATAATTTTTCACTTTATAATTGACTAGTTTATATAGTTTAAGACTTTAAGTTACTACCCTAACCACACACAGATTTAAAATGAATGATGCCCTTCTTTTTGAAAAGTTGTTGTTCTTTATTAACCATCTTTTTGTTCATTTAGGCCCCGGCCTCTCGGTGTTTAACTTGTTGCCTTTTTCTTTATGTTTTATAAAATTCATTTGCTTTCAAAATAAAAAGTTATTGTATTTGCACCAAAAGAATGTTTAAACTGGTGACATCTCATACTTTTGTAACACGAATGTATTTAAGCTAAAACTTATGTCTCCAACAAGAGTGTGAAAAGGGTGGTACTATTCTTACCCTATACACCATCAATATTCTTTTTTATCTGTTTTAATGGTATGACAAGACAATTTTTTATCATTTTTTGTTTTGTATTTTTTGTTTTTTACAACTTTTGACTTGTCAAACTTTATATTTTATGTTTCGAACTTGTTTTTGCAGTTTTACTCACTGTATCACACACATGACAGTTCTTATGATCTTCTGCTCCGTATTTTTTTTGTCTAACTATTGTTGACTTGTTAAACTTTATATTTTATGTTCGTAATTATTGTTTCATTATTTTATAATAAAAAAAAAAATTAAAAAGTATACCAATAAGCAATGGGAAATGATTTGCACACTAACACTATTGATTCAATTCAGACACTTTACTGTATGCATTACATATTTGTATTGTACGTACAATATGTTTTAAATGCTTATCTATACTACATATAATCTATATACTACATATAAAGAGTGTATGGTCAAACCTTGAAAAGTGAAATCTTGAAAGTCAAATGTGAGAGAAATGAATAGTGTAATTAATATTAAAACACCACATTACTTAAAAGTAGAATAATTTATTCACATTGTACAACCAATTAAAAGCATATATACAAAATTAAAAACAACCAATTAAAACACCCCTTATTAGTACAGTAAAAATTTTACAATGTACAAATTAAACAAGTTACAATTTAAACAAGCAACAAAATAATCCAAAATATAAAAGAATTAAACACACTAATTAATATTATTTTTAAAACACCCTAAAATGAAAAATACATATTATTATACATATTATACAAATTGATAAAACACACAAAGCTTCATACTAGTTAACAAGTTGATAGTATATATAGTTTTGAAAACCGGACCGGACCAAAGGGTTCAACCCGGAACCGGTGACCGGTGTTGCCACCGGTTCGGCTAACCAATAAAAGCCATCGAAAAATGAACCAGAGATGACTCGTTCAAACCGATACAAAGTGGTAGAATTAGGTCTCATCGAGATCTATTTATCTGGTTAATTGTCACAGGGTACTCGTCGCCAAAACGTGTTGCTACCCTGCTATACCATATATAAGGAAAAACCAAAAAGTGAAAAGTTGAAATTGAAAAAAGAAATGCTGAAAACATATATTTCAAAAGGAAACTATTAATACACATCGAAAACCGTGTTGACTCGGGACGCTTCAAACCCGGCGGGTTGACCCGGTTTAATTTGACCCGTTTCGGGTTGACTCGGTTTAAATCGACCCACTTTTCGACCGGAACGATTCAACCGGTTGAACAACCCGAGTCGAACCGGGTTTCAAAACATTATGTTTAATCCCCAAATCTTTAAACTTTTATTATTTTTCGTTTATAACGCATAAATTATTTTTATCACTAAACGATCTGTCGCTATAAAATCCCGTTGCTATGCACGGATACTCGTATAGTACAGTTAAATGTTCCAATAAAGATATAAGTATTCAATCACCTCCAAAACCGATCCCTAAAACTTATGCTGCCAATAAAAAGGGGAAATTCTCTAAATGCCTAGGTTGCCCAAGGTGCTTACCCTATATGCCCCAAAAAATTTCAACTTCCACAAATTCCTCATGGGCGACAGTCGCCTTTCAATATTTGAGAAACTCTCTCTTCTACTTGACATGTGTCCCTATCATTGGGTCCACCTTGTACTTACATAGTACTAGTGTCCTAGGTTAATTCTTGGGCAACTAGGACCTACATTCTTGGGCGACTGAGATATTTTTGTCTTTTAGTAAAAAAATATAGTCTTTTTTTATTATATAATAGTACATATTTCTTGAGCAACTTGGTCTCACACATATGTATTCTTGGGCAACTGATTAGGTAGAAAGTATAAATGTATAAAAGGTATTTAAAACTTTTTAAAGTGTATAAATGTATAAAAGGTATAAATAATATCTATACCTTTTATACATTTATACACTTTAAATCTTATTTTACACACTTCTAATCCACAAAAAACACTTCTTTAACACACTTCTTATCCACATAACACACTTATTATCCATCTATATTCACTGAGATCCAAACCGTCGCCGCCACCACCATCAAGATCCAAACCCTAACGACATCGCCTCCACCACCACTGATCTAAACCGTCGCTGCCACCACTCAGATCTGAAGCAACAGTTAACAACGCTTTTTTAAGTTTTTTCCGATCTAATGTCTATAAAAAACGATCTGGGCTAGGGCTAGGGTAAGTAATTTTGTGTTTGATTTAAGGTTTCGCTATTTTAGGGTTAAGTTTTTTTAGTTGGTATCGTATCGAGGGATTAATTGTTCGTGTTTGATTTAGGGTTTCGCTATTTTAGGGTTAATTTTTTTAGTTGGTATCGTATTGGGGGATTAATTGTTCGTCTTTGATTTAGGGTTAATTTTTTTAGTTGGTATCGTATTGGGGGATTAATTATTTGTGTTTGATTTAGGGTTCGCTATTTAGGGTTAATATTTTTAGTTGGTATCGTAATGGGGTATATATTGTTCGTATATGTGTTTAATGTGTTTTTAGTGATTTGTTGCTAGTTATTAAGTTTGAGAAACAAATGATTGATGTTTTTGGAGTTCTTATATTACTCTAGATTGAATGTTACAAATGATGGATGTTGTTGGAGTTCAAATGAGGAACTGGTATTTGTTGTTCTAGACTAAGTGAATAAAGCACTTAGTTCTTCTGCTGCATATCTAATAAAGCACTGAAAGTCTGTTTCTTCTTTTAAGATAACTGGTATTGAGTTGAGTGGGTGCAAACGGGTTCGGTTAACTCCTTGATCTGCCACCTAGAGTGGTATGAATACCTGCTCTGGCCAACCATAATTCACTCGGCTTAATCCAAGTTAATCTTGGGTGTGAGTTTTGTTAGTATTAGTTTTATTTTTCAGTTTGTTATGTATAGGTCGCAGGAGTTTAGGATTTGGGCAATCTTGGAAGTTGAGATTGATTGGATTGCTATTCTTGTTGGTGGTTTATTTGATATCGGTTAGTGCTACTTGAAAGTAGCAATGGGTGGCCGTTGCTACTAATGTGGTATAAAACAATTTTTTTAAAGTTTGGTATACTGTTTTTTAAGCTTCACACAATTATTCAAAACAATTTTCAAGTGCGGGCTTTGGAAACCTTTGTAATTGTGTTTGTGATTGAAATATCCAAGTGTTGTATCACTATGGTGGTATTCACCTCTTATATGGGAAACAACTAGGGGTAAACGGATCAAGGGGTGATTCCGGGCGTCCTTGAACCATAGATGAGCTATTTACTTAACCCGAAAGAGTTGGGCTCTGATATCGGGCCTCAGATTATTCATCTTTCTTGTGATTAAGACACGACAGAGGTAGTCTGTACTCCCGATCAGGTTCAAACTACTCGGGTAACTGTTTTGACCGTTGTGATTGTAATTACAAAGAGTTGAGTACATTGGTTGTACGTTCAATCTTGTAAATTGTTTTGAAAATTTTTGGAGTTTAATTGGCACTTAGTTTTCACACAGATATTCAAAACATTTTTCAAGTGCGGGCTTTGGAAACCTTTGTAACTGTCTTTGTTATTGCAATATCCAAGTGTTGTATCACTATGGTGAAATTCACCTCTTCTATGGGAAACAACTAGGGGTAAACGGATCAAGGGGTGATTCCGGGTATCCTTGAACCATAGATGAGCTGTTTACTTAACCCGATAGAGTTGGGCTCAGATATCGGGCCTCAGATTATTCATCTTGCTTGTGATTAAGACACGGCGGAGGTAGTCTGTACTCCCGATCAGGTTCAGACTACTCGGGCAACTTTTTTGACCACTTGTGAGTGTGATTGCAAAGAGTTCAGTACATTGGCTGTACGTTCAATCTTGTAAATTGTTTTAATAAAAAATTTATATTAATTTTCCAATAACCAAAACTGTTTAAAACACATTTACCGTACAAAGAGGTTTATTAAAGGGCTCTTTATTAAAACACATTTTAACCTTTGTAACTGTCTTTTTGTTAGTAGTAGTTTTATTTTTAATTTTGTTGTGTCTAGGTCGCAGAAGTTTATGCGCTTCATTATGGTGTACTGTTTTTGCTTTATATTGATTGTATGCCCATAATTTGTGTGTTGTGTGATTGCTTGATATTGATTTTATTTGTGTATTTGTGATATGTATGAGGCTGTGATGACAATTATCATAGTTGATCAACCAAATGATATGATATGTATAAAGATTGAAGGAAAAATAATTGTTTATACATTTATTATAACCCATTATATCTTAATTTGAGTGATTGTTTTTATGCGCTACATTTTTTTGTACTGTTTTTTACCTTAATTTGAGTGTTGTGTGATTGCTTCATATTGATTTTATTTGTGTATTTGTGATATGTATGAGGCTGTGATGACAATTATTTTACTTGATCAAGCGAATGATATGATATGTATAAAAGACTGTTTTTTATGCGCTACATTATTAAAGCCCATTATATCTTAATTTGAGTGATTGTTTTTTATGCGCTACATTATGGTGTAATGTTTATAACCTTAATTAGAGTGTTGTGATTGCTTGATATTATTTGTGTATTTGTGATATGTATGAGGCTGTGATGACAATTATCTTACTTGATAAAGCAAATGATGCGATTTACCGTATCTTGGCATTTCAATTTTATTACATTATTATGCAGCCATGGCGGTTATATCTTGATGTTTTCATAGTTATCGATTTATTACAGATCTGAGCCTTGATAATGATGTCACAATACACACTCATTAGCAAACGTTGATTTTTTACACAATCTTTGTATCGATTGGAGTGTTTGAGTGTTTAGTAGCAGATTTGAATTTTGTATTTTATAAAAAGTGTACCCGTTGCTACTAATGTGGTGAACCCCTGTGTACCCATGGGGCAAGTAAGAATTTGCCTTTGAACGATTAGCAGATTTGTATTTTGAGTGGGAACGTTTGAGTGTTTGATGTGTGTGTTAGTAGCAGATTTGTATTTTGTGGTATGTGTATTTGTGTATTTGTGATATGCAAGAGGCTGTGATGACGATTATCTTATTTGATCAAGCAAATGATGTGATTTACCGTATGCTGGCATGGCAATTTATTACATTATTTTGCAGCCATGGCGGTTATATCCTAATGTTTTTTTGTATTTATTGAACTTTTTACATATCTGAGCCTTGCTAATACATATCACAATACACACTCAGTTGCCCAAGGACTTCACCCATAGTGTATTTATCCAAGTTTGAAGCATATCTTGATTGTTTGGTAGTTTATATGACTGGTGAAGTCCTTGGGCAACTGGGGTAGGTGGAGAGTTAGCCCATATAGGGCTAATTCTTCAACTACACAATCATGTTTCATTGTGGCTGGCATCCGTTGGCAACACATAAATATATATTTTCTGCGAGAATATATAATCATTGGTCTATAGCAAACGCCCGTCCCAATGAACCATGATTGACTCGAAGATGTTAAGCATCTCTGTGAGTATATACTTTCAGTGGATAAGAAGTGTGTTAAACTAGACTTGTAAACCATGAAAAACAAACCCATCTACGAAATAATGTGGATGGGTTGCTTATAACATATTGACATGTAACTTTTTCAACCAACTCCTTTACATATATAAGGTGTGAGTGTGTAAGAGGCTGTGATTACAAGTATCTTATTAAATCATACAAATGATGTGATATTCCGTGTCTTGGCATGGCAATTTTGTAGTTTATACTATTGCAGCCATGGCAGTTATATCCTGATGTTTTGTAAACTATTGATTTATACAGATCCGAGCCTCACTATTATGTAAAAAAAGGCGTGTACTACACTTGCACCAAAGGTACAATTGTGTTCACCCTAGATGCCCCAAGGACTACAGTCGCCTTTACTTGACATGTGTCCCTATACTTGGCCCACTTTGTACTTACATAGTACTAGTGTCCTTAGGTTAATTCTTTGTCAACTGGGACCTACAGCCATGGCGTTTATATCCTTAACAGTTCTAATTCTACACTTTGTACCAAAGGGCTAATTGTATTCACCCTAGATAAAATGGTCTCTTTATCAGCGAGTATCAACATAATGGGCTAATTGTACACTTGAGTATCAAATATGTATGAATGATCATAGATGGATGAACAACATCACCTTTGAGAATCAACATAAACTTGATATGGTGTTGTTCATTCATTTTTAATTCTTCATTCCTGTTTGTGATAATAGAATAAGAGTATCAAATATGGGTGAACAGTAATTGACTTTGCAGCCATGGCGGTTATATCTTGATGTTTGTTTAGTTATTATTTTTTAAGTTATATCTTAGATGTAGACCAGTCGAACCAGTGCAGATCGTTTATTTACTTACAATCCAACTTTGTTGATTGAATGGCACGTCAAACCTAGGATCATTTGTGCAATTTATAGATCATCCTAGATCTGACATGCCATTCAATCAGCAAACCTGGATTGAAGGTAAACAAACAATCTTTGATTTTTTTTACAGGTCTGAGTGTTGTTTGTGTATTTGTGATATATAAGAGGCTGTGATGATGATTATCTTATTTGATCAAGCAAATGATGTGATTTACTGTATGCTGGCATGGCAATTTTATTACATTATTTTGCTGCCATGGCGGTTATATCCTGATGTTTTTGTATTTATCAAACTTTTTACAGATCTGAGCCTTGCTAATGCATATCACAACACACTCAGTTTGCATATTTTGATTGTTTGTAAGTTTATATGAGTGTGATATAATTGTTATATACTGTTGCTAGATTGTTAAAAAAAATTATTTTATATATGTTAAGGAGTTAGTTAAGAAAGTTAATGATCAATATGATATAGTTGTGGATTCAAAAAGAAGTTGAAAGTAACAAGGTGGCCACATTACTTTGTAGATAAGTCTGAAATTTCAGCATAGTTACCTATTCTTAATTCTCGTACAGTGCCTTTTGTTTTTTCAACAATCTAGTAATTCGCTTGGTGCAGGCCTTTGCACAAAGGGAGTTGAATTGACAAAATGTGCTGTAGGGGAACTGAGAAGGGTTAAGTATGTTGCTTTTTGAGTTACCACCCATCTACAAAGTAATGTGGCCATACACAGCTTGCTACATTGAACTTGCCTTTGAATATCTCAATGATCAGGGCAGATCTATCTAACGATGTAGATGGGTTCCATTGCTTAATTTGACCGAGTTCCCATAATACTATTTGTGTGCTTGATATTGTTCCCATTTTTGGTTCTTTTTTGTGCCTATAATTGGGATCAAGATCAAGCAGGCAAATGGTATTATGGGAACTCGGCCAAATTGAGCAATGGAACCCATCTACATCGTTAGATAGATGTGCCCTGATCATTGAGGCGTGTTGATTGTGATAATGATATAGTGTGTATTGTTCATGACCGGCCACACTCCTTCATTATCCCATTCAACACGAGTCATTACTCATTTGCTTTTCTAGAATCAACAAATTCTAGAAAAGAACATAGTACTTTGAGCTTTTCCTCGAAAACCCATTCCTATGTGATTGTCATAGCAATGGGTTTGGTGCAAACCTTTGCAGCCATTTCGTCGACATGGCAATGGGATTTCGAGTGGAGGCTCAAAGTACCAAAGTCTATCCACTTGCTCATAACATATTGACATGTAACTTTGTTAACCAACTCCTTTACATAGGTAATTGTTTGTCTGTTACATTAACGTTATTGTTTACCCATGGGTTATTTGAAGAAGTTGGTTTATTGACATTCGCGCAAAGGTGCCCCTAACCCTATTTCTTCCACTATAAATAGGTTGGACGGGCAAAGGATTATGGTAAGCTCATTCAACACTCATCTATTTACTTACACACACTTATACAACCATAACTCATACTTACTCTCACGCCGGAGGTGGTTCGCAGGGTCCAACCCCTACGTAATCACTTAACGTAGTGTCTTTGTATTTCTTATTCTAAGGTGAAAAACAATCTTGGCTCGAACATACACCCCTCATACCTTTGATCATCATCGAAGTATGGTAGTGCAATTTATTGTACAATCAGCAGCCAATATCGAAATTTTGATAGCATGGTATCCTTCCACCAACGTTTTATGTTTGTATACTTTGGAAGCGAATCATATAATGTGACAAAACCAATACGTATATGCAGCTCTCCTACTGCCCAGTGCTTCTCAGGTTCATTAATTGGAAATAGTACCTACATCATTTTCGACATCAGACCAAGGCACCGGATACTTTACACAGGAAGAATCAAGTAAAAGCACAATAATATACGTAATTTTATATGGAAAGATATAAACAACTTTTCGACATCAGACCAAGGCACTGGATACTTTACACCATTTTCCCAATAGCTTCGTACGTAGTCACTCATGATTTGGGGTGTGAAAAATGGACCGACCATAGCCCAGTCGGCATCTGATGGTCAGAAATTCCACATTAAATCTACCCATACATCTAGGTGTTGTTTTTACGTTTGGACACATAATTGAATATGTTAAGTTAAGTTGAAAAACAATTTTGAAACAGAAACACACATTTATGGTACAAATCTATCAACTAATTTATACGCACCTCGTCCCTCAGCCATCATGCCTTACTATCACCTGTTGCCAATAAACACTCCCAAAAACGACGATCAGCAATCGTGTCTTTATTGCCCCATGGGAAAATAAACCTAGTACCATTTTTTTCATTCAAAAACTTTTGAATGGAACCTGTCACAGTTACCGTTGTCGCTGTTTTCTTCACCTTTCTAGGTCTCGACAGATTCTGAAATAGAAATAAATATTTTTCGTGAATGTTATTATTAAAAAAACAAGAAATATATGTTTACACAGTTAGATACCTTCACAAATGGTTCCAATTTCGATAAATTCAAAGTATCATCAAAATCAGGAGCGTTAGGAGGCGATATGTTTTCACGATTGATCCTTGATGAACGCTTTCTCTTTGGAGTAGTGTCTGGTGGAGCAGTATAGGGTGAGTTGTAAAATCTCCTTGGCTTCCTCTTCCGTTTAAGCGAGTTGAAAACAGATCTGATATTTTCAGCCTAAAAAACAAAAACGATTCATTTTTTACCACTATTGAAAATGAAACATATCTAATAAGCTAAATAGAACATACAAAAAGTAGACACACATCTCTACTAAGCAACAATTAAAAAACTTCCTCTAGTGGATAAAATCAACTGAGACCACAATAATCTGGAATTTTCATATGAGATTTAGGAAAAAACTTGATCAGTGCATTGCACAAGTAGTCGCTGATTTGGTTAACAACTATTCATTATACAAGAAAAGGATTTAAAGAATCACTCGCCATCCATGTTTAAAAAGTTTACTTTATGTCTGTCCACATGAAAAAGTTACTAGAAGAGAATGATATTTGAGTAGGCAGCAAAGTGTGCACACTTTATCTTTTAATTGCCATCATTAAGGTCAAAACTAAGCCTAATACGTTTGTACTGAGGTGCAGTGGAAATGTGATTTGAAAATTGGCAGCTCACTAGTTTAAGGTTGAGAAAATAGTAGTAGAGTACTTAAAGTAGTGTGATGGGTTATTGTGTTTGTTTTTTAAAAGAGCCCTTTTCGTTGATTCAATCATCACACTAAGTACGCTTGGCCAGCTAAAAGAAGTGTGATGGGTTATTGTGTTTGTTTTTTAAAAGAGCGTATATGACAATTCAAGAACATGTCGTTGAAGCTTTCAGAGCTTTTAGTAAGTGTTGTTCAGTGTTCTCTAATCTTCAAGAAGTTTAGGTCTTTGAGATGGCCCTTTTCACTTAACATTTTCTTAGATATGATGTCAAAGTCTGGTATAGTTGGTCATTGTGTTTGTTTTTTAAAAGAGCGTATATTGGGGTTGATTTTGAGCTGTACACACTAAGATTGACAATTCAAGAACATGTCCTTAAAGCTTTCAGAGCTTTTAGTAAGTGTTGTTCAGTGTTCCCTAATCTTCAAGAAGTTTAGGTCTTTGAGATGGCCCTTTTCACTTAACATTTTCTTAGATATGATGTCAAAGTCTGGTATAGTTAGTCATTAAGCATATTTCTTCAAATTCCAAGCAAGTAGGTATCAGAGTTATATAATTAATTAATGATGTTCCAGAATGCTACTTAATGTTCCAGAAGCATATTTCTTCAAATGCCAAGCAATTAAGTAGGCATGTAGGTCTGTTCTTTCACTCCACAAGTTCAGTTTTCTCGATATTCAGTCATTCTAGTGCACACCAAAGGAGCTCTAAATAGCCTATGTGGCTATGTTTGATGTTTAGCACAAGCTTGAAAACAATAATCTAGTGGATAAAATCAACTGAGACCACAAGAACAGCCACCAAACACCTTATTTACCAAAATCTAGTGTGTCTACTTTTTGTATGTTCTATTTAGCTTATTAAGAGCTTCTTTAAAAGCTTATGAAAATGGTGGTTCAGACTGCAGACACACTTATGATCTTAGAAAAAAAATTTCACTGATACAAAATTTTAAGGACTTATTAACAAGCAATCTAATGAATACTATGACAGTAACTAATTATGACCAAAAACTAGTTTATAGTTGATCCAAACACCCCCTTAAGAGCATCTTATATGTCATATACTCAATATTGATACAAAAGTTGGGCGTTACTTGTTAGGACTCCGGTTCTCGTATCAAGTAGATCTTAATGCTTGAGACCTGCGCACTAAGAAAACAGAAAGCACCGTTAGGCTTACCGTGGGATTGTCTCCCACGATTATCCTCCGGCGTGAGAGTAAGTAATCGGTTTTAGGGTTTAGTGGAGAGTTAGGGTTTGAGATCGTACCTTTTAATGAGGCTTGGATGCCCTTTATATACGTGTTCCCCAACCTTCGGCGTATCCCGCCTAAGTCGGTCATTGAATACATATCTCCAAAAATAAGAGATATTCGATATCCCAAGTCATAAATAACTTTGGGTTTGGGCCTTCGTGAGCCCAAACCGTTACTGGGCTAGCCCAGTCGTACTGGGCTCGCTAGTAGCGGTCATTGGTCGGGTTCGTGACCCGAATGCGGACTATACGTCATCACTCAATATTTAAAAAGACAAAAATTTTATGTGTTTTTACTATCTGCATGTGACTGAATATGTGTTAATGTAGAACAAATCATGGTTGTTTATTGAGGGCCATTTCTTATTTTCAAATGTAAATCTTCTTTGCAGTTAACTAAGTATGTCTTCACTGTTTGCATGTGACTTAGCATGTGATGTGGTTTTGTCTATATAATAGTGGAACCATGATCTGCTTCTTCACCATATTTGCTCCTATTTATTTTTAGTTTCTTAACCATATTTGCATCACATTAATAGAATTATGTCGAGTGGTAAAAGAGTTAAGTTTGAGCATAATCTTGATGATATGGAGTGGTCAATAAAGGTAGCAAGAGAGGTCATGTTTCCTGATATATATGAATTATATGGACCAAATGCTGAACCAAGTTACCGATTACCAGCTGAAGTGCTAGAAGACCTAAGAAGACAGATATACGATCAGGAACAAGTAGAAGTTATAGAACCAAGTGGTGGTGTTAAACTTAAGCAACCACATCCGCAAGTTGAGGGTCCTAGTAGCAGTAACATTATTGTTGGGAAACAAACTAAAATGAAGGAGACCCTAACACGCAAGTCAACCATATTGCACTGGTGTAATGATGATCTAAAGAAAAAAGGAAAAAGAAACTAAATGTTATTGGCTAGTTTCTGAAGGTGATGTAGTTGCTAATAATGGTAACGTGTACGTGTGTTTAGGGTGATTGTATTAACCGAACTATGTTTAATGTCTTTGCTCAAGTTATGTTTGTCGTGCCTTTAGGGATTGTACTCTTATTATGCATGCATTGTTGGTAACAAATGATAAGATAAATAAGTGTACCTTAACAACTTCCTTCCCGGCCTCATAATCAAGGCAAATCAATTCAACTCGATCCTCATCTCCATAACACCTCCCCATGTGTATCAGCCACCTCCATAGCCGGTTTATCTACTTGTGCAACCCCCTCCCCAGCCGGTTCATCAACTTTTTCTACTTGTACATCCCCCTCCTCCATAGCCGGTTTTAACTCTTTAAGAGCCCACTCCACAAACGATTTAAACCATACAGGTGCCTGCCACACAACCATTTACTTACCTTTCTCTCGGTCAGTTTCTTTTTCCACAACATCCATATCCATCGATTCCTAAAAAAAATAAAAAAAAGGGTTTGTGTTTTTAAAATTCACAAAAATTAAGACAAAGGAAAAAATACTGTAAATGTATATGTACCTCAACATGAGTTGGATCAAACCCATCATAACCAATATTTGAGAATGCATCATTCAAATTCGGTAAGGCGGCACAATCAAATTTGTTATCCGCCTGCATAACATTATTGGAATGATCAACATCTTCAAGACACCCCGGGAAAGCAGCTTTCATAAGTTGCGTCATAGGTCCGGTAAACTCTTCAGAGTCCGTATAAAACAACTTCTTCTTCTCATCGTCTCCTACATTGGTCTTTATGGGTGTTTGTGCATCAGAAGTATCCAAGGGTCTGTTGACATCAACACTCTCCACCTGTAAACAAGAATTTAAATTGGTCAAATATTTTTTTTACATAATGAACTCAAAAAAATCAAATTACAACTTCTTATCTTATTGTCACCAACATCATCTTCTGACTTTATTCCTAAAACTTCCTCAAGTACCCCAATTATTTTTTTAACATTGTGTATCTCACTTAATAGCTGTGATAAAGCAACGTCTCCTACACATTGTTCAATACTTCCAACCCTAGACTTAATGGACACAAGCTCAGCTTGAATGTGATCTTTATCCAACTTATGTAACGCTGTTGCTTTGTCACATTTGTTCCCATCCGGAACCTCAGGATTACCTACTGGAACATCTTCATTCCCAGTCTCATTCACCTTCAACGTTTCACCAAACCTAACAAAATTTTCTCTTCTTCAACAGTCTCATTCACCTTTGACGTTTCACCTTCTGGAACAACTTCATCAGCATCAAATACAAGAATGTTTAAATCGACTTCAATTCCATAAACATCCACATGGGCCATACCTTCTTCTTCTTCCTCCATTACTTGATCAGCCAACTCTTCACTTCTTTCCACAAGTTGCAAATCAAGTCCACGGATATATTCCATACTTCGAATGTATCACAGACACCTCAACTCGGCATTTGTTGGTACAAGCTTCTGTAATGGTCTAACAACCTACATAAGAAACAAACTAACCTGATATGATGAATGCAATAAAAACATACAAGACATAACTAATTTTGGGGTATTACTTACCGGATCAAATAAAATAGAGTAATGCTTTTTATCAAAGTTTTAGATTTTGGACCATGCTAAACAACGTGGGATCTTATCTGGGTCTTTCGTGCAAAACTGGGAGCTATTAGGGAATGTCTCCATAATCCAAATCTGAAAAAACACAGGACACCAAAAACACATTTGAATAGAACATATTAAGACTCAGTAACTTTGTTTGCAAAATCAATATCAACGTTTGGTAAAATGTTTCAATCTAGCGTTTCTATGTTTACTCGTGACCGTTTACAAACCGTTCCGTAAATCCTTAAATCTTTGTTGTGAGTGGGGTGATTTGGAAGTCAGCCTAAGTGTTGAAACCATCAACCCACACATCCTTAAATCTATGCCAAGCATTACGAACTCAAGTTTTCTAGTGCGTCATTGTCATTGTGTTGAGTACGATTCCTGGGGTTTTTACGTACTGAGACTCACAGCAAATAGAGCACGTATGATCCTTTAAGGACAGGGAACATCTTCCCGTGTGCTACATATACGAAACCAGGAGATGTGTCAACCATTATGGTACGTTGTTCAATAATCAACCATTATGTGCCTCAAATTTAATTTTCATCATGTTTCTAATTCATAAGTTGTTGTAAAGGAACATTTAAAAGCAATGCCTAAGGAACAACTACAACATACACCAATCTACAAGTTTACCATATAACACCTAATTAAGACCTAAATTACCAGCAAACAATACAAGTTGACATCTCATTATAATAAGCATCATAATTATATACAAGCTGAAATAATGCATGTTACAAATAAAATCTAACCTTCAACGCCTATATAAATCCATAGAGATTGTATGTTTGCTCTTTTTTGGGATCTTTTGGTTACGGGCTTCTTTGATTCCTTGTCGGTATGCCTAGGCATAACATTCACCGTTCTTTTATAAAGATGGGTTCACATATATTCACCCCATGGATATTCATTCCACACAGAAAAATCCTCAATATTCTTAAGCAAATGGTCAGGGACGTAAAACCTTCCTTCTAAATACCCATGTTGCAATCAGCAACAAACAAACCCTAACAGCATCTTCATCGGCTAAAGAATGTCACCTTTGCCCAGACTTCACCAACGCCAAAAGCTCATCACCCTTAACTTTTTTGTTCATATTTCCTTTCTTATCAGGAAACAAACGATCAAAAAAAGGACTATAACTTAAACCACGTACAATACGGCTGTAGTCAGTTTCTTTTTTATCTACAGGACCTAAATGAAACCCAGTTACAAGACTAAATTGTTCACGCCCAAATTCAAGAACATTATCACCTATTACAAAAGTAATATGTGGGCAAGAATCATTGACTTCAACCACCGAAAAAGCATTTTGATAAAAATAATTGTACAAGTGGTTGTCTGGAGTATATGAAGGGAAATCTAACCAAGGGCCAAAGACAACGTCTCTAAACAATTTGGTTCTATTAACATTTAATAAAGCTTTAATAGTACCAATATGTTCTAGTCTAGATATCACCGTAAGCTTGGCATCAAACACTGTCGTCGTTGGATTCTTGAGAAGTGGGATGGTTGAGCGGGAAGCAGTTTGATTAGGGTTTGGGGTTTTAGAATGAATTAACTGTGGAGAAACAGTTGGAGAAGCAGATGGCTGAGTGGGAACGTTTGAGTTTGAGTAGCAGTTCTTGAGTTTGAGTGGGAAGGTTTGAGTGTTTGATGTGTGTGTTAGTAGCAGATTTGTATTTTGTGTTATGTGTTAGTAGCAGATTTGTATTTTGGATTTTATAAAAGTGTGTATTTTGATTATAAAAACTTTTTAAAAGTGTTATTTGGAATATAAAAAGTGTATTTTGTATTTTATAAAGTTGTATTTTGTATATAAAAGTATGACACAAGTACCAATACAATAAAATAATATAAATGTGTACTTTCTACCTAATCAGTTGCCCAATAATACATATGTGTGGGACCAAGTTGCCCAAAAAATATGTATTATCATCTAATAAAAAAAGACCATACTTTTTTACTAAAAGACAAAAATATCTTAGTCGCCCAACTAGGGGTGGAAACGAGCCGAGCCGAGCTCGAGCTCGTTAAGGCTCGAGCTCGGCTCGTTTATATATATAAAGCTCGAGCTCGGGCTCGAGCTCGTTTCGAGCCTTATACTTTGAGCTCGAGCTCGGCTCGTGAAAATTTTTACAAGCTCGAGCTCGGCTCGGGCTCGACTAATTTTATGATGTTTTGAGCTCGGCTCGTTAATTACATAAAGCTCGAGCTCGTTTACTACTTTTAAGCTCGTTTATACGTATAGACGATATATACACATATATAATTCTAGGGCTCGTTTAGGCTCGCGAGCCTACTCGAGCTTTTTGTACAGAGCTCGGGCTCGAGCTCGATTATTAAATGAACCCAAAATTAGGCTCGGGCTCGGGCTCGAGCTCGTTTAAGCTCGGCTCGTTCGAGCTTTTTACCGATCCGATCCCGAGCTTTTCACGAGCGGCTCGGCTCGTTTACACCCCTACGCCCAACAATGTAGGTCCCAGTTGCCCAAGAATTAACCTAGGACACTAGTACTATATAAGTACAAGGTGGGCCAAAAGATAGAAACACATGTCAAGTAGAAGGGAGAGTTTCTCAAATGTTGAAAGGCGACTGTCGCCCATAAGGCATTTAAGAAAGTTTAAATTTTTTGAAATATATAAGGTAAACACCTTGAGCAACCGGGACATTTAGAGAAGTTCCCCCAATAAAAATATGAAAAACATGACAAAACATCACCAAAAACCTACAATGAATATGTTTGTCCTTTTTTTTTGAACATAATATATGTTTGTCCACACCACCACATTATTGAATAAATCCATCCAAAATTGAAGAAACCAAAATTACCCAAATACCCTAATTAATATCATCAAATCAAAACAATCCAATTGGATCCAGTGACTTAACGCCGCGTATTCAATCCATTCCTAAATTCAAGAAAGTACTAGACAACAAGACCTTGTGGGACCCACCAAATTAAACTGGATAGGCTTCACTGAATTCAACGGTTCAGATCAGACGGTGTGTGCTGTCATATAGGCCCCACTTCACTAGGTGGAGCATCATACGACAAAAACAGAATATACCTCTCTTTAAGTCTATATGCTACTTGACAGAAAAATGAAATACGTATGTAGTTTTTTATGGGGAATTGATACTCACACCATATTTTTTGATTATTACACCATAATCTGTGCATTGTAGCTTGTACCGTACAAACTGTAATGGACAGATTGTGATGGGATAATCAAAAAATGTGGTGTGAGTATCAACTCCCTTTTTTATGTGTTGTGAGTTTGATGGTAATAAGTATAGTTTTGGAGAAAGTGTTCTTATGTGGAGTAAGTTTTGGAAAGTCTATGAAACCAGGGACGGACCTAGCATGTTAGAGTGGGGGGCATGCGCCCTCATGGCTAGCCGAAAAAATTAATATTTTGGTGTAATTTTTATGTAATTTTGATTTTTTTTCAAAAGTAACCCCACCAAAAACTCAAATTGCCCCCCACTTACATACTAAAATCCAACATTTAACACTTTAAAGCCTTATAAATCTTTCATGTCTAAGTTATCATTACGTTTCGAGTTTTTTCTTTCGCATTTTGTTGCTATCGTAAAAAAAAAAAAAAAAAAAAAAATTGCCCCCCACATCCCATTTTTTGGGTCCGTCACTAATGAAACCCTTTGAAATTTAGGGCATGCTTGGTTAAGGGTTATAAGGGGTAAACAATGGTTAAGGTAATGATTGATGGAGCTTGGTTAAAAGGATTGTAATGGCTCATTACCTAGTATTGGGTAATACCCCATTACACAACAAATTGAGAAGAATGCCATTACATTGCATTGCATTACTTTTCCCTTTCCTCTCTTTCAACCAAGCGGGCCCTTAGATCAAGTTACATACAAGTTCACTAGTAAGTGCGACACAAACAGGGACGGAGCTAGAGAGTTCTCGCGGGTGCCTGAAAGTTTCATGGATTTTTTCGATATAGTTAATTTTTTGAAAAAACACATATTTTTCTTAAATGCATATTAAATGCACCAGTCATTCGAAATGTGTTTCCAGTATTACGGTTCAAAAGATTTTGTGCACCCGGTCATATTTGGTCCTGGCTCTGTTCCTGGGCACAAAATAATATGTTGTTTGCTTATTAAGAGACTTTGACACTGAATCTGATTTGTACACCTGAATCTAAATCTGTGACGGAAATGTTATTTGTGTTTTTGTAAATATTTGCATTATTAGAATATAAAAACTAGGTTTTAAATCATTAAGAGGTAATAAGTTTCTTTTTGATATCTTGCTGAGTAAGAGGTTTAAACCTCTTAACGCATCTAACCAAAGGAAGAAAAACAAACACTCTTAATTGTCAAAAGCTTTTAACGATTCAAATTTATAAGCCACTAAGAGATATTCAATGATTTTATATTTTTATTAGAATAACAAACACAATGTGCATATTGTTGTTTTTGGATGTACCAAAATAAGTGTGTTTTGAATTCTAAGAAATGAGAAGAGACTTTAGCGGGTAAAAATGATATTTTATTGATGAAAATTGTAGTTAGTGAGATTTACTAAAATTGTATACACTTTTATAACGGGTACTTATTGTGAGACGGAGAGTAATCATGTAAAAGTATTTTATCAACTAAAATAGAAATGAAGCATAGCCGTAAACCATTTTCTGGTAAGTGGTCGAGCACACCTTTCGTATAAGATTTTATGGTAATGACTTCTTTCGGGGCGATAAAATGCTACAATTATATAGTAAGAAACTCTAGAGGCTGTTAGATAGTGAAAACTCTATAGGCTAAACTTTGTTAACCATCAACATTTTATAGAGGACATGAGAAGCAACATTAAAACTCTAATGGACCTAAATCCATAAACAAGTTTGGGCCAACTATCTATCAGCTGATAGAGACTAGCTACGGAAAGGTCTCGGATAACAGTGCGGTATCGACATTTGAATAGATTGAATTGAAGAAAGAGTCAATGGAATGAATTTTATTGAAACACTTTTTGATATAAAAATCTTTCGATGTAAGCAAACGGTTTCAAGTTGACATATATAGTATAGTTTAAGGTCATATAAAGAGGAGAAGAATTAGTAAAAGTATACAAATAATGAGTTGTTCTAGCTTCGGAGAAACACCAATTCAACAAAGTCTTCCCACCACCATTTTAAACTAAAGTGCATATTGGAATCACACAAACAACCAAATTAAAAAATTAAATATATGAAGTATGAACCCAAAGTTGAGTAACAACCTATCGGATTAACTATTATAGTTTTATATAATCCAAGTGGTCTTGATACAGCTAGAACTTCCTTTGATTCATGATTTAACTATAGATGTTAAGATCTTGATTTTGATTTTAAGATTTTACAATTTTATGATTTTACAAAGTAAAAATGATCCGAATCCTACGTATGATCTTAACAAGCTTAGGATCTCAATCTTGACCAAATGATCTTAAAATCTACTCCGATTCAATCTTACTTTTCGCGAACCGCATACTAAAAAACTACAAATTTTGGTTTATGTGTTTATATAATTTTAAAAACAATATGTGATTTTTTTAAATATTTAATATTAATAACTTAGAAACAATATTTTCATGAAACATTAATATAATTGTATGTTTATAATATATACTTCTTCCTTCTCAAAATTATTGTCAGGAGACAAAAATTGCACAAATTAATAAAAGTGAAACCACTACAAATTTCAACCACTCAACAAAATATTCTCTCACTAAATTCTCTTTTTCTTACTAAAAATAGAAAGTGAATAATTTTTTTTGAGACATTCAAAAAAGGATATAAAGACAGTTATATTGAGACGAATAGAGCAATGATTTGTAGATTTGAATAATATTACAAAGATTATTAAAAAATAATATTATAGTAGAATTTTAGAATCTCGATCCAATCTTACGATCACAATCTTGCAAAAACAAAAACGATCATAACTAAGATCTCGATCTTGAAATTAACTTTACATAAATTGATTTAACTACTTTAGGTGTGACTTTTTCGTTACATAAGAATTTTATTCACGTTTTTGTTTTGATATGTTTCAAAAGAAGTAAGAATATAAATTATGATCGAATGGATTATCTCAAGAGACAATTATATATATGGATTATGTCAAGAGGCAATTATATATATATTTCAGGAAACCTTAAAACATGTTAAATCAATAGTGTACATTATATTTTAGAAAGTTGTATTTAAAAAATTATGCAAATATTCATGTTTCCTTAAGTATCATAGGGTTGATCAGAGTCTGAAAACTGGACAATACCGGACCGATCAGGATTGGATCAGACTGAAAACTGATTTGGACCAAAACTCCAAATCGAAATGCTCGGTCCTAGTCCGAGTCGATCCAACAAAACATACTGACCGGTTGCTTATGAGATTGAACCGAACCGAATACCATAAATGAGTAAAATGATAGACCAAAAACCGGACCGAAATATATTCGGTCTTGTCCGATCAGTTTGATTTGGTCCGGTCCACGATCTACAATGCATCCTTCCTTATATAAAACTTTTCCATCAAGCAAAACCTCAAGGTCTTTTGCATAAATTCAAAACATAAAAAATAATTTCCCGAATATTCGAATATATCTCGAGAAATTACTGACTCAATACCTACGTGGATCCAAGCTGCTACAGGGCCCATCAAAACATCAAATAGCAACATTACCACGTGGCATTTAATCACACCTCACCTCACCTCACAAACCCTATATATAAATCCCACATTTTTCATTATTATTTTCATCACAAACACACACACAAAAAAAAAACATTTATCCAAAAAAAAAACATTACTTGACCATGGGTCGAGCCACCACAAGAGTTCCAATGAGCCACCGAGTCCTGTCACCTAGCCACAATTACACAGAAGTTGATAATAACCTTAATGATCAACCCTTTGTACAGTTATCCGGTTCGATTTTCGGTTTTCTAGAAGAAGACACGACATTATTGTCGTCTCTTGAATCCGACATATATTCGGACATTCAACTCGAAGTTGAGGAGGAGGATGAGGAAAATGAAAAAACTGAAAAAGTTGAAGACAAGGTTAAGTTTTGGGAGACACAACATCAGAATTTACATGTAAGTTAATTATGTTTTTCTTAAACTGCATGTTATTATTTCTATAGTCGATATTTATTTTGATACGAAGAAATTATAATGTATTGTAGAAATGTTACATTAATATATTTTAGTGGTGTACAAATCATATTTTTGACCCGATTAGGGACGAAATCAGGGTGTGTCCCGTTATGGAATTTTACGATGTAGTGTTAATTTTTGTAAAAAAAAAAATTAATTTTTTGAAATGCAGCTGGTAAAAAAGTTTGTGTGCCTCATTATGTATAATTTTTTGTAAATACATCTGGTCAAATTGTGTTTTGATTCAGTCTCTCGCCTCGATCACGACCTTTAGTTGATGACTTGATGAGACACTTTATAACTAGTTGTGTCTTATATATTTATGTTGTTTTCTTTTTGTGACAGTCAACTTTGTTTAGAACAACATCGTTAGAGTCGAATATCAGAAGTACGACAAAGGAAGTGCTTAAGGAAGTCGAGGAGTCCGAGAATGTGTGTTCGTGTTCGAGACCAATATCCGGTGGCTGTCGAAGTTGTCGAATGAGAGAAGTTTGCTGTAGGTTACAAAATTCTGGTTATAATTCGGCTATTTGCAAGTCTAAATGGAAGAGCTCATTAGACATTCCATCAGGTAATTATAAATTAGTCGGCTTGTAATGTCGAGTAAAAAAACAACTGATTTATTAGATAAACAAAAAAGATCTTGTCTAGAAATTTCGAGATTACGTGCCATAATTTTACTTTCTATATTTAGGTAATGGTCTAGAAAAATCCATTTGTTACAAGTTAATATATCAATATACTAAATTTATTTCTTTATGTGAAATAGGTGAACATACATTTGTAGACGTGATCGACAGCTCGAACGTAAAGAAAGGCGAGGTGAGGGTGATAATCGAGTTGGAGTTTCGGGGTCAATTCGAAATGAAGAAAGGAAGTGAAGAGTACAACGGGCTCATATCTAAACTCCCCGACGTGTTCGTAGGGAAAATCGAGAGACTAAAATCCGTTATTAAAATACTGAGCAATGCCGCGAAAAGATGCATGAAGGAAAAGAAAATGCACTTGGGGCCGTGGAGGAAGCAACGTTACGTTGAAGCAAAGTGGCTTAGAGTCGTTGAACGAACGACTTTAATGCCATCGATCAAACCGTTGCCGGTTGATAGTTACTCGACGCACCCGGCCAGGACTAAGTCCAGGGCGTCGATGTTAACTATGGATCTACTTGAGAGTTTGCCTATGATGACTAATTATTTTGCGCCAGCCGTTGAGGTTTTGTAAAAACCGCGATTATGTATTATATATATAACTTTTGGTAATTTTGGTGCTAATCATTTCAAAACTTTGGTTGAGTATAAGCTTGCATCTTCGGGTTTGCTACTATAAAAATGTATATATAATGTATTCGGCAAACCCAAAAATTATGCTCGACTAGATGGAAATTGAAATGATTGCTAGGATTGGTGAGAAATCTAGAGGGATGAGTACGCAAAATTTTGTAGTTAGCAAACATATATGCACAAAATGTTTTGTGAAAACGTAGAGGGGGGGGGGGGGGGGGGGGGGGGGGGGGGTGGGGGGTTGGGGGTGAATACGTTACCGTTTAAAATCGTTAGATCTTTTGTATCAAATCACTTATGAAGCTTGTTATTATATGAAAGTATCAATTATTGTTTATGACTAATATAAAGCATAGTAAACCAAGTTGTCACACAAGCATCATCATCAAACCACATCATAAGCAATTATAAAGGTAAAGAGATAAAGAAAGGAAAGTGCAAACCGAACACGAGGATTTATAGTGGTTCGGTCACGGATCTCCTCTCCGACCTACTCCACTCCCCGAGTACCCAACTCGAGAGTTACTTCACTAAATCAACAAGCTCCCTTCTCGGCGGAGAAAACCTTACAATCGTCGCTTACACTTTTTCCTGTACAAAGCTAAATACCGGGTTCTAGTTCGAGGTAGAACCAACCTAACATCGCCTATACAATATTTCCGACACTAAGCTAGACGTCGAGTTCTTTTCAAGGGTACAACCACTCCCACTATGTTTTATGGCCCAACATAACAAACCTTGTGTTTTATGGTATAAACACATAAACCATCTAATCTAGTTTGGTGAAAGTGTCGTGATGATGCAATGATGTTTACAATGATGATCCATGACATAAATGTCTAATGGATATGAATGACTAATCTAAATGATCTTCTTAAATAAGAAGTCTTCAATCAATGAGGATATCAAGAGATCTTGAATCTTCATATGTTGATATGCTTTGGTGAATGAGGATGGCTAGATCTCCAAGCTTTCCTTGGTTGATCAAAATATAAAGTATGCTTACAACAAAGATGAATGTTAGAAGCATTATGATCATGTGATGATGATGGTGATTAATATATGTTACTACATGGTTATTTATAGATCTAAAAGATGAAAGAAAGATAGAAAGAATGTGTATTGAAAGGGATGATTGAAATGAGAAGACAATGAGCTCTATTTATAGCCAAAAATGTAATCTAAAAAATAATACTTTATTAGATTTGATATCTTAGAATATCTTTCAAGATCTTGCAAATCTAACCAAATATTGACCAAATCTTCCAAAGATATGATGATGCATGAAGTGATGTAAAATTGTATTTACATTTAGATTAAAATGTTCATGAAAATAAACTTGTAAAATGTATTATGTAACTAGTTTATAAAAAGTCTAATTGCCTTTTATAAAATAAAATATCTAGTTAAGTGCTTGACAAAATAATATATATTTTGTCAAGTGTAAGTAAACTTTAGTATTTGTATTAATATTATAGTTAGTTTACTTGTACAAATAAAAGTATATATTTGTTAGACATTTTACAAAATACTTATGAATGCAAAATGTAAAATGAGGTTCGAAATAGAATGATTAACCTATTAAAATACTTAGTGACTCTAAACGTATTTTAAACATTCTAAATGATTTGTTAATGGGTTTGATTATAATGCCACATAACAAACATGTACTAACCTGTGTTGTAACATACGAGGACTTGAGACATCAAGAGGTGTTGAATGTATGTTGAGACAAATGTAATTACAAGTAACTTGTACATTTTACGTTATGTATTACAAGTTACATGTTTGTCATCAATCAAAACAAACGAGACTGTATAGATTAAATATCGTAATATTTGCACTAACATGTTTAATATCATAAGTGAGTTATTTGTTTCCTTGATCAATTCTCACTCATTTAGACTATGGTCGTTAGTCGGGTCGGGTTAGTCATGGTCAAGTCAATTTATGTCTAGTTAATTTGGGTTGAAGCTAAAGAAAATACCCGAATCTCATCCTAATTTATACTCAATCCTAATTTAAACTCAGGTTAGTCAAGTTCGGGTCTAATTAGAGCTAGTTTATTCGAGTTCGGGTTAATGAGTAAAATGATTAAAAAAATTACCTAGTTCAATATGTTTACATATATAGATGATATAGAAAAAATATATAAAATAAATATTATCCGGGTCAATCACGTCGACTCAAACTCGAGTTAGCTAAATATTTTTAACCCGATACATGACCCTCTTTAGTATTCGGGTTACTCGTGTTGACCGAATAACCTGAATAAAAATATTGACCAGAGTAACCCGACCCGAATAGACTTGATTGAACATGAGTCTAGGTCGGGTTCGAGTCAGATCAGCTTTTTTGACACCCCTAATTCGAACATGCACAGGGACGGAGCTAGGGGGTGCCCGGGAACCCTATGCATTTTTACGATATAGTGTTAATTTTTGAAAAAAACACTGATTTTTTTTTAAATGCACCCGGTCCTTCAAAATGTGTTTTCAGTATTATGGTTCAAAAAATTTTGTACACCCAGTTATATTTGGTTATGTCTCCATTCGTGATTACATGCATAATTGGTTTTGGTACGGGTTATAAGGAAATGAATCATTTTGGATAATGTATATGCCATATGGGACACAAAATACTGTAGCCTAAAATAAAACAAAATATAATCTTTTAAAAAATGTCGTTTACGAAATATAAGAAAACGAGATTAATAACATCTACATTTGTCTTGTTCGACGAAAGAACATCGACCGTTTACTTCTAAATCACTTGTCAATCAACATTCTTCTTTTAAACGTGCTAAAATGTCACACAACTCCTTTTTATATGTATTATTATAACTAACATTATTGAAATTTACTTATTAATCAGAAAAAATATAGATTACCTTCATTTTTGGTAAATATTATGATAAGAGTTAATTGCATTTTTGGTTCTTGTGGTACGGCTAAATTGTAGATTTTGTTCCTAAAACTTTGAAAATGCACTTAACGTTCTCATTTTGAAGTTTTCGTTGCATGTTTGGTCCATGGGCCAAAGTTAAATGACTAAACTACCCCTCTTTCGATAGGAACCAAAAATGCAATTTACTCATTTATATTTTCTTTTCAGTTTTTACAAGATACGTCTTTGTGATTTGCACACAAAGTCACATTTAGTCATTTTTTTAAATTTCTTTCACTAATCATCCCAACGAGTAGCAGGAACCCGCCGCGTTGCGGCGGGGGTATTTGCTATATTTTTCGATCTTTGTAATCGTAAGAGTGCCGTTGGCAAATAGTACAGTTGTAGGTAACCTAGTACTTACATTATGGTTGCTGATTACACAAAAGCCTAAGGAATGAACATGTTACAACTAAAAAGTGCCGGACATTTGGAAGAAAATGGAATGGTCGGTCGCATCTGTGGCCCTCGAGCTTGTTGTGCAGCTGTTGCTCGTGCAGCTGCAGCACCTGACTCATATGTGTATGCAATGATAGTAATATGGCAGGTTTGATAAGGGCAGGCCAAACTGAAAAGACAAACAATTACATCTCACATTTATGGCGGAGACAATTTATAGCTCTGAATATTAATCGTATCGTCAAAATACCACTTTTGATGAAATTCATAAACATAAGATACAAAGTGGAAGTATACAAACCTGTAGGAAGATATTTCTTCAAGACGCATAGTGTGTGCAGGTACTTTAAACAGTGAACCTTTAGCTGAACGATATCCTTGCCTCTTTTGATCTTCAGTGGGCGACCGTCTTTCCTTCTTGCAATGAGAAGGAAATATTTCATCTCATGAATTTGCTCCGGCTGAGTAACAAAGATAACAAAAACTGTAAGTTAATTATCTGACCATGACTTTGACTATAACATCTTAAATCCGTCATAAACAGTAGGTCGTTGCAACTGTTATATATGACACTTGGCAAAAGGAAAGTTATTGCAACACCTGATCAATAACACAATTCAGACAAACAATCATGACTGCACTTACTACAGTCATCAATCATCATACAATATTCACGTTAGCAAAAACAACCAAATATCTAAAATAACATGATAATTCATAAAAACAATGATACAGCTACATTATTTACCTAAAGAAGTACCACTAATCTGTAAGTCTTGAAAAGAAAATGATTCGCAAAAAACAATCGTAATCCATCATATCAACGATTAGCTTACCACATACAATAGTTAATACACCATAATTCACAACAATCAAATTTACATCATATCAATGATCAATTAAACAAATAACGCCGCATCTATCTTACCACGAACTACCCCGATATTAATAGCCGCAGGCCTGGTCCTACGAAAGCATGCGGGCAACATCGGTTCATGCATAAGTTTGAGGTTTATGGGTCAAGAAAAACTATGGGATAATAGTTTCCCACCAGCTACAAAAATTATTTGGTTTGTCATTCTGTCCTTTTTAGGTTGTTTAAGATGAACACTAACCTGTCAAGCCTGTTAGATGCGTGAACTTGCAATAGCAACCACGGTCTCAGGTATTATCCTGATATTGCCTCCAAAGAAAGTGTGTCACAGCTTTAGTTTGTACTGATTAATTGACAAAAGGATTGAGATTACTTGTTTACAACTTCATTTCAAGGAATTGGAGTATAAAACAAAACTAATCGACATTACCTTGCACTTGTCTTGGATACCGGACAAAGAGAGACCCGTGAATGACATCATTGATAAAGCCATCTGAATCAAACACATAGGAAAACTGAGATCACCAACTGCATAAAAGAGCTTCAAAATTTCAGTAATTAACAACAAATATTTCGGCACAAAATTAATGTTGTGGAAATCCCTTAAAGTAACTACTAACTATTCAATGGTACAAAGGCTTTCATAAATGTTTTTATCATATCGAATCTTACCATCCTGGTGGAAAGGAAAGGCAAAAGCAACATCATAGTAGCCAAGCAAAGAAAAACTGCAGAAACTGTGACGTACATTCCAGATAATGAGTTACACGAATACTGAATCATATGGTTGATGTCTTCGCGGCCATATGATTTTTCAAGAGTAGTACTTTTAAATGCACAATTAAAAAAAAAAACTTTCGTAAAGGATATGTGATCACCTGGTATCCTGAGGTGTGACGAAAACCCGGTAGCATCCTTGTGCCATAGCAAAGCGCGCAATCGTATCGAAACTGATATTTCGGCTAACAACATCCTGGAAATCAAATTACAGCTAGAAAAATAAGCCAAAAACTTAGCTCTACTATGTAGATATAGTGAACGAAATTAAAGTGGTGTTTACTATCAACTATAATAGATATAGTGAACGAAAACTTAGCTCAGATTAGTTCATGCGTTGCCTGCTATAGTGAACGAAAACTTAGCTCAGATTAGTTCATGCTCTGGCTACGTGGAGGTTGCTGAGGTGATCGTTAGTCGCACTCTACCATCCTTCCAACTTCCGCAGCAAGACAACATAGTTAAAGAATCATCACAGCCAAGTGAAACGCGGAACTAACAACCAAACCATCTATATCTATTTATAGCGGCATATATAATCAGTTTCCGATACCAAACAGCCACCATGGCTGCAAAGACATTCCTGATATGGCTGCCCTGCCAAGATACGGGTTGCGGTTAAAAATGCATAAGCACAATATATAATTAATCCCAAAGCATGAATATGCAAGTAGATTATTTTTAGGAAAAATGACAGCGACAATCTCATCCATACGTCCTGACAACCAAGCTCAAATTAGTCCAAAGAACAGCTAAAAACTATGAATTCCCAGCTGCTCCTTTTTTTCAAAATATTATACAACTTATTGTAAATAAGTACTTGTAATCATAGCTGCTTAGTAAATACTACGTAACTAAACATTAACTTGGCTCTACTATGTAGTTGAATAACAAACTAAAGAATCAAAAGAGAAATTATTGGCATCCATGAAAGATAAGTCTAAATCAACATCTATGCTTTTATCTAACTAAGACAAATAACTTTATAACCAAAATCATATACATACCTTCAATCGGACACAAATCGAGCATAAACAAAAATAATCATCCGACAGCAAAAACCACCAAAACCTAAACAATTATCAACGAAAAGGGTGCATCAATTTTTCTAATCGTCATCTACATATATTTTTGATACACAGTAGCCCAGTAATCTTCCGGCACCAAATACATCTAAAAGTCAAAACCCATTTTTTTACCCACTTTGAATCAACCACGCTTCACCATCACCACACACCACCAATTCAACCAAACCCTACCCCACCACTATCTCACGCCTCTTCGGATCTTCCGATGATCATCAAGATGAAGGAACTGCTCTTGGTGTGAGATCAGAATCACTACAATGAAAACCCCAAGATCAAACAACACATTCTGAACATGGTGGATTGAGAGAGTGGCTTTGATATGAAGGTTCTGGATGTATACTCCGATATAATATCCTTAAGTTAAAAGCGGTGATGAAGTTGGGCCAAGTATTCGGGCTGTGTACTGGGCTGGTTGAATTGGGCCGTGGGTACTGTTTACGGAACGACGCCGTATTAAACGGCTTATAATATATATAGTAATTGTTGTCAAATTTTGCCGTTTTCATCCTTTTTGCCACGTGATCTGACACCTAATATCTAGACTAGGTGTAACTCGGCTCACGTACTCCCCAGGATTGTCAAATATAGTAGTCGAGGTAGTATAATTACCCCGACCTCATTTAGGTCATGTTTGGCAACAAGCATTTGGAAGCGTTTAGGAGCGACAAGCGACAAGCGGTAAACATTATAGATGAAAAGCTTGTTTGGCAACACCTCAACAAGCGTTAGAATATTGTCTTACCGCTCCAATCTAAATGCTTCTTGATTAAGCATTCCACAATTGCTCCAAGTGTTTAGTTTATGAAATTACATATATACCCTCATTTGTTTAATCATTTATTTTATTTTAATATGTATATGACCTTTTTCGTAATTTTACAATTTATAATTGCTGCTACAGCTACGTTACCAAACACATTTTTTAAACAAACAACTACAGCTTACTGCTTACTGCTACTGCTTACTGCTTATTACTTACTGCTACTGCTACATGTCGCCAAACATAACCTTAATGTAAAACCAACTACACACACTCATATTTATTACTCTGCTTTCCGGCTTAAACATTTTGCTTATTCTCACACCAAAGCTTGTTTTTGAGATAACACTCAAGACGAGGCTAACGTGTGTTTTCTTACTTGCGTAGGTGCTCAATGGATGTGTTTCATCCAATTTAAAGGAGTCGTACATTGCTACACCGCTAGGCAGGTTTTTGCTGCAACAATTTCTGACTTTGATTGCTGAAAATCATGGCTTGCTACCCACTTGTCTTATGTTCAAAGTTGGAAGACTTGCACTTTTAAATAGTAGCTATGCTTAGCGTTTAGTTTGTTTAACATATGTAATAAAGTATATTAGACCAAGCAATATATACCGAAACTTTGCGAAAGCATCAAAGAGATCCAAGATCTCGTTCAAGATTATGTGTTTTGATGACGTATAGTCTGGAGTCGGGTCATAAACCCGACTACATCCCAATACTCACAAGCCCGGCACGAACTGGGCCAATACCAATAAGCGTTTGGGCTCACGAAAGCCCAAGCCCAAATCTATTTACGGGATAGATATCCGATATCTTCTAAAATAAGGAGATAATCATTCCCAACCGACTTAGGCGGGATATGCCGAAGGTTGGGGAACACGGAACCAACAAGGATTCCGTGCGTATATAAAGGGAATCATATCCCTCGTTTAAGGTACGATCTGATAACCCTAAAACTCCTTAAACCCTAAACCGATTACTCACTCTCACGCCGGAGGATAATCGTGGGAGACAATCCCACGGTAAGCCTAACGGTGTTTCTTGTCTCTTAGTGCGCAGGTCTCAAGCAGCAATTCTCAATTGGTACGAGAACCGGAGCCCCAAACCAGGAACGCCCAACTTTTGTATCAACAAGTGGCGCCATCCGTGGGACCCTACACTAAGAACCAACACTAGAATGACAAAGCACGGTAATCAGCGATCGCAGTCAGATCTTATGGGGAAGAAGTCGCAAAGTGGACTAACCCCTAAGCAGACCCTTGGGACAACCAGCGCTGCTAAAAATAAGGGATCAGCTCAAGACTTGATCTTCCCTCTGGTGGAACCGCACTCGGTAACAACCCAAGCCACTACAACCACCACGAGTGGAGTAGACCCACTGCGCACCGTCTTTACTACTCCCTTCCAATCGGTGCTAGAAACTGACCTGACAAAGGTACCGGAGGCACCACACCGGGATAAGGGTATAGTGGCAGATACAAATGCACTCACTCTTGAGGGGGTCGCGCCGGAGTTAGCACCAGAAGTTTTCGTATCCCAAAACTACGAAACATTAACTGCCCTCATGCAAGAAGAAGAAAAGAAAAGATCAGGTCGGAGTCTGCAAGCCCGACTAAATTTTGACTCGGAATACGATACTTCCCCACTGCGCCACCAGAAAGAAAAGCGCAGAGGAAGCGGTCACCGACCCCCAGTATTCAACAGAATCGGGAGGAGAATCGAGGGTGATGAGACATCTCACTCGCAGCACTTGAGTGATAGTGATAGAGAAGAACGGCGTACCAGTGTCTATGCCAGACTAGGTAGCCGTAAAGTACATGACAGACTGGGACGAAAGTATTCCCCAAGTGAGAGCCCTTCAGATCCAGACTATAAGTCAGACTCTGAGGACAGCCGGCAAAAACGCCGTAAGAAGGAAAATTCATCTTCTGATAACTCCTCGGACAACGAGGATAGCGATACAGGACATTGGAAGTCTAGAAAAAGACGCGATAGCCAAGAGGAAGACATGTCTCTCCCATGGCGCCGTCAGAAAGTGGATGCGTTCACCAGACGCATTAGTGATTTCTCTGAGAACAAGAAGAGGCGCATGCCTACAAATGTCAAGACCTATGATGGAACAGGTGATCCTGACGATCACCTAAAAATCTTTGAATCAGCCGCGACCATTGAGAATTGGCCACAACCAGTGCGGTGCCACATGTTTAATTCCACACTAGTGGGAAGCGCGCGGAACTGGTTCAACAAACTCCCACGAAGGAGCATAAATGGTTTTGAAGAGTTGAGAAAGGCGTTCCGCCTAAATTTTACTCAACGGAAAAAGTGCGCTAAAAATCCCGTCGAACTCGCCAGGGTAAAGCAGCACCAAGGAGAATCTACGAGCGCATTCATGGAACGCTTTAAAGATGAATGCATGCAAGTTAAAGCATGTCCTGAAGTACTAAAGATCTCTGGCTTCATGAATGGGATTAATAATCCAGAACTCATCAAGAGGTTGAACGACAAGATCCCTGAGACCTTTGATGAACTCATGAAACGCTCTCGGTATTTTGTCCAGGGAGAAGCCTCCGCGGCGGATAGCAAAAGGAACTACTCGAGTTACCGGTCACAGGAACAACCTGGGAGACAATCGAACGACCGAGGTAGTAACCGTAATAGGAGCTATCGCAGCCAGAGGAGCGGCAGAGATAATGACAGGTACACTCCCCTGATCAAAACCCCAAAGGAAATACTCGCAGCGGAAGGCGCGAATTTCCCAAGACCGCCGCAGATGCGTACACCAGAAGATCGGCGCACTGGGAATGGATACTGTGACTACCACGCGCAAAAGGGTCACACCACTAACGAATGTGTCCAGCTGCGCCAACTCATCGACAAGATGGTCAAAGAGGGTAAACTGGACCACTTGGTTAAAAACATTAAAGAGGGAAGAGATAAACAAAAGAATGGAAACAAGAAGGAGACACCCAAAGATAAGGCCGACACAATCTACATGATACAAACGTGGCAACGAATCACTAGACAGAAGGTCAGCCAGGAGTTTTCCAGAAGAAGCGAAATCTCTTTCCCTACTCTAACTGCGGACAACGCAGTAGCAGAGCCACTCACCATTGAAATCAGTGCGGGTGGTCACGACATACACCGCATGTACATTGATGGTGGGGCATCGGCAAATATCATGTATGAGCATTGCTTTAAAAGACTACGACCTGAAATACGCAGCCAGTTAAGCCCGGTCAGCACAGCGCTCACTGGTTTCACGGGTGAAAAGATATGGCCCATGGGGCAACTGCGATTACTAGTCAGCATTGGCAACGCAGAGCACTCTACGACAACCTGGATGGACTTCATGGTGATCAAATCCCCCTCGCCATACAATGGCATTATTGGGAGACCCGGGATATCAGCCATGCGCGCGGTGCCATCAACAGCGCACGGGATGCTTAAATTCCCAGTAGAAGGGGGCATTGTTACTCTTTACAATGCCACGGTACCAAACAGAGAATGTAACACGGTTACATGTGAAATGGCACCGATCCCGAAACAGTGCGCGGCCAAAGTCCCCAACTCGAAGGTCGTGATTCACCCAGAATACCCGGAACAGGAAATAACCATCGGAGGGTCATTGTCGGACAACGGCAAAGCAGCTGTGTGCGCGCTCCTACAAAAGAACGTGGATATTTTCGCGTGGGAGCCAAAACACATGACTGAGGTACCACGCTCGATCACAGAGCAAAAACTGAGAATCCGACAAGGGTACTCACTGATACGCCAGAAGAAGCGTGGCCAAGCCCCAGAGCGTGCGCAGGCAATTCTGGCAGAGGTACAGAAATTGGTAAATGCGGGAATTATGCGTGAAGTCTACTACCACGACTGGATTTCTGTGACAACCCGTACTTTCAGGTCATTTCTCGACATAATTTATGCCTCATTATTTCAACATTTATCGTAAACTTGGTTTACGTGTTCCAAATTCGCGTAACCTTTATGGTTTAGCGGCGAATTCATGATCATAACATCACGTACATTTCATATGGACTAAGATTAGTCTACATTTCATTGACATCATTTGCATCACATTAGTTCATTCATGGCATTTCATTTCACATTCAACGCGTAATTTTTATATTAAATAAACGTTATCGCGTGAATTATTATTTTAAATATTTAATCCGTTACTTTCAAAAATGATCCCGATGTATTTTTAAACTTACATTTAGTTTATAAAAACTATATTTTTAGTTTTCCTATTGTTTCAAATTTATTTGGTATATTAATCGTTAAAGTTAAATTATTACGACGTTTTTCTTAAAAATTATACGATAATTGTTTTATCACTCAAATTTCACAAGGAATGTATTTTTACAATTTTTATTATCTCATTACATTCTACTTTGGTCTATTAAAAATCCCTTTTACCTAAAAACTACCATTTACCTTCACTTATACATTTTTCTACATTTTCAATAATTACACAAACAATTATACAATACATTTAAAAAAAAAAAAAAAAATCTTGGAGAACATGATCCATGAAAACCGGCCCTATGGGGGTTGGCATTTATTTGGTTGGTAACTTGTTCCTTGATTATATATAAACTTATACTCCAACTTTATTACTTCACTTCACTTACTCATTCAACTCAATTATTTTCAAGTCAAGCAAGTTAGTTTTCTCTCTTTGTTCTTCAACCAAAAACCGGCCATCAAGAGGTCAAGAAGGGATCATCATCAAAATTTTTCTCAAGTGTTTTTAACAATCTAGTTAATACTCTTTATAAGGTTTTGAAATAAAAACCAAGAGTGTTTAGGTTTACCCTTGTTACTTTCACCTCATCATTTTCACTTGTAAGCATGTTTTTATCATTTTTCATGTTTCCTTATCATTTCATATATATCTTTTCATTTTTGGAGCAAGTATGCATGATATGTGATTTATACCATTTTTTTCATGATCTTAGAGTATATATACATATTTGGTCATCCTATAAATATTCCCTTGGTATTCTTTGGTCTTGATGGTGATTAGGAACCCATGACACCCTAAGAAGGTGTATGGTAGGATTAGATTAGCTTTGGAGTTGATTTGAAGGGATTAGAATAGGTTTTGTCCGAGAAAAACTATTTTCAATACGTATTAAAAAGGTTCTGTTCTTGTTTCGATTTTCTGGAAAAACCAACAGTTGGTACGAAACTTTGGCCTTGATATTTAGAAAATATAATTTAAAACGAATCCGTGGCCTTTTGAACGGATAAAAACGGAGTTATAACGAAGAAGTTATGGATTTTACAAGTTTGACGACGAAAAATATAGTTTTCTGAAATTTCAGCAACATATTTTTAGTTTGTTCGGGTCAAAAACGAGCCTTAAGCTTCACAAATTATTTCGACTTGTCAAAAATATATTAGTTTACTTCGATACGAAGCTAAGGACGTATTATACGTAGAAAACGGATTTGAAACAACAAAGATATGCACGTTTTCATAAAACTTGCCGTAACTATTAATTTCTGAAAAACTATATTATTTTACGATACAAGTGTTACGGTAGCTGTAACGACCCTGTTGAGGGCTGTTTTTAACCACGATGTGGAACTTTTTGGAACGAAATGTCTTCTAGTAAAATCAAGTTCACCGGCCATATTTTTCAAAACGACAAGCCGTTTGTATAGCGGAGTTGTAGTAAATTAATTACGGATGTTCAAACTTGGCCGAAACTCATTTTCTGCACAACAATCCAACAAAATCACTATCTTTAACCCTTAATATCTTTATGATCGAGACCTTTTTGACGAAAACTCCTGAACTGAAACTTCTAGATATCGATACAAACTTTCCAAAACCGTCGAGTTCGTTCTCTAACGATCGACGTACACCATTTTACGACTAGTTTTCCAAAGCCATTTTTATTAATTTCATGAAAATTCCGACGACATTGTTTTGCGGCGAAAAGTGAAAATTTCACCATAAATCATTATAAAACCATTGTAGGATGACATTTTGACGTAAATACTTGTAAAGTCATTTTTGAAGGGTCAAGACGTCAAAAGAGTATTTTTCGACGATAAGTGATATTTTCAAAACCCGCAAATGGTATAAGTAACATACGAAATGCATGCATAACATTACATTGCAACTCATTACATATCATATCATTCGTAATAGGTCAAGATTAACGTATCACATTACATCTCGGTGTACTCACTTTTGTCTTCGCATCATTCCACCAAGTGAGTTTTCATAGCCCCTACCTTTATACGTTTTGAATTACTTTTGGGGGAGATACATGCTCAAACTGTTTTCTTTTACTTTCACAAGTACTTTAAACTCTTACATATTACTGTGAGTTTCATAGCCCCTACTTTTCCTTGTTTTCATAACTGTTTTGGGGGAGATACATGCTCAACTTTTTTTTTTACTATCATGATTATTTGAAACTACATGCTTAACTGAACTTAATGTTTAGTCATATCCTATATCATACATCATTGAGCTGAATGTCTTGGGATTATCATTGGGCTGAATGTCTTGGGATTATCATTGGGCTGAATGTCTTGGGATTATCATTGGGCTGAATGTCTTGGGAACATCATTGAACTGAATGTCTTGGGATTTTCATTGAACTGAATGTCTTGGTATAATTATGTCAAGTAAACATTGATACATTAAGTCATGCACTATTATGTGAATTCATTTGACATCATGCGCTTGAACATAAACTATATACATTTTGGCAATGGGTTGTGAATACACAGGTTGCAAGTTTTGTATGGGCGGAACTTGGAACTGAGTGGATTTACGATGCCTTTGCTGCATAAACGATTTTTGGGAAGGCTTTACATTTCAAAACAAACTCTATGAACTCACTCAACCTTTGTGTTGACACTTTTAGCATGTTTTTATCTCAGGTATCTAAGGCATTCACTTCATGGCATGCATTTGGACACATCATGGAGTCGCGATGACGACGCGTCTCACTTGGGTTTTTCGTACTTTAAAACATCGTTTGAATTGTAACAAACTTATTTCCGCACAAGTTGATTTACATTTGGGACCTACTTTGTAAACTCTGATTATTTTATTAAATCAAACGATGTATTTTCCAAACGACACTTTAGGTCGTTCAATATAACTGTGATTGTGATGCTATGACAGTCAATCCCCAGGAATTCCATTCCGCTGCAAAACAGGTAATTTGGGGGTGTGACAGATTGGCATCAGAGCTTCAGTTATAGAGAACTAGGTTGCATCATTGACCCTAGACTATAACTACATCATCATAGCATCTCATCATTTCATCATAAGTGCATGTTCACTTTGCATGCGATTTATACGTACATTTTTTGAGTTAATTACTTTCATTTCATAACGATTGTCACATGGATGCCTTTAAATACCCATCCCATTATTCTTTCTTCATACTCCAATGTGGAGAATTCCTCGTCAGTCCCTATCACAATTTCCACATCAATCGACTCATCACCGAAAACGTCGAATACCGAGATAAACCTTTAAATAGGGCGAAGTCACTTTCACTCCTTTGTTTCACCACTAACATGTCGAGTTACACTTTATTCACGCACTAAGTCACTAAACCACCATACATTTGAAGCACTTACGACATCTCATAACCCATTTCTTAGGAAACCGTCGATTATTTTGAAAGATAACCTTAAACTTATCATTCTTATCACATTTCTTTGGAGCGTTTATTATTAACATCGGATTTTGCTACGTCTCACATTTCCTCTTGTTTTGAAGAAGATATGGCACCGAAGAAAGCTACACCTGAAATGACTCAAGCGGTTATTCAAAAGTTGGTAAGGGATAGTGTAGCAGAGGCATTAAGGATTGAAAAAGAACGAGCGACAGTAGCTGCTATTACCGAGGCCGCAACTGCTGCTGAAACTGCGAGACTTGCTTACATCAAAAGGTTTCAAGAGTTGACTGTTCTTTGTCCAGCTATGGTTTCGGATAATGAGAAACTATTGAAAAATTTCATTGGAGGACTTTCACAAAATATCCAAGGAGATGTAACTTCTTTCGATCCACAAACAATTGAAGAATCTACCCGTATTACTCAAATACTCATGGCTCAAGTTGTGAAAAGGGAAAACATTATCAACAATAACCACCACAACAATAACAACAATCATACCATCAACAACAATAACAACCGCACCAACGACAACAATCAAATCAACCACAACAAAAGAAAATGGGAAGACGACCAAGGAGGTTATAACAACAACAACCAAAACCGTAACATTAACCATCATCAACAACAGAATAGAAGACAAGAAGTCGCCAGAGTCTATGTTGCTGCACCAACAAAGGGAAGAGCTTATGCAGGAAACTTACCGCGATGCCACCAATGCACGCTACATCATAATGGTCCATGTGGTATATGTTTTAGCTGTCACAAAGTAGGACACCTTGCTAAGGACTGTAAGGGCAAGACCATAGTTACGTGCTTCGGATGTGGGGAACAAGGACACTATCGGAACCAATGTCCTCAAAACCAAGGTCAACCAGTTGAAGGTGCTCATGGGAATGTATATATGTTAGAAGGAGGAGGAGGAGCTCGTCAAGGTATCAACGACGCGGAAGACTGAAGAAGTTCGGAAACTAACAGTCTTATTTCTCCTTATGTTCTATGTCGTACTAAGTTTATGTTTTCCATCGTATCCGAATCTTTATAACTTAAGATGTATTTCTGTTTGATAAACCACTCGTTGTAAAATATTCTCATCTATCGTACCTTATTTTCTTTCCGATTTGTTATCATTTACGAGGATTTTAATTTTTTTTTTCAACTATCATTTTAACGACACTTCTCCATGTCTTCTCTCCTCGAAGTTCATCACAATTTTAACATCAGTTGACTCAACACCAAGCAACATATGAGTCGATTAGTCCAAGCATTGCATAGTTACTCCTAAATTATACATAGCCTGATCACCTATGTCTAATTCAGGAAGAATCATGCAATGAAGGGAGTAGTAGACTTATATGTGTAAGCAATTCCGTAATCGAGCCAAATTTTCAAAAGTCCTCCTTCAAACCAATTTAGCCTAATCTCATGACAGTTCTTGTTTGATGAGTTGTGAGATTAAGTGAAAATTGGTTGGTAAAAAGTCTTTTGAGGGTTTTGCTCGGGAATGGGAAAGTTTGCCACATCAAACCCTAAAACCGATAGACTAACGCGAACTGAATTCAGGGACTGAATTCCTTTTTGGATGGGCGAATGTGACAACCCGTACTTTCAGGTCATTTCTCGACATAATTTATGCCTCATTATTTCAACATTTATCGTAAACTTGGTTTACGTGTTCCAAATTCGCGTAACCTTTATGGTTTAGCGGCGAATTCATGATCATAACATCACGTACATTTCATATGGACTAAGATTAGTCTACATTTCATTGACATCATTTGCATCACATTAGTTCATTCATGGCATTTCATTTCACATTCAACGCGTAATTTTTATATTAAATAAACGTTATCGCGTGAATTATTATTTTAAATATTTAATCCGTTACTTTCAAAAATGATCCCGATGTATTTTTAAACTTACATTTAGTTTATAAAAACTATATTTTTAGTTTTCCTATTGTTTCAAATTTATTTGGTATATTAATCGTTAAAGTTAAATTATTACGACGTTTTTCTTAAAAATTATACGATAATTGTTTTATCACTCAAATTTCACAAGGAATGTATTTTTACAATTTTTATTATCTCATTACATTCTACTTTGGTCTATTAAAAATCCCTTTTACCTAAAAACTACCATTTACCTTCACTTATACATTTTTCTACATTTTCAATAATTACACAAACAATTATACAATACATTTAAAAAAAAAAAAAAAAAAAATCTTGGAGAACATGATCCATGAAAACCGGCCCTATGGGGGTTGGCATTTATTTGGTTGGTAACTTGTTCCTTGATTATATATAAACTTATACTCCAACTTTATTACTTCACTTCACTTACTCATTCAACTCAATTATTTTCAAGTCAAGCAAGTTAGTTTTCTCTCTTTGTTCTTCAACCAAAAACCGGCCATCAAGAGGTCAAGAAGGGATCATCATCAAAATTTTTCTCAAGTGTTTTTAACAATCTAGTTAATACTCTTTATAAGGTTTTGAAATAAAAACCAAGAGTGTTTAGGTTTACCCTTGTTACTTTCACCTCATCATTTTCACTTGTAAGCATGTTTTTATCATTTTTCATGTTTCCTTATCATTTCATATATATCTTTTCATTTTTGGAGCAAGTATGCATGATATGTGATTTATACCATTTTTTTCATGATCTTAGAGTATATATACATATTTGGTCATCCTATAAATATTCCCTTGGTATTCTTTGGTCTTGATGGTGATTAGGAACCCATGACACCCTAAGAAGGTGTATGGTAGGATTAGATTAGCTTTGGAGTTGATTTGAAGGGATTAGAATAGGTTTTGTCCGAGAAAAACTATTTTCAATACGTATTAAAAAGGTTCTGTTCTTGTTTCGATTTTCTGGAAAAACCAACAGTTGGTACGAAACTTTGGCCTTGATATTTAGAAAATATACTTTAAAACGAATCCGTGGCCTTTTGAACGGATAAAAACGGAGTTATAACGAAGAAGTTATGGATTTTACAAGTTTGACGACGAAAAATATAGTTTTCTGAAATTTCAGCAACATATTTTTAGTTTGTTCGGGTCAAAAACGAGCCTTAAGCTTCACAAATTATTTCGACTTGTCAAAAATATATTAGTTTACTTCGATACGAAGCTAAGGACGTATTATACGTAGAAAACGGATTTGAAACAACAAAGATATGCACGTTTTCATAAAACTTGCCGTAACTATTAATTTCTGAAAAACTATATTATTTTACGATACAAGTGTTACGGTAGCTGTAACGACCCTGTTGAGGGCTGTTTTTAACCACGATGTGGAACTTTTTGGAACGAAATGTCTTCTAGTAAAATCAAGTTCACCGGCCATATTTTTCAAAACGACAAGCCGTTTGTATAGCGGAGTTGTAGTAAATTAATTACGGATGTTCAAACTTGGCCGAAACTCATTTTCTGCACAACAATCCAACAAAATCACTATCTTTAACCCTTAATATCTTTATGATCGAGACCTTTTTGACGAAAACTCCTGAACTGAAACTTCTAGATATCGATACAAACTTTCCAAAACCGTCGAGTTCGTTCTCTAACGATCGACGTACACCATTTTACGACTAGTTTTCCAAAGCCATTTTTATTAATTTCATGAAAATTCCGACGACATTGTTTTGCGGCGAAAAGTGAAAATTTCACCATAAATCATTATAAAACCATTGTAGGATGACATTTTGACGTAAATACTTGTAAAGTCATTTTTGAAGGGTCAAGACGTCAAAAGAGTATTTTTCGACGATAAGTGATATTTTCAAAACCCGCAAATGGTATAAGTAACATACGAAATGCATGCATAACATTACATTGCAACTCATTACATATCATATCATTCGTAATAGGTCAAGATTAACGTATCACATTACATCTCGGTGTACTCACTTTTGTCTTCGCATCATTCCACCAAGTGAGTTTTCATAGCCCCTACCTTTATACGTTTTGAATTACTTTTGGGGGAGATACATGCTCAAACTGTTTTCTTTTACTTTCACAAGTACTTTAAACTCTTACATATTACTGTGAGTTTCATAGCCCCTACTTTTCCTTGTTTTCATAACTGTTTTGGGGGAGATACATGCTCAACTTTTTTTTTTACTATCATGATTATTTGAAACTACATGCTTAACTGAACTTAATGTTTAGTCATATCCTATATCATACATCATTGAGCTGAATGTCTTGGGATTATCATTGGGCTGAATGTCTTGGGATTATCATTGGGCTGAATGTCTTGGGATTATCATTGGGCTGAATGTCTTGGGATTATCATTGGGCTGAATGTCTTGGGAACATCATTGAACTGAATGTCTTGGGATTTTCATTGAACTGAATGTCTTGGTATAATTATGTCAAGTAAACATTGATACATTAAGTCATGCACTATTATGTGAATTCATTTGACATCATGCGCTTGAACATAAACTATATACATTTTGGCAATGGGTTGTGAATACACAGGTTGCAAGTTTTTTATGGGCGGAACTTGGAACTGAGTGGATTTACGATGCCTTTGCTGCATAAACGATTTTTGGGAAGGCTTTACATTTCAAAACAAACTCTATGAACTCACTCAACCTTTGTGTTGACACTTTTAGCATGTTTTTATCTCAGGTATCTAAGGCATTCACTTCATGGCATGCATTTGGACACATCATGGAGTCGCGATGACGACGCGTCTCACTTGGGTTTTTCGTACTTTAAAACATCGTTTGAATTGTAACAAACTTATTTCCGCACAAGTTGATTTACATTTGGGACCTACTTTGTAAACTCTGATTATTTTATTAAATCAAACGATGTATTTTCCAAACGACACTTTAGGTCGTTCAATATAACTGTGATTGTGATGCTATGACAGTCAATCCCCAGGAATTCCATTCCGCTGCAAAACAGGTAATTTGGGGGTGTGACACTTTCTAACCCAGTAATGGTCAAAAAAAGCGACGGTAGCTGGCGAATGTGCGTAGATTTCACCGACCTTAACAAAGCATGCCCACAGGACTGCTATCCATTACCAGAGATAGACTGGAAAATAGAGTCCTAGTGCGGATACCCGTTAAAGTGTTTTCTCGACGCGTACAAGGGATATCACCAGATACAGATGGCTAAGGAAGACGAGGAAAAAACAGCCTTCCACACAAGCCAAGGCGTTTACTGTTATACAAAAATGCCCTTTGGCTTGAAGAATGCGAGTGCCACCTATCAGCGGTTAGTAGACAATGCCTTTGAAAAACAGGTGGGCCGCAACCTGGAAGTCTATGTGGATGACCTGGTCATAAAAAGCCATACTGAAGTTGAGCTTGTGCGCGACATGGAAGAGACGTTCAAGACTCTACGAGAGATCAACATGAAGCTGAATCCTAAGAAATGCACCTTCGGCGCTACTGAAGGCATGTTCCTAGGATACCTGATAGAACCTGACGGCATAAAACCTTGTCCAGAAAAGACAAAGGCGGTAATAGAACTTCCCTTACCACGCACGCTGAAGGAAGTCCAATCCCTCAACGGAAAACTGGCCGGCCTAAACAGGTTCCTGTCTAAGTCAGCAGAAAAGTCATTGCCTCTTTTCAAAACACTTAAGAAGTGTATAAAAAAGGGTGATTTCCGGTGGACGACGGAGGCGGAAGAAGCCTTCACTACACTCAAACAGCATCTAGCAACGCTCCCAACACTCGTTGCACCCCGACCAGGGGAAGAGCTGATCATGTATTTATCAGCAACTCATGGGGCAGTCAGCGCAGTGCTACTAACAGATAGGGACTCAGTGCAAACCCCTATCTATTTTGTCAGCAAAGCACTCAAGAAGACGGAGATGAACTACAGTGCGATGGAGAAGTTAGTCTTGGCATTAGTGTTTGCCGCCATGCGACTACGCCGGTACTTCCAAGCGCACCCGATAGCGGTAATCACAGATCAACCCATCAAGCAGATCATCTCCAAACCCGATGCGTCAGGACGACTCCAGAAGTGGAGTGTGTTGCTAGGCGAACACAACATCTCTTACAGACCACGTATCGCAATAAAAGGACAGGTTCTGGCAGACTTCATCATCGAGAAGCCAGATACTGATGAGGTACCTGCACCAAGAAAGAAGGAACTACAAGATCCATGGATTTTGTTTACAAACGGATCCTCATGCGTGGACGGATCAGGAGCTGGCCTCATTCTCACAAACCCAGAGGGAATGGAATTCACTTACGCACTGCGTTTTGAATTTACCGCGACAAACAGTGAGGCAGAATACGAAGCCCTAATCGCCGGACTCCGCATTGCAGCTCGAATGGGTGTACGTAACTTGGAAGCAAATGTAGACTCCCGGCTAGTAGCCAACCACGTGTTGGGCGAATACGTGGCCAAAGAAGAGAATATGATTCAGTATCTTGAGAAGACTAAGACACTGATCAAAGGCTTTGACAGATTCACTATCAAGCAAGTCCCTAGAGGAGAAAATCGCAAGGCAGACGCACTGAGCAAGATCGCCTCGACAAGCTTCGCACACTTATCAAAGCAAGTGCTGGTGGAAACACTGAAAAGCAAATCAATATCGGAGATGGAAGTCTCCGCGGTCATAGAGGAGGATGGTCCTACATGGATGACACCGATTACGGAATTCCTAAGCAAAGGAACATTACCCCAAGAACAGAAAGAAGCTCGCAGAATACGGCGCACAACGCAGAGATTCGAATTGCGAGACAACATACTGTACCGACGTTCTTTCCTCCAACCATGGCTCCGCTGCGTTGGCCCTCTACAAGCAAATTACGTGCTGCGAGAAATCCATGAAGGTTCATGCAGCATGCATGCAGGACCACGGTCCGTTGTAGCACGCGCCATGCGATCAGGATACTACTGGCCAACCATGCATCGAGATGCGCGGGACTTAATAAGGAAGTGCAATGATTGCCAAGTTCATAGACCCGTCCCGCGACAACCACAGCACGAGCTAACGCCAATCACGGCGCCATGGCCATTCTACAAATGGGGCATTGATATTGCAGGTCCTTTTCCAATAGCAGCAGGCGGTCTCAAGTTTCTCATAGTAGCTATAGACTACTTCACCAAGTGGATCGAGGCAAAAGCAGTGGCGACAATCACCGGCAACCAGGTGAAACGCTTTGTCTGGGACAACATCGTATGCCGCTTCGGATTACCTGGTGAAATCATCTCGGATAACGGGAAACAATTCTGCGAAAACCCCTTCAAAGATTGGTGCGAGAAGTTAAACATCACCCAACACTTCGCGTCGGTTACACACCCACAAACCAATGGCTTAGTAGAGCGCGCAAATCGAAGCCTGGGCGAAGGAATCAAAGCGCGCCTGGACAGGCACAAAGGAAGGTGGGTCGAAGAACTTTCGCATGTCTTGTGGGCACACCGCACCTCAATAAAAACCAGCACGGGGGACACCCCCTTCTCTCTAGTCTACGGGACAGAAGCCGTTATACCAACTGAGATCGGCATGCCAACTATCCGCACTGCGAATATCAATGTGACAACAAATGATGATGAAAGACGTGTCGACTTGGATCTGCTGGAAGAAAGACGCGAACGCGCAGCCATACGGGAGGCAAAGTCGAAGTCAAAAATGAAAGGATACTATGATGCCAAGGTACGCAGTGTTTCATTCAGACCAGGCGACTTTGTCTACCGTGCCAATGAGGCGAGCCACGCAGAAGATACAGGTAAGCTCGGACCAAAGTGGGAAGGACCCTATGAGGTTACTGAAGCAATAGGCACAGACGCGTACAGGCTACGAGGCTTGGATGGTCGTGACCTACCGCGCACATGGAACATCGGCAACCTCAAGAGGTGCTACCTATAAGAATAGCTACGGCACAGCGCACAGACGCTCCGCACTTTCAGTGCTAAATAAACATTCATGTATTCATTTTTATTTTTCATATATACTGTTTTCTTTGTTATTTCTCAAAAAACTTGCAAGTATCAATAAAACGCCACGGTTTCTAGCTAACTCCGAGACACAGTTTAAGTTGTTATCTCCATATACTGTATGTCTTAACAATTTTTTATTTCTTGCCCACGATGGCGTGCATGCACTACAAATAGACCCACGATGGTAAAAGGATAAGTTAACCTACTAAATAACTTGTTGAGTAAGAGGGTTGCAAACCCATCAACACTGGATCACGCATCCTTGTTAAACACCTTGTTCTCAAGACGTTGGAATAAGATATGTGCGCATCCCACGATGGTTGCGCAACAACGCACACGTGCACGTTTAACAACTTAGGAACCAAGACACTTGATTCCTTAATGTGATATTTACAGTACGCTGCATATCATAACATACACGACTATGATAAAGTACTTGGAAATTATTTCTCTAAAAGTATACCATGATCTCCATACATGACTATGGATCTCCCATATTACGCAACGACAAACAGATACGTATACATTACAAGTTTCAATAATACCCACAGCAAAAAGAGACTTTTATTCATAACTACGAGTTATTACAAGAGATAGTTCTTTTACAACACATCAACTACCAGCTACTACAACGTTTAAGTGAAGAAGTGCCAACATGACCCGTTGCATCTTTAGCTTCGTTAATACCCTTGAACAGGTCTGCGTCATGACACGATACAGTGGCAACACTCACTGGTACTCCATCAGACCTTGGCAGATGCGCCGCACCAACCCCACACAATATAGCTTTACCCTCAATACCTTCTTTTTTCGCAAGTCTGGTCGCATGCGCTTCCAAGACTTCCTTCAAAGGTACCTCTTTCTCCAAAGCAAAGGGATTCAGACTATCCCTAGGACGCGCAAAGACAGGTACTTGAAGCTGAGATTCATGGGGCTTCAAATAATAGTCCGGTTGCGCTTCGGCACCCTCAGTACGATGACGCGCCAAGGTCAACCCCGCCATAATGACATCTATTGGATAATCTTGATCGCGCTCAAGCTCAGAAATCATTGGGAGCTCCAAGTCCTTCATTCTCTGCATAGCAGCGACCAAGTGATCATATGACTCAGCGTCATAATTTGGTACCTTATCAATCGGCGCCTTCAACAGTTTTGCCTCATGGAGCTTTTCAATTGCTTCTGATTTACCACGCTCCAGAGCGCACTGCACAACCTCCCCGAAGGCATTAACCACCTCTGGCGATTCCAGGGTACTGAGGGCAGCTAGGCGAAGACCGTGGCCTATGAGCCACCTGCGCTCCGCTATAGTGGACATGAGCTGAGGATACAACTCCTCGTCATACTCGATGCTAAGCTTACGCAGTTTTGCCTCCTGCACCTCCAATGACCAGCTCACAGTAGCCCCAAGCTCCCCCAACTGCGCAAACAAATTTTCCTTACCCTGCTCTAGATGTTTAAGGGCCCAGTGACATGACAGCTTATACTTGACTGCTTCAGCACGCTTCTGGTCTATTTGAGATAGTAGAGACATCTTTTCTCCTGCAAGCCTCTCCGCATACGCACTGGCTTCTTTTACTTCAGCCTTGGCACTGGTCAATTGCGCCTCCAGTGATGCAATTCGCTGGTCCTTTTGATTGTCCTGACTATTTTCCCCAACACACTTCGCCTTCAACTGCGCAGCCAGAGAAACAAGGTTATCAACCAGCTGACCCATTGATGCATCCCCTGCTGCCACTGGCACTGCGCTACCAATCTCCGGTTCTGAAGACTCGGAAAAAACAGGACTCTCCTTGGGTGGCGACTCCGCACCCTGTTCGAACCTACAAACACAGACAGACTTATCAAGATCTCATGCGCAAACTTGATGAAAACAAAAAACAATCATACTATCGCGAGTACTTACTGGGGACCAGAAACATCTGCTGACGGGTGCGATGATGCTGCCTCACTTGCAGAAGATTCAACATGAACAGTCACGGGACGCTTCTTCCTCGCCGAACTTGCGCCATCTTCGCTGCGCGATCTTTTACGCAACAGCCCAGTCTCTTGCTCCTCCATCTCCTCGTCAAGGGGGTCTGCCACTACAGGTGGTGGCTGCACAATGGGGGAGGGCGCACGCGGGCTCGGCACGCCTTGCACCGGCGTTACCTCTATCGCAACAGAAGAGCTAGTCCCGGTTTCCCCCAAATTCATCTCCATGGTCCGGCCCGCAGTACTCGCCAGTACGGGCTCCTCTCATTCTCTCAACGGCCGCGTACCTGTCACCGCCTCAACCGGCTTCGCCAAATGCACAACAGTAAAGAGGTCCATCTCTGCGCAATAGGAAACAAACAAGCAACATTGGTTATATATTTTGTGGGAACGAAGGAAGACAATTCTTACTACAAAAGGGGGTGCGGAAGAACGAGTACCCACCCTGGCCATTGGCTTCTAAAAAGATTGGGATCTCATCTTCGGGACCAAAATAGTTCCGGCTGATGCCCATGTGCACCAAAAATTCCTCAGGATAGGAATTAATGGGGATGCGGTTAGCGTTTATCAATTCCGCATCCCCAGCAACATAGGATCTAGGCGGGGGGCACTCATCCTTCACCAACGAACCCCGGGTATGAAAATCATAGGCCCACGGAAACACAGCGCTGTCCACCCAGAAAAAGGACTCCCTCCAATTCCTAAGCGCGTCTAGCTTCTCTGTATAACATTGAAATCTACCAGCGCGCTTAGCAAAGGACACCCACCCATGTGACCAGGTCGTATGGTTGAATACGCGAAAAAGGTTGATGGTGGGATTCACCGCCAGTAAACGGCAGTTCACCTCAAAATTTGTAATTTTAGCCGCGCCTATACAATGCAACTGCGATATGTGCAGATTATAATAATTCAATATATCACACAGGAATTGGGACAGGGGCACGCGTTGATTCGCGAATTCGAAAAAACGCGTGTATACCCCCACCTTCCCTTCGGGGAAGTCGGCAATAGACGCCCGCGCACCCGGAACAACCGGATGCACGCTAAGCGGTATGTAGTAATCCGACGTGAACTCTAAGAGATCACTCGTGGATAGATTGAAGGTGAACTCATGCAGTTGTTTGACCATAGTGGTGGATTTACAGAGATGCACGCGCGGGTACCTTGAGGTGGTTTAATTTCTAGATTGCAGCTGGAGTTCTATTTCAACAATGGCGGATTGCTTTTTTACGGTGGATCACATTGTGAAAATGAAGGGTGGATTTATACTTTTCTCTCATCCACACGATACGTGCCACGTGGACCACGCTAACTTCACTTGTGTGGTTGAGATCACTCTGATGGGACGTGGAACAGTCACTTTCCCCCGAATAACGAGGCGTTTACAATTCACTTTGATGTCTAGATACAACGCACCTACGGGTATGTGTATGGCTTCTTTAATACGTTTCGTAAGTTTTTTATTTTGGACTACGGTCATTAGTCTAGCATCAGCAGTTATGCACTGCGCATACTAGACTGGGGGGACATGATGACGTATAGTCTGGAGTCGGGTCATAAACCCGACTACATCCCAATACTCACAAGCCCGGCACGAACTGGGCCAATACCAATAAGCGTTTGGGCTCACGAAAGCCCAAGCCCAAATCTATTTACGGGATAGATATCCGATATCTTCTAAAATACGGAGATAATCATTCCCAACCGACTTAGGCGGGATACGCCGAAGGTTGGGGAACACGGAACCAACAAGGATTCCATGCGTATATAAAGGGAATCATATCCCTCGTTTAAGGTACGATCTGATAACCCTAAAACTCCTTAAACCCTAAACCGATTACTCACTCTCACGCCGGAGGATAATCGTGGGAGACAATCCCACGGTAAGCCTAACGGTGTTTCTTGTCTCTTAGTGCGCAGGTCTCAAGCAGCAATTCTCAATTGGTACGAGAACCGGAGCCCCAAACCAGGAACGCCCAACTTTTGTATCAACATGTTTGCTTTGGGGTCACAAGAAATTAAGTACACAACTAAATAACATTTGCTATTTTTCTATCACAAATAACCTTTGAACCACGTAATTAATAATGTTTCATGTCATGTCTTTAGAACCTATAATGTCTTAATCCATGCTTTCACAATCAAATGAAAATGGCACAGATTGCACCACAATAACCAAACTATTTTATAGGTCCATGTGCTATAGAAACTTTGAATTGGTTGTAAACACAAATTGTCATCCATTTCAAATGAACCCATTTCGTAACAATAGCTAAATTAGAAAGAAACTTTCCTCTCAACAGTAAGACAGATTCGACCCACATTGACGGGTAGTAATTAATTACACATCCACAAGCATAAATACCTAATTAAATTATCAGTACAAAATGTGAAGTCGAAATAAAACAAAAGTAAATAACTGCCTTGTTGCACAAATCATCGGACTACGCCAGCATATAAGAGTTGAGAGAAAGGATCATCCATCCACTAGCTAAACAAATCATCGTTACTCTCCTGTCTTACAGTTACAACAGCAGAAGCGTTGGTTTCAGCCACTGTGACGCCAGAATATGCCGAGGAAGAAGAACCGAGACCCACTCCTCCATAGAGGTCATCGTAAATTCCACCTTTAAAAGGAGGATGAGCTTTAACTTTGTTTAGGACTTGTTGTAGTTTATCAATCACACCACCAGTAGCTTCTTTTACTGAGGAGGAAATTTCTTTCCCTTTTGGATAACTAAACAAAATTCCATCTTTCTCTCAATTAAGTGGCTCATCTAGATATGTCTACAGACCACATGATTTAATAAACAACAACTAAGTGAAGGCTGGAGGGAATAAAATTAAAAAATAAAAAAAATAACAAAAATACCCATTTTTATCAACATACTTCACAAATACCCATTTTTTGTTAAAAAAGCGAAAATACCCACAAAATCAGCAAGGTTTGCGAATTTGTTAGAAGAATTCGCAAGGTTTGACCTTGCAGAGTCAAACCTTGCAAATTTTTAAAAATTGCTCTATTTCCTTTTGTTTTTCATGCTTAGCTCAAAACAATAAAGTTGTAGATATCTCTTTTCCCGTTTAGTGGCTTTTTGAATCACCTAAAAAGATGTTTGTATGAGAAAGTTATTGACAAAATACCACACCAACTCTTTCTCGTTTAGTCGCTGTGATATTTTGGCTATAAATTTCTCATATGAACTTCTTTTTGCTTGATTAAATAAAAACCACTTGACGAGAAAAGTGAGGTCTATAACTTTTAATGTTTGAGCTAAGCGTGAAAACCGAAGGAAAAGAGAGCAAATTCCAAAAATTCGCAAGGTTTGCGATTTTTTTTAAAATTCGCAAATTCAAACGTTGCGAATTTTTGCAAATTGCTCTATTTTCCTTAGGTTTTCATGCTTAGCTACGAAAGTTGTAGAAGAGAATGTTATCGTCAAACTACCACAACAATTTTTTCTCGTTTAGTTGTTGTGGTATTTCAGCCATAAATTCCTTATACGAACTTCTTTTTGCATGATTAAAAAAGTTGATGAGAAAAGAGAGATCTACAACTTTCGTGGCGTGAAAACCAAAGGAAATGGGAGCAATTTCCAAAATTCGAAAGGTTTAGAAAATCGCAAGGTTTGACCTTGCAAAGTCAAACCTTGCGAATTTTATGGGTATTTCGAATTTTATTGATAAAAATTAGGTATTTTGTGAAGTGTGTTAGTTAAAATTGATATTTTTGTCATTTTTTTTTAAAAAAATGGAGCGATGTAAAAATGTGATTTTGATTTTTGACGGAAAGTAGAGGTGGGATATAATGAAAACATTTAAGGGGAAAACCAAATTTTAAGGAAAACCATTTATGAATTATTTGACGTTCCATAACAATGGTATTATGAATTATTTGACCAAAGATATTATGATCCTCCTTCTATGAAACGTTAGGAGGAGATATTATGAATTATTTGACATTATATTTTTGGTATGTTTGGCAAAAATAGATTGTGCTGGTGCTGTTGCTAGCTGTTGCTGATGTTGGTGTTGTTATGGTTGCTGAAAAAGATAATAAAAAGAGAATATTTTTATAAGCTACATGAAGTAACCTTTTATTTTCAGAGATTATGAAAGATTATTTTTTTAATAATATCTTATAAGTTCTGTTTGTCAAACAAATATTATTTTTTAAATAGCTTATTTTTCAAAAAAAAATAATCTTTCATAATCTCTGCTGCCAAACATACCCCTTATAGTAACAACCAACACACAAAAAATAGACTAGATATTATGAATTATTTGACATTACTTGATAAAAACGAGATTAATATCTAGATTCGTATTGCTCGACGAAAGAACATCGAAAACTTATTATGTCCGTTTACTTCTAAATCACTTGTCAATCAACATCCTTCTTTTCCACAAAAAAGTGTAGATTGGCGAGAACACCCTGACCCCAAATGCCTTTTGACACCTGTCATTGTCCACCCCACAAGAAATAGCTCCGACAACTCTCATTTTCTTAAACGTGCTAAAATGTCACACAACTCGTTTTTGTATGTATTATATCTAGCATTATTGAATTTACTTATTAATCAAAGAAAAAAAAGTAGATTACCTTCATTTTTGGTAAATATTATGATAATTTTTTATATTTGGGCAATCAAAAAGTAGATTTCAACCTAGTACAAAACACGAAAAATATAGGATCTAAATAGATGTCGTCAAATAAATGTTTGTGATTATATTGTCATCAACTATTTTAGGTAGTTGTGATTTAAAGCTCGTATACAAGTTAGAGAAATGTAGAGTACACACTCGTTCAGCTAATATGGTTTGCAACCAACTTTAACAGTTTTCTTGACTGTCTAAATAATCTATTTATAAACACATTCATTGGTCTCATTTTAACATACGGAAATTTCATATAACTCTTTTTTTATTTGCTTAGTTTTTTTTTGCCTAAAAACTAATTGTTCTTCTTGAATTATCACAATAAGAATAATACCCAAGCATTAAATGGTCAAAATACATTATTCGAAAAACAAACATGCACCATTTAAGAAAATATCAAAGATTATCATGATAACTTTAACCCAAATTTCTAACGATAAAAACAAGAGCTAGACACTGAAAATAACATTTGTGTCTTCATTTATGATATTTGTATTTTTATTTTTCGAATTTAATATCTATATATAACCTTAGAAATCAAAGAGATATCTCAATTTTATATGTGATCGTGAATTGAATGCTAAGATACATATAGATACATTGTAAGTTTGTAACAAAATTTCCTATTATTAAAAGTTTTGAGAACAAATAAAAAGTAAACTGAATCTATAAAACTATACGATTACAAAACTTTAACGGTATGGGCACAAAAGTATGACATATTGGGCAAGTTGTCAAGTAGATCCATGGTCAACATCGACGATCTAACTCTAGCCGGTCGAGTAGAATAATCGTCTACCACCAATGGCTTGATCATGGTCATGGTCGTGGTCGTGGTTGTAGTTCGTTCAGTGACTCTAAGCCATTTCGCTTGCATGTATCGTTCTTTCCTCCACGGCCCCAAATGCATTTTCTTTTCCTTCATGCATTTTTTAGCGGCATTGCTCAAAATTTTAACTAGGGTTTGCAATCTATCAAATTTTCCTACAAATACTTCGGGCAGTTTGCTTACGAGACTATTGTACTCTTCACTTCCTTTCTTCATCGCAAATTGGCCTCGTAATTCCAACTCGATCACCACCCTTACCTCGCCTTTTTTACTATTAGAATTGTCGATCACGTCCACAAACGTGTGTTCTCCTGATTCACAAAAAAATTACAATTTTAATTTGGTAACGACAACGAGATATTCCTAAACATACCAAAGTTCTTACATGAAATTTTCTTAAACTGAGCTAGATACTAAAAATGATTGATTTAGACTTTTTGTCACATATGCAAATTGAAGAAAAGTGCATTTGTGGTTTCTATTAAATGAAAATGAAATTTAAAAAATTATACCTGCTGGAATATCTAACGAGCTTTTCCATTTGGACTTGCAAATGGCCGAATTGTAACCGGAATTTTGCAGCCGGTTACATACTTCTCTCATTCGGCAACTCCTACAACATCTCGAAATTGGTCTCGAGCAAGCACATACATTTTCGGTCATGTCGACCTCCCCTAGTACTTCTTTTGTTATGTTTCGGATTTTTGATTCTAAGCTTGTTGTCCTATATAACGTTGCCTGTCAAACAATAGTAACAAAGCTTGTTAGACCTTAAACTTAAGAACGTGACATCATTAAATATTAGTATATGATTAGCTAAAGTCACATAACTATCATTAAGCTAAGTAATGCAACTTACATGTAAGTTTTGGCTTTGGGTATCCCAAAAGTTTTTCTTATCTTCAACATCTTCAGGGTTTTCATCTTCTTCATCTTCGACTTCGAGTTGCTTGTCTCTCACATCATATTCTAGAGACGTAAAAACGGTTGCTTCTTCCTCAAGGAACCCAAATATCGAACCCGACAATTGCATCGGAGGGTTATCTACGACGTCGTCGTATTTATTACTTGGTGATAGAACACGGTGGCTCATTGTAACTCGGGTGGTGGCTCTCCTCATGGACTAACCTAGCTCACAAGTTGCTACTTCTTGATAGTAGAAAAAGGGTTTCTTTTGTTGCACTGAGATTATTTGGAAAGTTTTTGTTATATAGGGTGATTTATTCCACGTGGCATGTTACTATTTGAAGGTGGTTAACTTGAGGGTCAAAGTTGATGGTTGTATCCACGTAGGTTTGAGTCAAGTTACATAGTGATATGCTTCAAATATTCGGATTTATATCATTATACATTTACCCATGTTAAGTTCTAAATAACCCCTTTGAGATTTCAAATTTGTTCTATGTAGATGTTACTTTCTTTTTGTTGCCTTAAGGGTCAAAGTATATGTTGGCTAGTTATGAAGTGGATTTCGGTTATTGTCATTGTTATAGTTGTCTTTGATTTTATTTGCAATGCTAAATACTTGTCGAATAACCAAACGCGTATATGTATCCTAGAAGAAACAAGGATGACTTTCTTTTCGGTTGACAACATATATACCCAATTGTACAATAGAGTGTTTTCCATGTTACCTAACTTAGACGTATAAATCTACATTAGATAATTTGGCTACATTACATATCGATGAACTTTATATGAATATTCATTGTTTCTTAGGTTAGTAGATACAGTTACTTCATATTTAAATTAGTTAGATTTACCATTCATAAATCATAACCTGGAGAACCTTATACCCCAAATAATGGATGACTAACCCTTCATGTTCTTATTTAGGGATTTGTTAAATACAATCGTAAGTGTTCTTTTCAAAAAGAAATAAAAATATGCATGGATGATTGTACATAATCATAATAACTTCATCGTGACTGATCACCATCCTATGGTCTTAGTAGTAAGACACCATTAGATATGGCAAAAAACCCCGAATTCGATGGACAATCCGATACCCGACCCTGATTTGATTGGGTATGGAGGCAGAGATGGTAATACCTTTGGGTCCCCGAACCCGTCCCCGAATATCTTTTAAGTATAAATACAATTGTATATCTTGTCAAGTGATATAAATATATTACTTCTTCCGTCCCATATTAAGTGTCCACTTTCAAAGTGCACAAAGTTTTAGGAAATTCCATTAACTACACTTTCCACCAATCAAATATTATTTTTACCCACTAAAGTCTCATCTCATTGGTTGGAATACATTATGGACACTAAATTTGGGACATCCCAAGATTTCATTGTGGACACTTAATATGGGACGGAGAGAGTAATACGTTATAGCCCGATTAGTAATGATAATAATATGTCATACTGAAACAAATAATGTTTAGCCAACTTATTGTGACCATATAATAAGTCTGAGTACACAGAATTCATTATTCAATAATTAGTTAGCTTTAGTTTTTAAACAAATTTTTAATGTGTAGATTTGCAGACTTTTGAAAACTTGAAAAGTGTGGCTTGTATTGGTTTATATGACTGTTCAAAACACAAAAAAGGTTTACATATGTCAACTGTGTAACGGGGAAAAATCCTCAATTCCCCATTGGGGATCCCCGTTCCCCATCGGGGATGAGGACTTATTTGTGAAACCTGACGGGGATGGGGACGGAGATGGTAATAGCTATTGAACTTCGGGGATGGGGATTGTATCAATCATTCCCCGCAAACCTGGCCCCTTTGCTAGTTTGTTGTTCAATCTAACTAAGTACACTTTTTGAGGATGCTCCGAAACGATCACAAAGATATCCTGGTTATGCCAGATACATCTTAGTAAAATACTCACCTCGCCCAAGTAAACATGAATGGACAAATTCCCATCCGTTTATCATTATACAAATTATAGTACATGCATAGATGATAGTAGTACAAGTTTTGAAACCAATGTGTTAGCTTTATAAAAGTAATGACATTACAGGGTTAGACTAGATACGTTGAAAGCTTTGCTCGCATGGACTAATATTGTACACGAGGCAAAGTTGTGATGAAATGAGCTTATAAAACTCTGTCACGGCTCTCCATGAGGGGTATAGGTGTGTAATAAGTCTTTCATATAATCAACTAGTTTGTTTCTTTCACTAGAAGACCTCATCCTATCTCTATTTTCTCTCTCTAGAAATATGACAAGTTTTACTTATTTTAATCAACCTAGACCTCCCGGACACGTGAATCTTGATACTTACACCATGTTTTAAGATTTTGTGAAGCAAAATCTTTAGCTTACCAAGCGTTGGAGATAAAAACTAAGGAGTTAAAGTTGAAAGTTGTAAATACTACATGTACCATTATTTGAACATGTCCTAAAACATAGAGAATAGAGATCCTCTCAAGTTAAGAGGATAACTTGAGTCAAGTTAGACAATTGTGAGTCATTGGATTTGATCCAATGGCTCAAATCAAAAGAAGTTCTTTTGATTTGAGCCATTGGATCTAATCTAATGGCTCACATTTGTCTAACTTGACTCAAGTTGTATAACACAACTTGAGAGGATCCCTATCCGAAAACATATCCTATCACATATTCCAATCTGTTGTTCACGGTTTGTCGCGTGCGGCCTCGTGGAACTAGCTTGTGGGCCAATCTAGCTCGATCGACAGCCTAATCCAATCGTTTAAGTTGTTATATAATTTTTTTTTGAAATATAAGTTGTTATATAAAATTTTCATAATAATAATAATAATTTTATATAACAAATTTTATGATAACGTTTATCTACCAAAATGTGGGTTCCATTCTAATAATAATAATAATAATATGATCACCTAATCAACTTTATCATAATGACCTTAGTGACCTTGTTGTCAACTTGATTTACCTAGGCAAAGGGTATATTTGTAATTTGCATATGGTCAATATCGTGGACTGCAATTATTGTGTAAGAAATGTAGAATATACCATGGAATACATTCCATGTTCTTTGTACATTTAAATAAACCACGTATATTCCTTGTGTGGTTTTACGTATTAATAAATCGTGTTTACATTTGTTTTTTGAGACAAAAGTATTGGAAAACATGTATTTTGCATAGTTTATTGCAATGACAAACTTAATTAGAACATGAGATAGAAATGTTTTAGTATGAGTGGTTGGAATGAATATAATACGACTTAACATAAACCGATAAACACTTGTTTGTTAACGCCAAAACCTTTTAAAACACATTTGATAATGACTACCCAAAATTCTGTAGTTAGCGAACATGTACAAAAAGTTTAATATCATACATTGAGTTACGTAGTATATTGTTTCCTTGATCAATTCTCACTCATTTGAATCATTTTTGATAATGTATAAGGGACACAAAATAGTGTACCCTAAAACAAAATGGAATCTTTCAAAAAATGTCGTTTACGAAATGTAAGAAAACGAGATAAATACCTACATTCGTCTTGTTCGAAGAAAGAACATCGAACAGTTAATGGTATGTCCGTTTACTACTAAATCACTTGTCAATCAACATCCTTCCTTTAAACGTGCTAAGATGTCACATAACTCATTTTTGTATGTATCATATCTAGTGTAAAATACGAAAAATATACGATATAAATAGATGTCGTGAAATTAAAACAAGAGCTCGTTAGACACTGAAAATAACATTTGTGTCTTCAATTAATTTATGATATTTGTCTTTGTATTTTCTAATTTGGTATCTATATATAATCTGATAAGTCAAGAGATATCTCAATTTTATGTGTGATCATGAATTGAATGCTAAGATACGTATAGATACATTTCGCAATTTTAATAAAGAAAAAACTACATGTTTCATCCACGTGATTTACTCAAAATTAAAGTGATACATAACTTTAAAACTAGTTGTATCAATAGTCTTTATTTTGAAAAATAATGATTATTTGTCTAATGGCGCCACCCCAATAAGGACTACTCGTGTAGTAAAAAAGAATAAGAACGACATTTTACAATGCCTTTATAGTCTTTTTACTACACGGGTGGAAATAGGACTATCAATGCAAATAATTTGAAAATTAAGAATTAATTATGTAATTAAAATCAAATCCTGTGATTTTGGATAAACTACATGAACGAAAAATGTAATTAATTGAGCTAATTTCATAAATGGTCCCTGTGGTCTGTCGGGTTTCACGGATTTAGTCCCTTTACTTTTTTTAACGGATCCAGTCCCTGTGATTGCGACCTGTATCGGGTTTGGTCTCTTGACCAATTTTTCTGTTAGTTTGACCGTGAAGTGAGTGTTTAACTGGGTGAAATGACGTTAATACCCCCTTATTATTATTCTTTTTGAGGAAAATAAAAATAAAAGTATATTACAAGAAGAAAAAAAATACCAAACACAACAAATTCACTTTACCCATATTCAAGTTACAAGATCAAAAATCCAAATTCATATTACAAGATCCAAAATCCAACGACATAAAATAAAATTCGTAGTTTGTATAATCCATATATGGATTGAACAAAACCCAAATTCATATTACAAAACAATTATCATCACCCATATATGGATTGGATGAAACACATCTTGAAATATATGGATGGAACAAACCCCAAATACCCTCATCATCAACATCCTCATCTTCATATTCATTAACTTCTTAGCTACTACTCATTTATTATCCTGATTTTTAGACCTAATTTTTAGTGACTTGATTCTTCAAGGACTAATTTGGTTTCAGCTGTTGATACGCGTACAACGCGCGTTCGGGGTCAAATGAACTTCCTTTTCGTCGAACAAGTTTTTCAACACCCTAGGCAGTGAACCTAATCGTTGTAGTGTAGTAGTAGGGTAAGCCTCGGGAATTGATATCGTTCTCTAGGGGAATAGGAATGCTAGTGAGAAATTACTACGCTAAGGTTGAGGTTGAAGAAGATTATTTTTTTATCTTTTTTTATATTTTTTAGAAAATTGAAAGGTACGAATCCCGGGGTATTGGATTTAGGGGATGGTATTTCTACCGATTACTCTACTTATCTAATTAACTAAGCTAAGGTGAGTGTAGTCTATGTCTATTGTTGTGTGCTCGTATGATAGTTAAAAATGTGTTTACCTAGATGCTATTACTCCCTAGTTATCTCCTATTGATGGTTGAATTGTCACGTCCTTATTCTTAACGCGTTGTGTCTTCTAAGGTCGTAGGGTATGCATTTTTCCCTAACTCTTTGAGACTACCTTAAGGTTATTGCCTACGAAATCTCTAGGATTCATAAACTAACTCTTGTTATCTTTGGATGTTTAGCCTACAATAACTCTAGGTGATTATAAACTAATGTTCACAAAGATTACTCAAGCATTAAAAACACAACGAATGACCTATCGCAATACTAGGTCAATCACAATTAAGATAAGAGACAACCAATCAATATTCAATACCAAGGTTTCATAGATCTAAGCAAACACACAAGTAAATTAGCCGGACATGGAAAACATGCAAGCATACACACAAATAATTGAAGACATAATTGAATTAATGAAGTAAATCACTTATCTTGTTGTAAAATAGGGTATGGAACCCTAAGATACTGCCCAAGACAGCCAAAGTTCGGTTTAGGTTTTACTCCACAAAACTACCTCTCTAAAATTTTGAAAATTCGAATTCTATATATAGAGTTACAATATGCGACGGCGTCACTCGTTAATTGTGACGCCGTCGGATAGCCGCCATTAGGTTTTCGTCTTGGCCACGTCAAATTTGTGACGGCGTCACCTTATGGTTGTGACGCCGACGGCTTCATCTTCTGACGCCGTCGGGATCCGAATCTAGGTCGTCTGAGTTGTGACGCCCTACTCGTTAAAACCTGATGTCGTCAAGTGTAAAATAGCAATTTGGCTACTAAGTCGTCACAAAGCATGTTGCGACGGCGTCGCCATTTGGCTGTGACGCCTTCACCTTCAGTTTCAGCAGCTTGAGTATCTTAATTCTTGACTTTGGCCATTTTTTTCATATATTCGCGCCTTTTCGTCCAAATAAGTGTCATTCATGAAATTTGCCTTCAAGAGACCTACAAAGTGAAAAGGAACGAAATTAAGCAGTAACGGGTATAAAAGTGATTGATTAAGGGCTTAGATGACCCCTCAAAAGTGTACCTTTTAAATCCTTATAAAATATCCCTACACTTGGTATTTGCTTGTCCTAAAGCAAATGTGCTTTTAGCCAATTAATTTATAAGTTAGGGGTCATGAAGCATTAGTTTAGAACAATTCACAACACGTATAAGCCCCGCAAAAGTCATAACAAGCAAGGAAAATACATACTAGCACCTCACAAGTGGTGTTTGGATACTCTCATCTCTCGGGTATATATGAAATATATCAAGTTAGAAATGAAAGATAAACACTCATTAACCGGTCCTAGTACATAGACTACCATAGGCTTGAGACTAGATTAAACCTCCATCTCTTTGGCGTAAGCACCTAGGAAAAACTATCCAAGAGGTCTTTTAAAGGGTTGTAACGTTAGGCTTACGGTAGGGAAACAAAGGGTTTGGTGGGATAGGCGATTTAGTGGTGGCAAGTCAAAAATCTTTATGTTACAAGCATAAGAAGAATGGCGTTGCTAAGCCAAGACTCGACACTCTAAACTCTAGATAACTTGAAACAAACGAACATAAATTTAAAGATAGATGTAGGATAGTAGCCCGTATGTTTTTTTTTTTCATTTTTTTTTTCATTTTTTTTGAACACTCTATTTTTTTTTTCTTTTTCTCTTTTTTCGATTTTTTTTCATACACTTTTACTCTACCATCCTCTACGATAACATCAAAATAATAGGGATTTATAGGCACATCCCTACACTTGAGTTTTTATTACTCTAACACTAATTTGACCCGAATTGAAAAGATCAAAACACTTGGAGTACATTATTACGTAAATAAAGGGAATTTGAATTTAACATTCCTTCCCGTCACTTCATAAAATTTAACTTTTCCCATGAGTCCCAATCGTCCCAAAACTGTGTACAAAGGATATGACTCGACCTAGCAACTTATGCAAGCAACTAGATAATTGAACTAAGGGTTAAATATGATAACAATAATGCACTAAAAGTGAGTGCATACAAGGTAGGCTAAGGCGATTTGGGTGTACATTTGGGGGTGGATTGTAAACAATGCTCTTCATTGATATTCCGGAAAACCGAAACATCACGAGAACCGCGAAAAGGATAGGCTCTGAGGGGTTAACTAGGGGTATCGTGTACTAAAGATGAGTACAACACAAGGGTGTGGGGGAATTACTCAACCAATGTGGAAGAAGTAATTATAATACGGGTATCAAATAAGGGTTATCCTAATGCCTTTTATCATTTAGTTATTCCTAACTACACAAGTGTAGTCTTACTAGCAATCTCGGAATACATCACAAAACAAGTTCTACAATCTATTATACTACCAGTACACTCTCGAAGCATCAAAGTGGAATGCTTTAATTCCTACAAATCTAAGGGCGATCCTCACATTTTGGGTGGAATTTAAGTGGTAAAGGGTTTTGTGCTTGTTAGGAATTAGAAATTCCAGGCATTAAAGAGTCGGTCACCTCAAGTATATGTAATCATTAGAAAGCTCGTAGTCGTAGTTATTTTAAGTTAAGTAGTATTTAGTTAAGTAACACCGTGGAGGACGGACGGGTCTTTACCCACTGTACGCCTGATCCACAGCCCGATGTGTGGCGTTTTATGTAAGACTATAAATACTCTCTACCTTCCAAGGTAGAGAGTTGGAGCTCATAATAATATCTTTCACTTTCTCTCACTATGTTCCCTAAACCTCTAACTTTCTCTCTCTAGAACTTCATTCATACGCCACTTTGTGTTATGGTTTGATGTGTATGTGAAAACTAATATCTTACAATTGGTATCAAGAGCCATGGTTAGATCATATCTCGCACATCTTTGGATTCTTAGTGGTTTTTAGGTGGTTTTTGAGTTTGAAAAGTTTAGTGGTTTGTGCATCATTTGGTTGATTTCTTGTGTTTAAGCTTGGATTTTGTTAGTACTTTTATGTTTAGAATCATAACAAGTGTTTAGGTTTTCATTTGGTAAGCTTGAATCATCTTGGTTGGGTTGTTTTTGGATTGAAAAGTGATGTTTATGAGTTTTTTCTTGCTAGAGACTTAACACACGGAATTCTTTCTTCGTAGCGACTTGCTTTACAAATTTGTAGCGAGTTACAGTTTTGGACCTAGCGACTTAGAACTAGCGACTTTCAGTACAAGTAGTGGACTTTCCACCACAGGTAGTGACTTGGAGGTAGCGACTTGGTCTGTAGCGAGTTGCTATTTAGCGACTTGTATCTTTAGCGACTTAAGTAGCGAATTGCTGCCAAAATTTTGCTAGCGACTTGAGGCTTAGCGAGTTACTACTTAGCGACTTGCATTTGTCTAGCGACTTGGGACTTTAGCGACTTGGGAGTGTAGCGAATTAGGTGTTAGCGACTTGGTGCATTTTCTTCTAGCGACTTGGGTGATTGTTTACGGTTCTCTCTTGATTTAGTAAAATCCCGTGAAAGAATCTATTTCCCGGTTTAATCATAGAGTTATAAAATCCCGTATAATCTGTTAACATGTCTACCAACGTTCCTACTATCATCTCCATTGTTGCCGAGGATGTTCAAGCAGCTGGCTCAGATACTCGTCCACCCATGCTTGACAGAACTGACTACGATTCTTGGGCTCAACGAATCAGATTGTACTGCCTTGGAAAGGAAAATGGTGTCAACATTCTCAAATCCATTGATGAAGGACCGTATCGAGTTGAGACGACTAGAGATATACTTGATACTAATGAAGATGGAACTCCTATTTACGGAATGGACAGACCTAAAATGTATGATGAGCTTGATGATAAGAAGAAAAAGAGATTCGATGCAGATATCAGGGCTTCTAACATTGTTCTTCAAGGTCTTCCTAAAGACATCTACAAGCTGATCAATCACAACACCGATGCAAAGGCAGTATGGGATAATGTCAAGATGCTTCTCTCTGGTTCAGAATTAACTATGGAAGACAGAGAATCACAACTATATGACGAATTTGAACACTTCAAGATGAAGCCAGATGAGAGTGTCTATGAGTACTATGTGAGATTTCATAAGTTGGTGAATGACATGAGGAACATCAGAATGACTATGCCTAACATTCAGCTGAACTCAAAATTTGTGAACAACATGAATCCCGAATGGCACAAGTTTGTCACCTCTGTGAAGCTCACTAAAGGATTGAAGAATACAAACTATGAGCAACTCTATGCCTTCCTCCTTCAGAATGAGAGACATGCTATGTTTGAAAAATTGGTTCTCAATCAGTTCAAAACCAACCAGGGAGAGACAAGCTCGTCTAATGACTCAACTGCCTTCTACTCAAACATCGGAATCACAACCAAAGCTTCACAAGTCATACCCTTGGGTAATGGTAATCACAAACTCATTCCTGATCCTATGTTCAAACAAGCTGATGCTGATGCACACGTGGGTAACTTCATTAATCAACTAGCTCTTCTGATTAGTCAAAACATGAATTCTCTCCCACAAACCAACAACAACCTCAGAACAGCATCTAACCCACACAATCAAGCTACTGTTAAAGATGGAAGGATCGTGGCGCAACCAGTTCAGGAAAGACAGTATGATCAGGGAAGAGGTGGAGCTGGTAGAGGTTATGTTGGTAACCAGAATCGAGGAAGGAATGGTAACCAAGGTCAAGCTAAGCCGATCAAATGTTATAACTGTGGTGGTGAGGGACACATTGCAAGAAACTGCACATCTCCAAAGCGTCCACAGAATGCTGATTACTTCAGAGATAAGATGCTGCTTGTACAAGCTCAGGACAATGGTGCTGTTTTGGATGAAGAGGAATTGCTGTTTCTAGCTGAGGGCAATGCCAAGACCTATGATGCAGATGTGGATGAGCAGACTATTTAGGAGATAGGTCACAATCATCAGAATGCCTTTCAAGTCGCTGATTGTGATGCATACGACTCTGATGTGGATGATGGACCTACGGCACACACAATTTTTATGGCTAGCATTTCTCCAATGGTTTCTCCCAAGGTCTCTTCTTCACCACAAGCTGGCCCATCCAAAGACAAACTCATCTCAGAGGTATTAAAACTATACGATGATGCTGATGTGCAACAGATGCATGACAAAGTACAATCAACTAAAACTTTTGAATCAAATGTTGAAAATATGGGTAATATCGATATTGTCCCATATGATCAATACGTGAAACAAAGTGAAAGTGAAGTTGTACCAAGTGATGCATCTTCTGCAGTCAACAATGACTATGTTTTTGATGAATACACTGCATGTGCCCCTGATGATTCTGTAATTTCTGAACTAAATGCCTATAAAGAACGTGTTGCTATTTATGAACAACGTGCAAAATTTGAGTTGACCACTCGTGAGCAGGAAATGGATGACCAAGTGCGTACAGTCATTAGAAAAAGTAATTTTAGAGAAGAAGTATTGAAACAAGAATTAAATTCCTTACAAGAAAAGCTTTCTAAAACTGCTAAGCAAAAACAAGAACTTCAAGAAAATGTGAAAATGCTTAAGCAAGAATTTAATGCAAAGGAATCAAAACTCTTGAAAGATTTTTCTAATCTGAAAACTTTGAAAAACAAACTTGAAAACAAGTTGTACATACAAGGGAACACCATTCAGACTGCTCACATGATCACTAAGCATAGGGTCTTAAGCGATAAGCATAGCATTCCCCTTGTTAAAGAACCAAATCCAGAGGTCATTAAAAGGGCTAGAAATGCTCATAAGGTTCTTTATGATGGCAATGAAATCCTTAAACCTAGACAGAAACCTAGTTGCGTTGAGTGCACTGAGGAAGATAAGAAATCAGATGAAGTCACTAGGGAAAAGATGAACAAAAAATTAGATGATCCTAAATGCAAAGAGAAAAAAGTAATTATCACTCCCCATGACTACAAGAAGGAAAACTGGATTTCCTTGAACATGTTTAAGCCTCAGACATTGTTGACCCCCGAACAAGTTTTCTGGAAAATGGATTTAGATAAGCAGAAAGCTGAAAATATTGTTGAAACGAACCCTCCCCTATGGAAAATGCCTAGAGCGACTGTGTATCCTCCTAATACACCAATGCATCTTGTTCCTAGAACAATTGCCACTAAAAGCAAGACCTTAATTAGCCAATATGTTATATTTCAACTATTTGTTGATTTTGAGAAAACTTGCAAGAAAAGGATCACACCCACTGGTATAACGGAAGGAGAAAGGGGTTTTGAGCAAATGAAAGAATGTTATTTAACTGAGGTCATGCGTTTCTTTAAACTTCTAAAAGATCACTTTGAGAGTCTTAAAAAGGGGATAGAAACTGATATCAAGGGAATGGAAAAGGAATTTGATGCAATGATAGTTGAAGTAAGTGACTATGAGCGTGCACTAAAATATAATGAGATTGAGAGGAAGAACTTGCATACATTAAATGAGACTCTTATTACTGAATATGTTGCTCAAGATATTTTTTTCACTGCTTCAAATTGCTCTATTAATGCTTCCAAATTTCATGAACTATCTGTTGCCCTGTAAGTCTCCCATGATCGTGTCATTGAGCTTGACAAAACTAATTCTAAACTAAACGAGAAAATTGAACTGGATGATCACGACAATTTGGTTAAACATTTTTCTAAACTAGAAGTTGAGCATTTTAATTTACAACTAAAATATCAACATCTTAAAGAAAATGTCAAAACTTTAAATATCAAGACATCCTCAGATGCTCCAAAGTTTGATGCAGTTTTTCAAATTAACAAACGTGATGAACAAATTCAAGCTCAGTGCAACACGATCAGAAAGTTGAAAGCCCAAATCTCTCAATTAAAGGGTCAAACAAACAATATGACAGGCTCCCAAATGCCTCCTCCTTTAGATTCTCAGAATTCTCAAACGTTTCATCTTCAAAACTTAGTAAATGCATTACAAAAGGAAAACGAAAGTTTTCTAGAAGAAAATGAAAAGGTTAAACGTCATTTCAATGAGTTATTTGAATCAATAAAGGTCACTCGTAACAAAACTAACGAACAAATAGCTTCATTGCAAAAGGAAATTGAGAATCTGAAGAGTCAGGTAAAAGGGAAAATGCCAATGACCAATGGGGAGAATGGTGTATCAAAGGTTCACTCTTGTAATAAATATGCTTTGTCTGTGAAATATGTCCCTCCTCATCTGAGGAACAACAAACTTGCTGTTCAAACATACTTCTCATCCCTTAAGGATCGCCTAGAATGTCTGCGAGAGTTGTTGAAGAGGATAAGTTAGAGAAACCTCATGATAATGCAATTGGACATGCATGCTTATATGCCAAACGATCTCAAGAAATCTTAGAATGCTTGATCACAATATGCCCAAAGTCATTAGGTGAGAGAGTTAATCCTTTGATTCCATGTTCGATGCCTATAGCCAAGTCTGATATTCATTCGATGCCCAATATCTTGAATATGAACCCTAGTGTGCCTGTAAGTAGTTTAGATTTCAGATCTGTCAATGCTATGAAAGAGAACTCAAGTGTGCCTTCTAGGAGTACAGACCCCAGCACATCTAAACAGGTGATGCAAAGAGTTGTAAAACCCACTAATGTTCCCATTCCCTCTACAGGAGTAATCAGTGACATTAAAGGGAGCAGGTCAAAGTCTCAAAACAATACAAGGAATGACAGGACCTCGCAAGCTAAGAATGTGCACTGGAAAAGAGTAGAAGAACAATCTAGGAACATTAAGCTTGAATCGAATAAAATGAATCGTGTTGATTCTAGTATTAGCCATAGGCGTACTGTAATTAATTCGAATTCTGATACTATTTGCAAACCTTGTACTGATGTCTGCTTGAATTCTGTTTCTAATCATGAATGTGGTGTTAATGTTTTGCCTAATGATGATAATGGTCCAGTTAATGTTGCTTATGTTCATGCTAAAAAGGCAAAAAGGCAAAAACGAAAGAGAGTTAGAAAACAGTGGAAACCCACAGGAAGAACATTTAGTAAGATAGGCTATTATTGGATACCTGTTGGTCATAAGAATAATCAGACAATGCCCACTAGAAAATGGATACCTACTGGTAGAACTATTCCCATAAGAAGTGAGCACACTGTGAACAGGGCTAATACGGACACTATTACTGCATCTATTCACAATGAATCCAGTGCCTTAATTTCTGATATGAATGCTCCTTTCTCTGATGTGGGTGTTCCAACCATTGTTACTAACCAAATGGAACCCATTCTTGCATGGGGATCCCAATTATCCAGTTATCCATTCTTGTCTGTGTTCAACTGCAGATCGTTCAAATCGTTCTGTGGTACCTGGACTCAGGCTGTTCTAAGCATATGACTGGAGACCGGTCGCGGCTCATGAACTTCGTGAGCAAATTCATCGGGACTGTTAGATTCGGTAATGATCATTTCGGTGCAATCATGGGTTATGGAGATTACGTTGTTGGTGATAGTGTCATCTCTAGAGTATACTATGTGGAAGGTCTGGGTCATAATCTGTTCTCTGTTGGTCAATTCTGTGACTCTGATCTAGAAGTAGCCTTCAGAAAACATAACTGCTTTGTTAGAGATCTTAATGGTAAGGAACTGTTAAAAGGAACTCGTGGCTCAAATCTTTACACCATCTCTATCGATGACATGATGAAGTCATCTCCAATCTTCTTGTTATCAAAGGCTTCTAAAACAAAGTCATGGCTATGGCATCGTCGTCTCAATCACCTGAACTTCAGCACCATCAATGATCTCACCATAAAGGACTTAGTTGTAGGTTTACCTAGACTCAAGTACGAAAAGGATCATCTTTGTTCAGCATGTCAATTGGGAAAAAGCAAGAAGTATGCCCATAAACCCAAACCTACTAACTCTGTCACAGAAGTTCTTCATATGATTCATATGGATTTATGTGGACCAATGAGGGTGCAGAATATCTTTGGGAAGAAATATGTGTTAGTTGTGGTTGATGATTACTCTAGATTCACCTGGGTCAAGTTCTTAAGGACAAAGGATGAAACTCCTGATATCATCATCAAACTCATCAAACAGCTGCAGGTTCGACTTAACAAAACCGTCAGAATTATCAGAACAGACAATGGAACTGAGTTTGTCAACAAACAACTTAGTGAATTCTATGAAAGCGTTGGAATCAGCCATCAAAGAAGTGTTCCACGAACTCCTCAACAGAACGGTGTAGTTGAAAGACGAAATCGAACTCTTGTTGAAGCCGCTAGAACAATGATGATTTACTCAAAGGTTCCAATGTTTCTCTGGGCTGAAGCAATTGCCACTGCATGCTACACACAAAATCGTTCCCTGATTCACACTATTCATGGAAAAACTCTATATGAACTTGTCCACAACAGAAAACCTAATCTCTCTTTCCTTCGTGTGTTTGGTGCATTGTGTTATCCAACTAATGAGGGTCAAGACTTAGGCAAACTTAGGGCTAAAGCTGACATTGGAGTATTTGTAGGATATGCACCAAACAAAAAGGGATACCGAATCTACAACAAAAGAACCCGAAATATCATGGAAACAATTCACGTTACGTTTGATGAGCTGACCAGTCAAATGGCTCCTGGACACTCTAGCTCAGGACCCGCACTTCAAAACAGTCCTATTGGTTCATCCCTTGTTCCAAACTCCTCTCAAGAAACTCCATATGTACCTCCATCTGAAGATGATTTAAAGAAATTGTTTGATCCTATGTTTGATGAACTGTATGATTCAAGTACTAGTGAGGTGTTGATCCCTACAACAGAGGATGCTCATATTCCTGTGAATTAAATCAATCCCTCGGTCTCAATATCGTTAAGTCAAGAAGCGCCTACTGCTGATCCTTCCGTCTCATCAACAAATCATCATTCTTCAAATGTACATCATGGAACTGTTTCTGGCATCAATGATGAAGTTAATCCCTTTGCTACTCCTGAAGATGCTCCATTTGAAAACATATTTGCCCCTGAATCATCATCAGAACCATCTTCTTCAGGAGACATCGACTCAGCTACCTCAGTCCCTCAACAACTGCCACATGAACACCTCAGAAAATGGACTCACGATCATCCTTTAGACAACATCATTGGAAATCCCTCTCGTCCTGTATCAACACAGAAACAACTTGCAACCGATGCCTTATGGTGCTTCTTCAACTCCGTACTATCTAAGATCGAACCAAAAGATGTTAGAACCGCCATGAATGAAGATAGCTGGTTCAATGCCATGCAAGATGAAATTCATGAGTTTGATCGACTTGATGTATGGGAGTTAGTACCTGCTCCAGACTGTGCTATGATTATTGCTCTTAAATGGATCTTCAAAGTGAAACTTGATGAGCATGGTGATGTGTTAAAGAACAAGGCTCGATTAGTTGCTAAAGGATACCGTCAAGAGGAGGGTATTGACTTTGAAGAATCTTTTGCTCCAGTTGCTCGAATCGAGGCAATCAGAATCTTTCTGGCTAATGCTGCTAGTAAGAACATGGTAGTCTATCAGATGGATGTTAAGACAACATTTCTGAACGGAGACCAAGAAGTCGTTTACGTCAGCCAACCTGAAGGATTTGTGAATCAAGAGCATCCTACTCACGTTTATCGTTTGAAGAAGGCTCTTTACGGTTTAAAGCAAGCTCCAAGGGCATGGTATGATACACTGTCAAAGTTTCTTCTATCTACCGGTTTTAGCAAAGGAGCAGTTGATCCTACACTGTTCACCAGGAAGTCAGACAAACATTTAATTCATGTTCAAATTTATATTGATGATATTATTTTTGCCTCGACAGACCCAATGGAATGTGATCGTTTTTCTAATGAAATGAGTTCAAAGTTTCAAATGTCAATGATGGGACAAATGACATTTTTCTTGGGATTACAAATTTCACAAAGTCCTAGAGGCATTTTCATAAATCAATCTAAATATGCAACAGAGATCTTAAAGAAATTTGGATTTGATTCAAGTGACCCTGTTGACACCCCCATGATTGATCGAACCAAACTAGATGAGGACCACTCAGGGATCATGATTGACCAAACGATATATCGTAGTATGATTGGATCCCTGATGTACCTCACTGCTAGTAGACCAGACATCTTGTTCGTTGTGTGCATGTGTGCTAGATACCAGGCTAAGCCTACTAAAAGGCACCTTGAAGCAGTTAAACGGGTCTTTCGGTATCTCCAAGGAACCATCAATATGGGTCTTTGGTACCCGAAGGACACCGGTATGTCACTAACGGCCTATGCAGATGCTGATCATGCAGGTTGTCAAGATACACGTCGAAGTACGTCTGGAGGTGCTCAGTTTTTGGGTGATAAGCTTGTGAGCTGGTCTTCAATGAAGCAAATGAGTACTTCTATTTCCTCTACAGAGGCTGAATACATAGCCATGTCATCCTGTTATGCTCAAATCTTATGGATGAGATCTCAATTATCTGACTATGGCTTTGAATTCAACAAAATCCCTTTGTACTGTGATAATAAAACTGCTATTGCTCTCTCATGCAACAACGTTCAACACTCAAGAGCAAAGCATATCGACATTCGACATCATTTCATCAGGGAACAAGTGGAAAAAGGTGTGGTGGAACTCTATTTTGTGAGGTCTGAATATCAGTTAGCCGACATCTTCACCAAAGCTCTTCCAAGAGAACGTTTTGAGTTTTTTCTTCCACGTCTTGGCTTAAAAAGCCTTCAACCAGAAACACTTAAACGTCTTCAGGAAGAAGACGAGGAGTAAAGGTCTATCTTCATCTGTCTCTTGTATATATCTTTTCGAAAAACAAAATACAAAAATACAAAACTTTCAAAATCCATAAAAATTTGAAAAATTCGAAAAAAAAAAAAAAAAAAATCTTCAAAAAATATTGTCATTTTGTCATGTTTCTCTTGATTCGATCATATCTACGGTCTTGTTGTTGTCATTCAAAGAATGACACTGGACTTTAGATATTGTTCGAATTTTTATTCAAAAAAAAAAAAAAAAAAAAAAAAAAAGAAAAAAAAAATTTTGAGAGAAAGAGAAACATATGGTTTATTGTCATTTTCAGGCAATAACCCGGTTTTAAAAAGAAAGAACAGAGCCATACTTTATCATGTTTTCAAAATTCAATGCTCTGATTCTATAACCATTTATCTGCTGAAAACTAACTGCTTTGAAAAATAACTCGGTCTCTATTTTTGATAATCAACAGGACTTATTTGTCAAAATCTCTATTTCTCAATCAACAACCTATGTCATTGATTGAGGTGGAGAATGATTTCAATCAAATTAAAAAGTTATTTGGCATTAAATTGTTTTCAAAAGATGTACATGCATGTTTTATCAATGGAGTTTAAAGTCTTAAAATCCGATCCTTATCAGTTAAAACGCTTTCATAATCAAGTCACAATTCTCCTTAAAAGCTTTCAAAATCAATTTAAATCTATAAGAGATCACAAATCTTAAATGATTTGATACTTGTGACCGGGGGAGAATGTGTGATTTAAATTGGATTTATACTGATAAATTGGTAAATGGCTTTATAAGGATGTACATGTTATCCTTCTCACATGTGCCAAACGATTTTAAATTTACTTGCACATGTTGAGGGGGAGCATATATCGTTAACCTATATGTGTTGAAACGTGATCATTTTTCTCGATGTGCAGGTTTCCTCTATTATGTGCAAAACTCTTTTCAATCTTAGATGCACATATTGAGGGGAAGCAAAATCATGAAAACCTCATCCTTCCCCAAAATGCTCTATCTACTTGATTTGATGTGGGAAGTGATGTTGATATAGTTTAGAAAATGGTAATCAAAGAAGTTAATTCTTTCTCTTGCTTCCGTGTGCAAAACATTTTCAAATACTTGATGCACATGTTGAGGGGGAGTTCTCGTTCTAAATATATCAAAAACAATTCAGGTACAAAATGCTTTGATAATATATCACAAGTATCTGAATTGATTTTCAAATGGTTTTCAATTGAGTCCATATGGCAGATGATAAGGTTAGGTATTTGTTCCCATGATCCACCAGAACCGGAGGGATCTACCCAGGGACTATCCACTAGTTAGTGTAGAGTTCTTAGGTATGATGATAAAAGGAGAAAAGTGAGATATGGGAAGAGTGCGGACTGAGACAGAGCAAGAACTAGAACAAACCTAACAAGGTTCTTGCTATGAAGTCTCGGTAAGCACTGAAGGGGTTGAAGAATTAAAAAGAATTGAATGAGAAAAGGGTGAAAACAAATAGCCCTCCATTTATTCAACCTTAGGGCAGAAACCGGGTTCAATTCATATGCTACTGATGGTAACATCGGTATTGAAGACAAGACGTCATGGACCCAGTGACGCACTACACTTCAACTTTCCAAACCACTCAAGTTCCTCTTAAAAGGACTTGTTTCATTCTCACGGGGAACCGGCATTATCTATCGACTTTCTCTTAGAGATAGTTGATACTGAAGAAGGAGACCCTCTCCTTAGTCTCCGGCACAGGATCCAAATATGCACAAAATTGAGTCTAGAGCCTCGAGATCATCAATCAATCTCATTAGGACACTTTCAATAAAGACTCTCTGCTTCACACAATGTGGAAAGAGAGATTATATCTTGAGTCCTACGCATTATCCTTGTGGTATTGCCAGAACATCTGAGTGATGTGTTTACATATTCACAATGAAGATGGAAAGCCTTCTGGAGCCAACATCAAACAAGCTCCTGGTAGGTGGCATGTGAGATCTAGTATATAGATCAACCATGTGACAACTGAACAGAAACAATGGGGCGATTCAACCTCTTGAATCAATCCTGGTTCAGGTTATGGATTGACGGATACCTTTGAAAAACCGGTCTTTGTGCTTAACAACTCTTTTCCTTAGCACATCGACCGTGTACTCTTTTTTCAAACCAAAAGGTGTTTTTATGATTGATAATTGATTTTCAATAAAAACCTTCGGTGTATTGCAAAAACAATTTCTATTGAGCAATACACGATTGTTTTTCAAATCTCTTTTCATCAATCAGTGGACTTAAAATTCGCTGGTTCACTCACTCCGTGTTGTCTTCTTTGAGATGTTCCGGTTTGAGAACAGCTAGAGTAGCTGCGAAACCCTGTCAAGGAAATTCTTCGGAATTATACCTGATCACAGGCAGTACATGTACTGATCAACGGGGAACCGTGGGCCGTGTACCTCAATTCAACGAAAGTGATCAAAGACACTTTCGTGCGATTTATTGCTAACTGTTGTATGCAGGTACGCCCGACGTTTGCAGCTGATCAGAATGAAGCGGTCAATCCATAGCCGCATGCTCACTTAACACATTCAAATCAAAAGAAATCATGATTAGTGCATCAATGACTCTGATATTTTCACTCCATGCTTCTGCTACGCTGCTGCCAATATCTTGAATCAACGAAAGCTTCTGCTACTCTGATGTGAAAATATCATGATCCAGAATGTGAGCATGTCGGTCCTAAAGTCACAACATCAAATAATTCTAACACCACAATGGATGTCTCAGAGATTTTTTTGATGATCTCAAAAGCTGGCTCATTATTATTATCACGAGGATCAGTAAAAGACCTCCACTTGGAGTAACCAAACATGTAATGCGAAGAATCAATGACTACGAGCTTAGGAGCAAAGTACTACATCAAGAATGCAAGAACAATTGTTAATGTAATATCTATCTGTATTCAATGTAATTTTAGTACATGATTGAGGTGACCTCCCTTAGGGGGAGATTATTAGGAATTAGAAATTCAAGTATATGTAATGATGAGTGCTTATTCACTCATCATTTTTGGTCAAATCTGAACTGCAAAACATCTAAAAACACTCTGAAATGCATCAAAATACTGAAAATATCTCAAAATTATGTTTTATATGTTTCAGATGCAAAATTATTGAAAACAAATGAAAAACGAACAAAGTTTGCATAATTGGCAGTTTCAGTCCCCCAACTTTTAAAAATGGCAACTTTAGTCCCTGGAATTTCAAAGAATGACAGAATTCACCCCTGGACATTTTAAATTGGAAAATAAACATTTTTAGTCCTTTGGTAATTCTTACTTGTCAAAATTGGTCATTTGGATAATTTCTGGAAAATTACAATTTCAGTCCTTCGAGTTTAAAAAATCACAGAAATGGTCCTCAACTTGTTTGAGATTCACAAGTTTGACCCTTGGATCAATTTTCAGAAATACATGAGTGGTCCTTGGATTTTTGGATTTTACACCTTTGGTCCCTAAAATACACATTGGGCCCAAAAACCTTTACACCTTAAACAAAACCCAACTCCAATCCTAACCCGGTCAAGCCATTAGCCCAAGTCAAACCCAATCCAAACCCGGTCAACTGTTAATACCCTGCCCCCTGTCTTCCCCATTTTCCCGCCCACACAAACCCAAGAAACACAGAGAACCCTAGATACCCTAGTTTCCTCTTTTCCTTCTCCCCAAACACTCCACCTCCAAACTCCCTATTACCCAGAATCATCAAAACCCAAAACCTCCTTCATCTCTTTTACCCAAATAATCCCAACTCCCAAACCCACAAATCTTTTCCCTCCCCCTTTTCCACTGCCACCATGGCAATCCAAGTCTAAAAGCACCCATCAATGGCTCAGATTGCTCTTCAATGGTACCTACTTAATTGATGGTGTAGATTGGTTCAAAGAAGCACAAGTTTGGTTTTGGCTTGACTGCCCTCACACAAGAAACACAAGAAGAGATGAAGACTTGAAGACCCAAGTATCTTAGTAGTAGTATAAATAGGACCTGATTGTAGCCATGAAAGGCACCCCTAGTTTTAATTTTAAATCAGTCTTAGTTTTTTTTATTTGTAATCTGTTTTTATTTAATGAAGAATCCCTTTTGATAAATCCTTTTTTTTAGTGCTTTAATTCTTGTATTAGTTATCAGTTAAAAGTTTATCAAAGGAATCCAAGCCAGTTTCAAAAAAAAAAGAAAAAAAAAGAAGAAATTTGGGGTCAAAACCCTTTGCATCAGGGGTGTTTGTTTTAAGGTAGAAAAGGGTCAAAAACAAGCTTCTTACCCGTTTGACCCTTAAAGTCAAACCATTGTTAGGCCTAATAGTTAGGTTCATAAGTGTTGAAGTTAATTCTAAAAGTTTGTGATAATCTGTTGAAAGAAAAAAAAAAAAAAAAAAAAAGAAGGAAAGAATTCTGTTTTTTTTTTACCATAACAGCAGCCACCACTGTTGTTTGAGACTTTGTTTTTAAGCTTATTTGAAGCTCAACATTAGCCTCTTTTGGTTCTTTTTAGTGCTTATGTTTCGTGTTCAGTATTTGGTACCATTTATTCACACTTTAACTCTTTCTAGCCTAGTGCAAATTGGTGTCCAAAACTGAGTTTCACAAAGATTTCAAAAGTTGAAACAGCATGTTTTTTTTGTTCAAGGAATGCTGATAACAGCTTATTTATAAGCTGTTACAGTGAAGTTCTTGGTCCCAAATCAGCTTTTATGTAAAGCTACTTGTACTAACTCTACCTTTGCAGCTTATCTTAGCTCTGGAAGTTCATCATTCAGCGTAAAAATAAGCGTCAAAGTGGCCACTAAGGCTGTTTTGCAGACCTGCAATCACCAGCTCAGGTCACACCATTTTTCATTGTCTTAACAGTAGTTTTCCAGCTTATTTAGGGACTTGGATAGTTGTTTCTAGGTAACTTGGCTGTAGAAGCTTAATTCAGTTTTCCCCTCTAGCTTATCTAGTGCGTTTGGATAGTTCTCTTTTAGCCTGCAATTTCAGTTAGGACACCCCCATTAGTTAGCTTATTCCAAACTGCTTGTGTCTCCCCTAGATTAGTTTATTTAGCCAACTGATCTCCCATCTTGCAGCTTATTTTCTTTTTGGTTTAGCTTTCGTAATTGCTTATTCGTCTCTTGATACAACTGCTTGTCATTGCTTTACTTGGGCTTAACAGTAGCTAAGGGTGTGTTTGGTTTGGAATCTGTCAAAAAGAAGAAGAAAAAAAGAAGAGTTGTTTGGTTTATTTGGTTAACTGTTGGAAATAAGCAGTTCCAACTGCTTATTCTGTAGCTAATTTACAAAAAGTTTTCACAAAACTTTTATACTTTGATTGCTTCCTCAGTTTCCAAGAAGCAGATTTGAAAATAAAAAGGGTTTCAAAAAAACTGGCATGGTGGGACTCGAACCCACGCCATCCAGCTCACACACAACACCTCTACCATTTGCCCTTGGGACTTGTCTCATTAAAATGTTGCACACTTAAATACTTAAGGTCAATTGGCAGTTTGTACTAATAAGCTCTTTTAAGCTTATTTCCAGCTTATTTCATAAAGCAACCCACTGATTTCTTATTTTTCTTATAAGTAGCATAACTTAAAGTACTTTTTGTGAATTTTTCAGATTTTTCAAAAGTAGTTTAGTATTTTTAATCATTTAATTAGATTAAAATAGATTTTAATTCGTAGTAATTATTTTAAAAGTCGAAAAAATACCCGGCTTTTTCCTAAAATTATTTTTAGTCAAATAGAACCTAGAAAAATTGATTTCACACCCGTAGCCCTTAAATTGCAAAACTTTTACGTTTATGGCTCGGGTTGTTTGCCGGATTTTACGTTTTTACGTTTTAGCACCCTAGGACTTAGTGTAGCTTCGTTTTATCATTCCTTAGGCTTAGTGATAGTTTATTTTTAGTTTATTAGGGTTCCCTTGCCTTAATTACCTTCCCGTTCATTAATTTGTAGAATTCGTAATCAAATCCAAAATCATTAAAAACCAATTCAAGTTCAAATCACGAAACTCAACGAATCCTTCCATTCACACCTCGTTGGGACACGACCCGGGAAATCACTTTTCCGGTATCACTTTTATCACACCCGTGAGATTTGATACGTTGACCTTTTTCCTAAAGGGTTAATTTGTCGAATTTTACGATTAATTTGATATATATTGATATTGTGTTTTTCGCCACTCACTTCACAACGAATCAAATTTTGGCGCCGCTGCCGGGGAGGTGTGTTGCGACAATATCGTGAAGTTTTTGCGATTAATGACTTGAAGAACCTTCCTCGTGAAGTTATTGTTTTTATAAAAATACAAAATACAAAAATAATTTTCTTTTCTTTGTATATATATGTAAAAGATTAAAAATACAAAAAGATTTTCCTTGTTGTTTTAAATAAATAGAAGACACAATCAATATAACATTCTCAACTGAGGTGTTATCATTATAAGTTCCCGAACAAAAGATTTAAAACTTGCCTTTGTGTCGCTCGTGTTTTGGTTTACTTTTATCGGTTTAACAAACTGTGTGGGGGGTATAAGGACGGCCTGACATTAAATTACGGCTGAAAAGAGACGGGTTTTTAATAAGCTTCGCGCTGACCTACAAAGTCTCTCCGCTCCTTTGTGCGTTTTACTTATAGAAGTGATCATTTCACGTGGGATTATTGGTTTAAGTTCACTGTCGTTTTGCCTCGATATTGTTTTAATTGGATTTGTTATTATAAAACCCAAAAAGATTCTTCTTTCCCCATTTTCATAATTCTCTTGTTTCCTCAAGTTACGTCTAGTGCATGCGCACTCGTTCTTCTAGATCATTGAGCCCTTTTCGTGATCTAGTAGAAATTCCTAGAAGCCGTTCTCATAGACGTGCTGCCCGAATAGTCAAACCCGAGATTCGTACTATTCCACACAACAATATGGCAGACGAACGAACTATGGCGGAAATGCTCCAGGCACCCACCGAGGGTTATGGAGATGCCATCGTTTTACCACCAATCAATTCTGATCACTTTGAATTGAAGACGCATTTGATCCAACTTGTGTCTACAAATCAATTCCACGGGTTTGATCGAGAAGACCCGTATGCACACATCCGTTGGTTTAACAAGTTGACCTCAACTATCAATTACAAGGATGTGCCACAAAAAGTGATCAAACTGATGCTCTTTCCGTTCTCACTTGAGGGGGCAGCCCGGATTTGGCTGGAAAAAGAACCCCCTCGATCCATCGAAACTTGGGAGGATCTTGTTCAAAAGTTTGTCAATTATTTCTTTCCTCCATCAAAGACGACTAATCTTAAAAATGAAATTTCTGGATTTCGTCAAAACTTCGATGAAAACTTTGGAGAGGCATGGGAGAGATTCAAAGATCTCCTCAGGAAATGCCCCCATCATGAATTCACGGAGCTTCAACAAGTTAATATCTTTTATAATGGGTTGAACGGTAACGATCAAGATTCTTTGAACGCAGCCGCCGGTGGCAATATCTTGAATCGTAAGCCTAAAGATGTGATTGAGATTTGCGAAATAAAATCAAAAGTTCCTATTTCTCGCAATAAAGTCAATATTCCGAACACTCCTGCTTCTTCATCCGGTAACTCTTCCGAGTTAGCCGCTCCGTTAGCCGCTCTAACGGATGTCATCTGTTGCATGATGAAAGAGGTAAAGGAAATCAAAAGCGAAATTCTTAAACCGGAACCAATCAAAGCCGTGAACAAGGTGTGTGAAACTTGTAGTGGTCCACACGCGTATTATGATTGTCCAGCAACCGATGCTTCTTTTTACCAAGCTCCCGTAGCTTCTGTAAACCACAATCAATACCGACCACAAGCTGATCCTCAATACCGTGCACCTAGCGGTATGACACCACCTGGTTTTCCTCCTGTGCAAAACCATGGCAATCTGAATCGTTTTGTTCCAAATCAAGGACAAAATTTCAATAACTCTCAAAATTTCAATCAGAACCGGAACAATTTCAACCAACCATATCAAGCTCCAAATCAGCAAAGTTATCAACAACCTTCTCAAGCTCCCATACCAAATGACTTCATGAAAATTACTGAGTCAAGCATACGTTCAATGCAAACTCAGATCAATAACATGAGAGTTGAGCTAAAAAAGGAAATTGATACCACAATGTCTCGGCAGACAAATGAGTTGAAGAATATGATGAGCAGTTTCATGAACATGAATATGAACAAAGCTTCGTCATCTTCTGGAGGACTCCCAAGCAATACTATTCCAAATCCAAATGCCGAGTTGAAAGCCGTCACCACTCGTAGTGGTAAGACGCACAATGGACCTTCGACTCCAATGCCTCCTCCACCAGGAGCAATGAGTCAAGTTACCAAGGATACAACGGACAAGGTGCATTTCTCAAGCCCACGAAGTACCGCACACGTCCCACCTTCGGTAGTCCAAGCTTTAAGTCCGGAACCCGAAGTTCCGAAGACAAATTCTGAGCCAGAAATGACTTCCGTCCCGGCTCAAAAGTCTAGTCAGCTTCCTTACCCATCAAGATTGCATGATGAGAAGCTCAAAGACAAAACCAAAGAGCAAATGGAAAATTTTTTCCAAATTTTCAATGAACTACACTTTGATATAAGCTTCGTTGATGCTCTCGTTCTAATGCCCAAATTTGCATCCACGCTTAAAGGCTTGCTGAGCAACAAAGATAAGTTGTCTGAGATGGCTAAAACCCCTCTCAATGAGCAATGCTCAGCAGTCATTCTCAAAAAGCTTCCCAAAAAGCTTGAAGACCCCGGCAGGTTTTTAATCCCGTGTGATTTCTTGGGGATGGTTCAATGCTCCGCCTTGGCCGATCTTGGCGCTAGCATTAACCTCATGCCACTCTCAGTATGGAAGAAACTGTCTCTTCCTAAACTTACATCCACTTGTATGACACTCGAGCTAGCGGACCGTACCCAAACTCGTCCACTTGGGATAGCCGAGGATGTCGTGGTGAAAGTAGGAAAGTTTCACTTTCCTACTGACTTTGTTGTAGTAGACTTTAATGCAGATCCTAGAGTTCCCCTCATCTTAGGGAGAGCTTTCTTGAGAACGAGCCGTGCTCTAATCGATGTATTTGCTGAAGAGTTGACCATACGGGTTGACAACGAGGAACTCACGTTTAATATCAACCAGAACTCCAAACCTCTATACAAACATAGTGTTGCCACAATTGATCAAAAATCTGAAAGAATCAATGCAACACTCTCAAATTTCACGGTTAAAAGGAGTCACCAAAAACATGCTGAGCTAAAAGCTTTGAAAATCAACCCTGGTTCAAACAAATGGTTTGAAAGTTGTACCAAGGAAGTCACGAGTGTTCTTGATGATGATGATCTAGAATCGGAGACTTTATCGGAAGTGGTGGAAATTGCTAGCTCTAAGAGCACACCACTTGTCCCACCTCCGGAATCAGTTTATCGTATTGAGTTTGTTAACTCTGTGAATGAAACCAAACTCTCTTCGGTTTCATCTGGATTGGATGATGATGTTTGTGATCCAATGGGAGACATTCTTCCCATTGAGGAATTGATCAACAATGATCCATCATCCCCTAGTCTTATTATTTCCGACTCTTCCATCCCTTCTCTCACTCCGGATGAGGAAGATGACAACTTTTGGAATGAAGTCGATGCCTTTCTTAGTGATGAGTCGATTCCAACAGGAATTGATAATACTTACTTTGATTCGGAGGGAGACATCCTTTTTCTGGAAAATCTGTTGATTGAAGAACCGTTTCCATCCCTCCCTACCGGAAATTCTGTTGACAATCACCACACAAACTTCAAGACTAAGCTTAAAAATGTCAAAAATGGTGATTTGCTTTTTACTGATGAGGAATGGACTTGCACTCTCATGCACATCTTTATTCCATTCTTCACTGATGGTCTGGTTGCTCTTTCCCTTTTCTCTTTCGGGAATGAGGACACCATCTTTGACCCCGGTATCATCCTTTATAGTTTCTACTATTAACAATACCGCGGTTGTATCTCGCCGGTGTGGAACTTTCTGATGTTCATATGTTTATTAACACTGTGAACGAAAGTCCGATCGAGATTGGTTTTCCACGTTGCTTCCCCAAGAACAAATGAATACGGGGTCGAGTCAAGCTAGCGACTCGGGAATCAAAAACAGTAGCACACTATATGGGTTTTCACCCGTATTTCTGACTTCTTTCTACTTTCTACCACCCTAGTGCGGGGGAGTTGCCCCCCGCTGTTGTATATAGAGTTTTTTTTTAAAAAAAAAAAAAAAAAAACAAATAATGGCCGTAGTATTTCCCTTTACGTTCTCAGTTTTGGCATAACCGCCAGTACTTTGAATATTGAGGGCAATATTCATTTCTAGTGTGGGGGGGGGGGGAATTCTCACGAATTTTATCATATGTATTACCATCTTATTCCCCATTTTTGGCCAAATTTTTTTTATGGTTATCAGTCCACCATGTCTAATAAATAAAAGGATTGGCTAATCCAGGAGCAAACGGCTCTTGGTAAAGATTTATCAAATCCGTTGACGGCTTGCAATTTGCCCAAAATTTTATGGTGTTCAGCTCACCATATCTTTAATTAGTGAAGAGTTGGCTAGCCCGCAAGTTTATGGCTTGTGGTAAAGGCAGTGGAAAAACCATAATTGGTAATCAGCTCACCAAAGATAATATTGATAATTTATCTAAGAGTTGGCTAGTCCAGAAGCAAACGGCTTCTGGTAAAGACAAATCAAAACCGTTGAAAGCTGGTGGTTTGCTCAAAATCATATGGTTATCAGTGTACCATAGTTCTTACTTGAACTAAAACATTTGGCTACTCCAGAAGTAATGGCTTTTGGTAAAGAGATTCAAATCCATTAAGTTTTCTCAAAAGATTGCTAGGGACTAGCAATGTTTTAGTGTGGGGGATTTGATGAGTGCTTATTCACTCATCATTTTTGGTCAAATCTGAACTGCAAAACATCTAAAAACACTCTGAAATGCATCAAAATACTGAAAATATCTCAAAATTGTGTTTTATATGTTTCAGATGCAAAATTATTGAAAACAAATGAAAAACGAACAAAGTTTGCATAATTGGCAGTTTCAGTCCCCCAACTTTTAAAAATGGCAACTTTAGTCCCTGGAATTTCAAAGAATGACAGAATTCACCCCTGGACATTTTAAATTGGAAAATAAACATTTTTAGTCCTTTGGTAATTCTTACTTGTCAAAATTGGTCATTTGGATAATTTCTGGAAAATTACAATTTCAGTCCTTCGAGTTTAAAAAATGACAGAAATGGTCCTCAACTTATTTGATATTCACAAGTTTGACCCTTGGATCAATTTTCAGAAATACATGAGTGGTCCTTGGATTTTTGGATTTTACACCTTTGGTCCCTAAAATACACATTGGGCCCAAAAACCTTTACACCTTAAAACAAAACCCAACTCCAATCCTAACCCGGTCAAGCCATTAGCCCAAGTCAAACCCAATCCAAACCCGGTCAACTGTTAATACCTTGCCCCCTGTCTTCCCCATTTTCCCGCCCACACAAACCCAAGAAACACAGAGAACCCTAGATACCCTAGTTTCCTCTTTTCCTTCTCCCCAAACACTCCACCTCCAAACTCCCTATTACCCAGAATCATCAAAACCCAAAACCTCCTTCATCTCTTTTACCCAAATAATCCCAACTCCCAAACCCACAAATCTTTTCCCTCCCCCTTTTCCACTGCCACCATGGCAATCCAAGTCTAAAAGCACCCATCAATGGCTCAGATTGCTCTTCAATGGTACCTACTTAATTGATGGTGTAGATTGGTTCAAAGAAGCACAAGTTTGGTTTTGGCTTGACTGCCCTCACACAAGAAACACAAGAAGAGATGAAGACTTGAAGACCCAAGTATCTTAGTAGTAGTATAAATAGGACCTGATTGTAGCCATGAAAGGCACCCCTAGTTTTAATTTTAAATCAGTCTTAGTTTTTTTTATTTGTAATCTGTTTTTATTTAATGAAGAATCCCTTTTGATAAATCCTTTTTTTTTAGTGCTTTAATTCTTGTATTAGTTATCAGTTAAAAGTTTATCAAAGGAATCCAAGTCAGTTTCAAAAAAAAAAAAAAAAAAAAGAAGAAATTTGGGGTCAAAACCCTTTGCATCAGGGGTGTTTGTTTTAAGGTAGAAAAGGGTCAAAAACAAGCTTCTTACCCGTTTGACCCTTAAAGTCAAACCATTGTTAGGCCTAATAGTTAGGTTCATAAGTGTTGAAGTTAATTCTAAAAGTTTGTGATAATCTGTTGAAAGAAAAAAAAAAAAAAAAAAAAAAAAAAAAAAAAAAAAAGGAAAGAATTCTGTTTTCTTTTTACCATAACAGCAGCCACCACCGTTGTTTGAGACTTTGTTTTTAAGCTTATTTGAAGCTCAACATTAGCCTCTTTTGGTTCTTTTTAGTGCTTATGTTTCGTGTTCAGTATTTGGTACCATTTATTCACACTTTAACTCTTTCTAGCCTAGTGCAAATTGGTGTCCAAAACTGAGTTTCACAAAGATGTCAAAAGTTGAAACAGCATGTTTTTTTTGTTCAAGGAATGCTGATAACAGCTTATTTATAAGCTGTTACAGTGAAGTTCTTGGTCCCAAATCAGCTTTTATGTAAAGCTACTTGTACTAACTCTACCTTTGCAGCTTATCTTAGCTCTGGAAGTTCATCATTCAGCGTAAAAATAAACGTCAAAGTGGCCACTAAGGCTGTTTTGCAGACCTGCAATCACCAGCTCAGGTCACACCATTTTTCATTGTCTTAACAGTAGTTTTCCAGCTTATTTAGGGACTTGGATAGTAGTTTTTAGGTAACTTGGCTGTAGAAGCTTAATTCAGTTTTCCCCTCTAGCTTATCTAGTGCGTTTGGATAGTTCTCTTTTAGCCTGCAATTTCAGTTAGAACACCCCCATTAGTTAGCTTATTCTAAACTGCTTGTGTCTCCCCTAGATTAGTTTATTTAGCCAACTGATCTCCCATCTTGCAGCTTATTTTCTTTTTGGTTTAGCTTTCGTAATTGCTTATTCGTCTCTTGATACAACTGCTTGTCATTGCTTTACTTGGGCTTAACAGTAGCTAAGGGTGTGTTTGGTTTGGAATCTGTCAAAAAGAAGAAGAAAAAAAGAAGAGTTGTTTGGTTTATTTGGTTAACTGTTGGAAATAAGCAGTTCCAACTGCTTATTCTGTAGCTAATTTACAAAAAGTTTTCACAAAACTTTTATACTTTGATTGCTTCCTCAGTTTCCAAGAAGCAGATTTGAAAAAAAAAAGGGTTTCAAAAAAACTGGCATGGTGGGACTCGAACCCACGCCATCCAGCTCACACACAACACCTCTACCATTTGCCCTTGGGACTTGTCTCATTAAAATGTTGCACACTTAAATACTTAAGGTCAATTGGCAGTTTGTACTAATAAGCTCTTTTAAGCTTATTTCCAGCTTATTTCATAAAGCAACCCACTGATTTCTTATTTTTCTTATAAGTAGCATAACTTAAAGTACTTTTTGTGAATTTTTCAGATTTTTCAAAAGTAGTTTAGTATTTTTAATCATTTAATTAGATTAAAATAGATTTTAATTCGTAGTAATTATTTTAAAAGTCGAAAAAATACCCGGCTTTTTCCTAAAATTATTTTTAGTCAAATAGAACGTAGGAAAATTGATTTCACACCCGTAGCCCTTAAATTGCAAAACTTTTACGTTTATGGCTCGGGTTGTTTGCCGGATTTTACGTTTTTACGTTTTAGCACCCTAGGACTTAGTGTAGCTTCGTTTTATCATTCCTTAGGCTTAGTGATAGTTTATTTTTAGTTTATTAGGGTTCCCTTGCCTTAATTACCTTCCCGTTCATTAATTTGTAGAATTCGTAATCAAATCCAAAATCATTAAAAACCAATTCAAGTTCAAATCACGAAACTCAACGAATCCTTCCATTCACACCTCGTTGGGACACGACCCGGGAAATCACTTTTCCGGTATCACTTTTATCACACCCGTGAGATTTGATACGTTGACCTTTTTCCTAAAGGGTTAATTTGTCGAATTTTACGATTAATTTGATATATATTGATATTGTGTTTTTCACCACTCACTTCACAACGAATCATGTAATCATTAGAAAGCTCGTAGTCGTAGTTATTTTAAGTTAAGTAGTATTTAGTTAAGTAACACCGTGGAGGACGGACGGGTCTTTACCCACTGTATGCCTGATCCACAGCCCGATGTGTGGCGTTTTATGTAAGACTATAAATACTCTCTACCTTCCAAGGTAGAGAGTTGGAGCTCATAATAATATCTTTCACTTTCTCTCACTATGTTCCCTAAACCTCTAACTTTCTCTCTCTAGAACTTCATTCATACGCTACTTTGTGTTATGGTTTGATGTGTATGTGAAAATTAATATCTTACAGTGCTAGTCATATAACTTCCTATCCATGAGACGCTTTATTAAGAATAATGGCCCACTCCAACATGTTATGAAAATTTTTTAATTTAGTGCCAAAATTACCCTAACCGATATTTCTCAAGGTTTATTACACAAATGAAATTGGACAAGGCAAATAGTCAAGGATAAGCATAGTTTCAAAGTTCCCGTTTTATTTTCTCTCCATACACTTAAACTGAACATTGTCCCCAATGTTCCCCGAAAGTATCAAAGTTATGATAATGGAAGGTAATTAAAAACGAAAGAAACTAATACTCCCCTGATTAGCTCGGTAGGATCCGTGTGAAGTAGTGGTTAAATTCTTCTCCAAGAAGAATGCATGCGTAAAAAGCTCCATCCAATCTTATGTATCTTCTTCTTGATAAATAAAACCTGCACACTTGAAGAAAACAAACGAAACATTCGCGTAAAATCGGCGGTAACAATATATATGACTCTACTAAACTAGGATATAATACTTGTGGAATGGATGTTTACAGATTTTCTGGAAAATTAAGACCTGATAAATTCCAAAAATTTATAACTAGCACAGAAAACGAGAAAAAATTAGAAGTTGTTTCTGCTCCTCCTGATGCCGTCAGGTTGCGATCCTGACGCCGTCAGTTTATCCTGACAGAAACTGGCCTGCGATTTTCTGGAAAAAATTCTGGAAAATTTATATCTTTAGAATCTGAAAAAATTTCCTGCAAAACATCCATTATGACTCGATACAAGCATTTGACTCTAACAAACACACATGCATATCTTTTTAATAATCGTAATTCTCATGTTCACGTTCTTTTTGAAAACGTGTGTAATCCTCCCTACACTTATCCCTTTTGTAAAATACCTTTAAATGTAATTAAGACGAGGTTAAAGAAAAAATAAAACATTTTTACAAATTCAAACATGGGAATAAACAATCAATAAAAGATATACGACACACAAACAAGCAAACAATTAAGCATGAGTTGCCTTCCACGAAGCGCTTTTCTTTATTTATGAGTCTTGTAGCTAGACTCAAAGTCGTGCCCCTACGTGACTTCATTACCGTCACCTTCTTCCTCATGATGGTCTCTATTGGGGTTTTCCATGTTATAGTAATGCCCTATTATGCATCTTTATAAGAAAGCAACTTCTCCCCAATATGTTCTATATTCCGGTCCTAGTTTCAAGCAATCCTTATAGAACCCGAAAATCCTATTCATCACATAATCAACTCCCTTTTCCTTATCTTCCTCATTCCTATAGTAGACCGATAGCTTAAGTTCTTTTTCATCATTGGAAAATAATGAAAATTTCTCAATATTAAAGGGCATTTGGTAAGCTACATTGATGAGTGTGTAAATACTCATCATTTTTGGTCAAATCTGAACTGCAAAACGTTTAAAAATGCTCAGAAATGCATCAAAATACTGAAAATATCTCAAAATTGCATTTTATATGTTTCAGATGCAAAATGTTCAAAATCAGATGAAAAATGAGCTAAGTTTGCATAATTGGCAGTTTCAGTCCCCCAAGTTTCAAAAATTGTCAGAAATAGTCCCTGAGCTTAATTTCAAAAAAAAAATCACCAAAGGTCCTTTTAAAATCATAAGTTGTCAAAATTAGTCCTTTGGTGAAAAATATCAAAAGTTTTGAGAAATTACAAAATTGGTCATTCAAGTTTCAAATTTGGCAAAAATGGCCCTTGAAAAATTGGAAAATGTCAGCTTTGGTCCTTGTACTATTAAAACTTGTCATTTTCAGCCCTTGGAACAACTTTGCAGATTTGGCAGCCTAGGTCCCTTGATTTTCAGAAATTACAACATAGGTCCTTGGTTATTAAACCCTTAAACCCATTTTGGACCCTGTCAAAAGCTTGTGACCCCTGCCTTTCCCTTTGGACCTTTACCAATTTGACCCTCCCTTTAATAATACACCGGTCAAACCAAATGGTCAAACAAATCAAACGCGCCAAAACTTCTTCTCCCCAACTGCTATCCCTGCAAACACTTCACCTCCCATCCCCCCTCCTCACCTTTACATTTTCCTTGTTCTCCCACCTCAACAACACTCCAAAGAGCATTTAATGCTCCTTCCCCCCCCCCCTCACTCAACCCCCAATTGGATAAAAGCAATTTGGCGCCAAATTTTAATCAAACGGCTAAAAACTTCTTAAGCCATCCAAGGGTCCAGATTTATGGTGGGAACTGTTCAGAGATAAGAGAGAAAGAGTTTGGAGTATAAAAGAAAGCAAGAGGAAGAGAAGAAGAGGAGTCTAGTAGTTTTCAATATCATTAATGTCGTTTTTTATATAAATGTTTTTAGTTATGCAAGAAAGTTGTAATTTCAGTTCTTATGTATCAAACTAAGGTTACTTTATCATTATAAATTATTTCCAAGCATTAATTCAAGTTTATGTTAAGAATTCTTGTTTCATGGTCACTGTTGAATATTTCAGTTTAAATTTCTTACACCCAAGCTTCAAATAGCTTGTTTCTCAGTTCTAATAAGCTTATACAAGCTTTTCATAGCTTTTTGTAAGCTTGTATTCAAGTTTTAAGCTACTTTGGTTTTTAGTCAAAGAAAGTCAACTGAATCATCAAGTTGAAATGGAAATGGATATGGTTGAAGCAGAGCTGGATTTGGGTTGATTCAGGTCAATTGGGTTGATAGAAATAGGCTAGTGGTTCATTGGTTCACAGATTTCAAGCCATTGTGGCTGGGACCTTTTGTAAGTCCATTTTCATGATTCATTGCATATTTGGTATTTGTAGTTATCAATGGTTGAGACTGGTTTAATTAGCGGTAATTAGAGTAGTTATAATCAGTTTAATCAATAATATATACTAGTGTAGTGTTTAGCTTAATTAAAATTACAAAACAGTTGGTTAAAGGTGTGTTTGGATAAGTGGTTAGCCTGTGCTAGAGGCTTGTTCAGTGGTAGAAACTTGTTGTGCTAAGCTTGTGTAGCTCATTTGTACTCATTTGAGTCAGTTATTTGTGCCTGCAACCATTCAAAAGTCAAATCATCCTCTAGCTGTCTTAACTGGTTAACTGTTGAGATTTTGACAAAGCAAAATCTTGTTGTGTGTTTAGAATCCTTAGAAATAGATTGCTGTAGCTCCATTTCATAATAATATATCAATTTCATTCCACAAATCAGTTTCAAAGTTCACCAAAGTCAACTTTCCATTTCTTTATCAAAAGTCAAACTTGCAAAATCAGTTTTGAGCCTAACTAAGGTGAATTTTCATGAGTTCATATCTGGGCCAAATCCAGAGAAATTGTGGGTTTAAAAACTTCTCTTGGTCTATTTCCTTATTATCATTTTTATAGAATTTTGTGAATTTTTTATAAACCTCAAAATTGCTTGTCAACATGGGCTCAATTGCCCTGTGCACTGACTCAGTTGATACTGAGTCTGCACAGGGGTCTTGCAGGGCTTGGGAAAAGCTCATAAGAGCTTGTGAGCAGCTCATCTTTGGTTTAGACATACTTGGCCAGGTCTTCTTTAGGACCCTTCATTTGTTTTCTAGTTTCCAGCTTATTTAAGTGCTTATTTTATAGCTGCAAGTAGGTCCCAAAATCTGTTTTTGCACATTTGGCTCAAATAGCCAAATCTGTGTAATCTACAATATAGAGGTTTAGAGCAGTTGAGACTTGTTGCATTTGGTTACTTTTAGCATTTTAAAGCTTCTGTATCAGCTTAGTGCTTATTTGTGGTTGTTGGCTTATTTTAAGTGCTTATTTATAAGCACTTGGCTTTGCAGTTACATATTCATGTACACAACCCCTGTTTTTTATATTTTTCCTAGATTCTGAATATTATTTTAGGCTTATCTTGAATTTTTCAGATTTTTCCAAGCTTGTTTGGTATATTTCTTGATTTAAAACAGTTTTTAAGACATTTTAATTAGCTTTTATTGCAATTAAATCAGAAAAGTTTCAAAAAAATAATTTTTCATTTTTCCTAAGTTAAGATAAATATAAAAAGTCAAAAAAATATTTTTCTAGATTTTTCTTAGTTAAATTTGTATTTTTAAGCAATTTAAGTATTTTTAAATGGTTTTTAATTCATAAAAAATAGAAAAATAATCAGAAAAATACAAAAATAGTTTTGAAAATTCTATTTTGTTATTTTAGATTTTTCCAAGTCATAATTTTATTTTTCTAGCTTTATTTCATATTTTCTTGTATTTTAGGTTATTATTTAATAAGTAAAAATAGTTTTTAATTAATAATAATTAATTTAATAGTTATAAAAATAATTTTCTTTTTCTATAAATTTTCTTTTATCATTAGGTTTTTAAAAATATCATTTTCATATTTTTAGGATTAATACTGCTTCAGTTTCACATTTTCATTTGTACGTAACGTAGTTTTTAAATTAAGTTTTATAAAAACATAAAATCAAAAACATCATTTTGCGAATAGTGATAGCGTTTATTTAATATTTTTTATCTTTTTAATTTCCTTTAATTTGCATTTAAGCCCCTGTAATTTGTTTGCTTTTTCTGTAGTTATAATCATTCAAATCAACTCTTTTCCGTTCAAATCTCTCGATCACTATACGTTTGGTGATTCATCGCATAGCTCGCTGGGACATAACGACCCGGGGAAACACTATACTCCTCTGGACTCAATTGAATTGGTTCTAGACTGTCTGGCTTTTGTTACGATTGACCATTCACAAGTGGTTAGCTTGTGTGATAAAACCTGACCGTCTGGGACCGGATCAAATTTTTGGCGCCGCTGCCGAGGAGCTGTGTTGATTATCTTCCGTTTAGCAGATTAGTGATTTGAATATTCACTCATTGTTCATACCATCTGTATGTGTTTATATTTTCTTTTAAAAATCAAAAATCCAAAAAGATTTTCATTCTTTGTTTTTATAAAATGTTTTTCAAAAATACCAAAAATATTCATCTTAACCCTCTTACCCTTTTTGATTCTTTATCTTTTTACCCTCTATCCATTTGATTCTAACTTCTTCTATTCTCATGGAATCTCTCGAGGACGAATTCTGGGACGAAGTTGAAAAACTTCAGACTTTAACACAAATGTCAAGAATTAGTGTTGTTCGTGATGATCCATTAATTCTGCGTAGGGAAATGGAACGAGAAACCGGGGTGACAAAGGACCAGGTACTTCCCTCTGATAATGGAAGTACTAAATACGTCCAACCTACGGTTGTCCAAAGACCTAAACCCTCAATTGCTCCTAAGCCGTCTAAAATTGATCCTAAACTTTCACGATTTGCGGTTAAAAGCAAACATGCAGAATTTAGACCGGTGACTAGCAAGAATGACTTGCCTAATCTTCACGTTTCTCAAGAACCAGAACCAGAGACCATAACGGAAGTGGTGGAAATTGCTAGCTCTCAGAGCACACCACTTGTCCCACCTCCGGATTTTTCAAAATGTTCTTCGAGACTTGATAGTCATTCGGATCACCATGTTGGTTTTGTTGATTCTTTGAATAAACCGATTCCTTCTCATGACTTTCAAATACAATCGTTTATTCCTTGTGTCGGTTGTGGTGAGCCTCTTTTTGGTTCACCCTGTCGTTGGTGTACGTGTGTACAATGTGGTAATGATATTCATAACGGGAGTTGTTTGTTTTGTGGTTCGAGGAATTCATTTGATTATGATCCTAATCCGAACTCATTTAACGACCCCTCAAACTTTTACCCACCACAGCCCAACCTATCTTCATATAATCAACATAACTGCTGTGAATTTTGTGGAGGTCCTCACCAAGGATTTGAGTGTCAATCCGGAAACACGTTTGTCTATGAACAGTTTTTCGGTGATGCTCAGAACTTTGGTTATGACCAATATCCATACAATTCACAGCCCAGACTCAACAGTTTTACTGTTGTGAGTACTGTGGAGGTCCCCACTTCAGCTCTGATTGTCAAATAGGGAACCCATTTCCTTGTAACAATCATGACTCTCACATGTTTGACAATTTCCAACCTCCACAGCACCATACGGTTCAAACTCCACCTGAGCCGTTGTCTCAAGAAATCTCCCAAGATTTTGAAACCGCAATGAAAACACTTAATGATATGATGCAAAACTTTAAGGATCAAGTGAGTGGTGAAAAGACCATGGGAAAATTGCTTGCCGAAGAACGAGAGGCCCGCAAATCTAGGGAAGAATTATTAGTCCTAGAGCATGCAGCTCTAAGGCGTTCCCAATTTCTTAAGGCAGCTCTATATGATGATGACGAGGAGAGTTTTTATCCTTTTAAAGATAATATTTCTCAACTCCCTCAGTCAGTTGATATCCCAGCAGTTGAGATTCCATCTCAAACAACTGCTATCACACCCGAAGCTCCCACTCACTCTCTGAACATGGGGGACGAGCATCTTGACACTGGTCCTGAAAAGGAATCGGATGAATTCATAAAGTCTAGTGTTGAGAAACTTGTCCCAATCCCGAGAGAGTCACAGGGAACTTTTGACCATATGTGTGATTCTCTTTCCCCTCTTGAGTGTTCAAAAGATCATTTTGAAACTTTCTCCAATTGTAGCGAAGATTGTGCTTCTTATGGAAACATCGAGTATGTTGAGGCATCACTCCCACAGTCTGATGCTGATCATCTTCTTGAGGAGTTCACCGATGAACTCACTCACATCAATCCACTTTCATCAGAAAGTAACGATGATCTCTTTGATTTCGAAGCTGATCTGGGAGAGACTGAAAGTCTCCTTGATAATGATCGTTCACTCACTTCTTATCCCAGCAGTCCAATAGAGAATGTTGATCACTTTGTTCCTGAAGCATTAAAAACAACTCTCACTAATCCTCTATTTGAATTCGACTCTGAATTCACTTTAATTTCTGAGAATCCACTCTTTGATACTCAGACCAAGGATAGTGATGAGCCCACAATGGAACAAGAGTTCACAATTTCACTTCATGTGAATGATTCTCTTCATGAAGAGTTCTCCGGTGAACTCTCTCATGACATATCTCCTCCGGAACATGATCATTTCTATTTTGATCTTGAGGATGATATTGGCTCGGAGGAAGGTGTACTCTATCATACGAGTTTGCTTATTAATGATACTACCCTCACCCTTCCTCCCGATATGTCTACATTTGAGGATGAAGAATGGATCTTGATTGTTATCAAAATCTTTCTTCCTTTCCTCAAATATCTTGTGATTTCTCTTCATCTTCACTCCTTCGGGAAGGAAGACACTATCTTTGACCCCGGCATTTTCATTTATCATTTTTGAGCCGGTTCTATGTATATCTCATCGGTGTGGAACTTTCACGTGCTTCAAATGTTTGTCCAAACATCTTGAATGAAAGTCCGATGGAGATTGTTTCTTCCACTTTGCTTCCCCATGAACCAATTAATTCGGGGTCGAGTCAAGCTAGCGACTCGGTAATCAAAAATAGTAGCTAAACATGGGTTTTCACCCGTGTGTACCACCCTAGTGTGGGGGAGTTGCCCCACATGTTGTATATAAGTTTTCTAAAAAAAAAAAAAAAAAATCTTTCAAAATAATGGCCGTAGTATTTCCCTTTTACGTTCTTTGTTTCGGCATAACCGCCGGTACTTTGAATATTGAGGGCAATATTCATTTCTAAGTGTGGGGGGGAATTCTCACGAATTTTATCATGTAATTATACCACCCTATTCCCCCATTTTTGGCCAAAATTTTTTTTGGAGTAAGTGTTCTGCACTTACTCAATTGGTTATCAGTCCGCCATGTCTAAAAAACAAAAGGATTGGCTAATCCAGGAGCAAACGGCTCTTGGTAAAGATATCTCAAATCCGTTGACGGCTTGCAATTTGCCCAAAATTGTATGGTATTCAACTCACCATATCTTTAATTAGTGAAGAGTTGGCTAGCCCGCAAGTTTATGGCTTGCGGTAAAGGCAGTGGAAAAACCATAATTGGTAATCAGCTCACCAAAGATAATATTGACAATTTATCTAAGAGTTGGCTAGTCCAGAGCAAACGGCTTCTGGTAAAGACAAATCAAATCCGTTGGAAGCTGGTGGTTTGCTCAAAATCACATGGTTATCAGTGTACCATGGTTCTTACTTGAACTGAAACGTTTGGCTACTCCAGAAGTAATGGCTTTTGGTAAAGAGATTCAAATCCATTAAGTTTTTCTCAAAAGATTGCTAGGGACTAGCAATAGTTTAGTGTGGGGGATTGATGAGTGTGTAAATACTCATCATTTTTGGTCAAATCTAAACTGCAAAACGTTTAAAAATGCTCAGAAATGCATCAAAATACTGAAAATATCTCAAAATTGCATTTATATGTTTCAGATGCAAAATGTTCAATATCAGATGAAAAATGAGCTAAGTTTGCATAATTGGCAGTTTCAGTCCCCCAAGTTTCAAAAATTGTCAGAAATAGTCCCTGAGCTTAATTTCAAAAGAAAAATCACCAAAGGTCCTTTTAAAATCATAAGTTGTCAAAATTAGTCCGTTGGTGAAAAATATCAAAAGTTTTGAGAAATTACAAAATTGGTCCTTCAAGTTTCAAATTTGGCAAAAATGGCCCTTGGAAAATTGGAAAATGTCAGCTTTGGTCCTTGTACTATTAAAACTTGTCATTTTCAGCCCTTGGAACAACTTTGCAGATTTGGCAGCCTAGGTCCCTTGATTTTCAGAAATTACAACATAGGTCCTTGGTTATTAAACCCTTAAACCCATTTTGGACCCTGTCAAAAGCTTGTGACCCCTGCCTTTCCCTTTGGACCCTTACCAATTTGACCCTCCCTTTAATAATACACCGGTCAAACCAAATGGTCAAACAAATCAAACGCGCCAAAACTTCTTCTCCCCAACTGCTATCCCTGCAAACACTTCACCTCCCATCCCTCCTCCTCACCTTTACATTTTCCTTGTTCCCCCACCTCAACAACACTCCAAAGAGCATTTAATGCTCCTCCCCCCCCTCACTCAACCCCCAATTGGATAAAAGCAATTTGGCGCCAAATTTTAATCAAACGGCTAAATACTTCTTAAGCCATCCAAGGGTCCAGATTTATGGTGGGAACTGTTCAGAGATGAGAGAGAAAGAGTTTGGAGTATAAAAGAAAGCAAGAGGAAGAGAAGAAGAGGAGTCTAGTAGTTTTAAATATCATTAATGTCGTTTTTTATATAAATGTTTTTAGTTATGCAAGAAAGTTGTAATTTCAGTTCTTATGTATCAAACTAAGGTTACTTTATCATTATAAATTATTTCCAAGCATTAATTCAAGTTTATGTTAAGAATTCTTGTTTCATGGTCACTGTTGAATATTTCAGTTTAAATTTCTTACACCCAAGCTTCAAATAGCTTGTTTCTCAGTTCTAATAAGCTTATACAAGCTTTTCATAGCTTTTTGTAAGCTTGTATTCAAGTTTTAAGCTACTTTGGTTTTTGGTCAAAGAAAGTCAACTGAATCATCAAGTTGAAATGGAAATGGATATGGTTGAAGCAGAGCTGGATTTGGGTTGATTCAGGTCAATTGGGTTGATAGAAATAGGCTAGTGGTTCATTGGTTCACAGATTTCAAGCCATTGTGGCTGGGACCTTTTGTAAGTCCATTTTCATGATTCATTGCATATTTGGTATTTGTAGTTATCAATGGTTGAGACTGGTTTAATTAGTGGTAATTAGAGTAGTTATAATCAGTTTAATCAATAATATATACTAGTGTAGTGTTTAGCTTAATTAAAATTACAAAACAGTTGGTTAAAGGTGTGTTTGGATAAGTGGTTAGCCTGTGCTAGAGGCTTGTTCAGTGGTAGAAACTTGTTGTGCTAAGCTTGTGTAGCTCATTTGTACTCATTTGAGTCAGTTATTTGTGCCTGCAACCATTCAAAAGTCAAATCATCCTCTAACTGTCTTAACTGGTTAACTGTTGAGATTTTGACAAAGCAAAATCTTGTTGTGTGTTTAGAATCCTTAGAAATAGATTGCTGTAGCTCCATTTCATAATAATATATCAATTTCATTCCACAAATCAGTTTCAAAGTTCACCAAAGTCAACTTTCCATTTCTTTATCAAAAGTCAAACTTGCAAAATCAGTTTTGAGCCTAACTAAGGTGAATTTTCATGAGTTCATCTCTGGGCCAAATCCAGAGAAATTGTGGGTTTAAAAACTTCTCTTGGTCTATTTCCTTATTATCATTTTTATAGAATTTTGTGAATTTTTTATAAACCTTAAAATTGCTTGTCAACATGGGCTCAATTGCCCTGTGCACTGACTCAGTTGATACTGAGTCTGCACAGGGGTCTTGCAGGGCTTGGGAAAAGCTCATAAGAGCTTGTGAGCAGCTCATCTTTGGTTTAGACATACTTGGCCAGGTCTTCTTTAGGACCCTTCATTTGTTTTCTAGTTTCCAGCTTATTTAAGTGCTTATTTTATAGCTGCAAGTAGGTCCCAAAATCTGTTTTTGCACATTTGGCTCAAATAGCCAAATCTGTGTAATCTACAATATAGAGGTTTAGAGCAGTTGATACTTGTTGCATTTGGTTACTTTTATCATTTTAAAGCTTCTGTATCAGCTTAGTGCTTATTTGTGGTTGTTGGCTTATTTTAAGTGCTTATTTATAAGCACTTGGCTTTGCAGTTACATATTCTTGTACACAACCCCTATTTTTTATATTTTTCCTAGATTCTAAATATTATTTTAGGCTTATCTTGAATTTTTTAGATTTTTCCAAGCTTTTTTGATATTTTTCTTGATTTAAAACAGTTTTTAAGACATTTTAATTAGCTTTTATTGCAATTAAATCAGAAAAGTTTCAAAAAAATAATTTTTCATTTTTATTAAGTTAAGATAAATATAAAAAGTGAAAAAAATATTTTTCTAGATTTTTCTTAGTTAAATTTATATTTTTAAGCAATTTAAGTAGTTTTAAATAGTTTTTAATTCATAAAAAATAGAAAAATAATCAGAAAAATACAAAAATAGTTTTGAAAATTCTCTTTTGTTATTTTAGATTTTTCCAAGTCATAATTTTATTTTTCTATCTTTATTTCATATTTTCTTGTATTTTAGGTTATTATTTAATAAGTAAAAATAGTTTTTAATTAATAATAATTAATTTAATAGTTATAAAAATAATTTTCTTTTTCTATAAATTTTCTTTTATCATTAGGTTTGTAAAAATATCATTTTCATATTTTTAGGATTAATACTGCTTCAGTTTCACATTTTCATTTGTACGTAACGTAGTTTTTAAATTAAGTTTTATAAAAACATAAAATCAAAAACATCATTTTGCAAATAGTGATAGCGTTTATTTAATATTTTTTATCTTTTTAATTTCCTTTAATTTGCATTTAAGCCCCTGTAATTTGTTTGCTTTTTCTGTAGTTATAATCATTCAAATCAACTCTTTTCCGTTCAAATCTCTCGATCACTATACGTTTGGTGATTCATCGCATAGCTCGCTGGGACATAACGACCCGGGGAAACACTATACTCCTCTGGACTCAATTGAATTGGTTCTAGACTGTTTGACTTTTGTTACGATTGACCATTCACAAGTGGTTAGCTTGTGTGATAAAACCTGACCGTCTGGGACCGGATCAAATTTTTGATCGGTCTCATCCTTGAATCTCACTATTCCTAACGACGGATCATAAGTCATTCCGGTGTTTTCTATGAAAGGCTTTCGTAGAATAACGTGAGACAAGCTAGGATCTATGGCCGTACTAATATCATTCACAACTATGAAATCCGTAGGAAACGTGAAACTACCTACATAGACAGGCAATCCCTTAACTCTACCAAGAAAATTGCAACTAACCCTAGGATTATCGGGATCTTGTCTAGTTGGGATAGGCTTCTTCATTACCCAATTATAGTAGGTGCTAGTCGTGATATTTATTGGGGACTTGCGATCAATGTAGGCCTTTGCCACAAAAAGGTGTCCTATGCAACATGGTATGTTAAGATTCTAAGGGTTCTCAAACTTGATCCTAGGGCTTCTCCTAACATACATGTGACGGAGGTCGTGTAATAAGTGTGGGTGGCGAGAGAGTTCTTCTTCTGTTGGAAACTTATTGAAATAGTCATTGCCTACTTCATTTACTTCCTCGGTTGTTTCATTCCTAGGAGTTTCACTAACCTTAAGTACCGTCTCATGGTTCGCTTCGTCATTTGTCCTATTAGGTTTCACTCAGGTGATGGTATTGATGAATTGAACGTGCTTAGCTAACTTACTTGGGTCCTTAATCTCTACACCGGAAGCTTCGGGAGTTGAGATAGCATTAACCTTCCTATCACTATTGGTCATGGCTTTCAAAAGGTTATCTATCTTCCTTTCCATCTCGGCTTGTTGTTGGTTAAAGCGGTCTGAGATCTTAGCTATTTGAGCTTCTTGGGATGTAACTAGGTGTTGCAACATCCATTATATGTTTTGTTGGCTAGGGCCGTGAGATGAGGGCCATGAGAAATCATTAGATGTGAATTCTTTGGTTTGTCCCTAATAGAAGTCTTCCATGCTTCTCGGGCATCATTGAAAGTCCTAGGTTCGGGTGTTGTAGGGAATCTTCCTCCCGTTCCATTGGTACGCGAGGATGCGTAGTCAACGGAAGCTTCTTCGGGGAGTCTTGAGCAAGTGCGAGTGTCATGAGGACCGCTACATAGCTCACAAAAGGAAGAAACTTTGTTCACTTGGCGTGAAGACTTAGGATTTTCGTAGGAGCTCATTAGGAATTTGACTTGATCTTCAAGCTCGAGCATCCTATGGTCGGAAGGTTGTGAGTCAATGGGAGGAAAAGAGATTGCCTTTACGGTTTTGGGCAACTCACGAGGGTCATTCCAACTTTCGTTGTCATAGAGGGCAAGGTCCTCTATTATACCCCATGATTCTTCCACGGGGAGATCACTAAGTTTACCACCGGCCGCTTGGTCAATGGATCGCTTAGTTAGGAAGTTGACATGATCATAAAAGAGTTGGACTTGAAGCCAAAGATCAATGTCGTGATGAGGGACTCTATGGAGTAAGTCCTTGAATCGGGTCCATGCCTCGTAGAGAGATTCACCTGGACGTTGTTGGAACATCAAGATTTCATTCCTAAACTTAGTAGTTCTCCCCGGTGGGAAAAATTGGGCAAGGAAACGAGAGGTGAGATCATCCCAACTTGAGATGGAGCCGGCGGGAAGTTGCTCAAGCCATTTACTAGCTTGGTCCCGTAGAGAGAATTGGAAGAGACGCAAGCGCGCGGTCTCCCGAGTTGTAGTATCGAGGTCGATGGAGTCGGCGATTTTAAGGAAATCCTTAAGATGCTGATTAGGATCTTTGGAGCAAAGTCCATGAAATGCACATCCGTTTTGCACCAACCAGATGGTGTCGGATCGAAGGGCCGTAGTTTGGGCTTGGTTGGGAAGCTCAATGGTGTTTCTATAGCCTAGGTGGCTTGGTCTTGAGTATTCACCAAGAGTACGGCCTCTTGGCGAGTCATTTGGTGGTGGGTTGATGAGTGGTGGTTGATTATCACATTCCATGATGAAAAGTGATGGGGTTACTAACAAAGGTCACGAAGAAGAGGAATAGACTACAAGGAAGCTAAAAGTGAGAAAAAAGCTTACTTGGTAGGAATCAAGCAAGGGAACCTAAACGAGGTGGAAATCTAACTAGCTATTCTATTCCCTGGAAGCGGCGCCAAAAACTTGATACACGTACAACGCGAGTTCGGGGTCAAAGGAACTTCCTTTTCGTCGAGCAAGTTTTTCAACACCCTAGGCAGTGAACCTAATCGTTGTAGTGTAGTATTAGGGTAAGCCTCGAGAATTGATATCGTTCTCTAGGAGAATAGGAATGGTAGTGAGAAATTACTACGCTAAGGTTGGGGTTGAGGAAGATTATTTTTTATCTTTTTTATATTTTTCAGAAAACTGAAAGGTTCGAATCTCGGGATATTGGATTTGGGGGGTGGTATTTCTGCCGATTACTCTACTTATCTAATTAACTAAGCTAAGGTGAGTGTAGTCTATGTCTATTGTTGTGTGCTCGTATGATAGTTAAAAATGTGTTTACCTAGATGCTATTACTCCCTAGTTATCTTCTATTGATGGTTGAATTGTCACGTCCTTATTCTTAACACGCTGTGTCTTCTAAGGTCGTAGGGTATGCGTTTTTCCCTAACTCTTTGAGACTACCTTAAGGTTATTGCCTACAAAATCTCTATGATTCATAAACTAACTCTAAGGTTATCTTTGGATGTTTAGCCTACAATAACTCTAGGTGATTATAAATTAATGTTCACAAAGATTACTCAAGCATTAAAAACACAACGAATGACCTATCGCAATACTAGGTCAATCACAATTAAGATAAGAGACAACCAATCAATATTCAATACCTAAGTTTCATAGATCTAAGCAAACACACAAGTAAATTAGCCGGACATGTACACATAAACAATTGAATACATAATTGAATTAATGAAGTAAATCACTTATCTTGTTGTAAAATAGGGTATGGAACCCTAAGATACTGCCCAAGACAGCCAAAGTTCGGTTTAGGTTTTACTCCACAAAACTACCTCTCTAAAATTCTCAAAATTCGAATTCTATATATAGAGTTACAATATGCGACGGCGTCACTCTTTATTTGTGACGCCGTCGGATCGCCGCCATTAGGTTTTTGTCTTGGCCACGTCAACTTTGTGACGGCGTCACCTTATGGTTGTGACGCCGTCGGGATCCCAATCTAGGCCGTCTGAGTTGTGACGCTCTACTCTTTAAAACCTGATGCCGTCAAGTGCAAAATAGCAATTTGGCTACTAAGTCGTCACAAAGCATGTTGTGACGGCGTCGCCATTTGGCTGTGACGCCGTCACCTTCAGTTCCAGCAGCTTGAGTGTCTTGATTCTTGACTTTGGCCATTTTCTTCATATATTCAAGCATTTTCGTCCGAATAAGTGTCATTCCAGCAATATTCCTTCAAGAGACCTAAAAAGTGAAAAGGAACGAAATTAAGCAGTAACGGATATAAAAGTGATCGATTAAGGGCTTAAATGACCCCTCAAAAGTGTACCTTTTAAATCCTTGTCAGCTGTACTTGAATGTTCAGGTACTCCTAGTTCGGAGACTCATCAGATTCTTCATTATTCAGAGTCACAACATTCTCTCAGGGACACTTGATATCAGAGACCCTCGGTTCAGTGTTACCTTGGTTTGACTAACCAAAAGTGAGAACTCACTTTGTCAACTGATTCCTTGATTTAACCTATATTACCCTTAGGATTAGAGGTTTCTCAATTTAGGGTGTCCTCTATTCAGGTGCAATCTTGAAACACCTAAATTCACCCTTTATTACTCCCTAAGTAACAAACATCAGTTGACACAAATCATTAACATACCCTGAAGTTGCAAAAGCTTTTACCGAAAATCACTATCCCCTTATCTTTTATCACTGATTCCCAGCGTCCCTGATTCCTCAGGGTATCTGGTTCAAACCCATTTATTACAACACTACTCCTTTTAACACTCTATAAACCAAAACACAAATCCTGATCAAACCATTTTTCCATCTAACCCGCCCCTTCTTTCTGAAACCAACCACTAATAACCCCACATCATCACTAGATAATTACATCTGGTGTCACAGCACATCATTGGTGACAAAATCTCTGGCGAACCCATTTCCGGTGAACTCTTCGGCAAAATCATTACCACCGGACATCCATCACTACCGCGTCTCACTAGTTCCTTCATCATAGTCACTATTGATTTTTAAGAATGAATCTTAATCCTACAGTAACAACGATTTATACTATTTTTAAGGATGCTAATTTGTGGGTATTAATGTTGAAGTTTAGATCAAAAGTTCTGTATGTGATGATTCTTGATTAATGACTTGAAGGTTTCGGTTGACTTTTTTTTAATGGAGATAGATCGAGGCTTATAACTGGGTTTGATTTTTTATTTTTATTTTATTTTAATTTAATTTTATTTTATTCAGTTTTGTGCAGATTTGTGAATAAGAGGTGTTAGTATGTGATAAGAGGTGTTCGTGTGAGGATTTTTTGATTTTTTTGTGTTGGATCTAGCTTGTTGTGTGGATTTGGGGTAGCGGTTGTTGTGGTGATAGGTGAATGGATTTGGTTTTTGGTAGAGAAAGAAAGACGATGAAAATATAACCTAGAAAAAAGAATGTGGGTGTGTTAAGTTGTGAATTTTGTTTAATAAAATACACGAAATTACTAAAATACCCTTCAAGTAAACAGTCAACTAACAGAAAAACTGGTCAAGGGATCAAACCCGATACGAGTCGCAACCACAAGGATTGGATCCGTTAAAAATAAGTAAAGGCCTTTTGGACTTAAGCTGGGATTTGGTATTTCGAAGGCCCCAAGTGTTACTATCATTTCTAGGCATCATCTGTACTTAACAGTTCCTTTTAGTGTAGTTTCTCGGAGATATCTGGATTTTTTTTTATTAAAAAAATTAAAGAAGAGTCTGGGATGAAGTTCATGCTCCTCACCTGAGAAGCATTTCACTAACCACCTGAGGAGCATAATTCGTTAAACCCGACAAATCACAGAGATCATTTAAGAAATTAACTCTAATTAATTTTTTAATAAGTTCCTCACATTGTAAGTTTGTAGCAAAATTTCCTATTATTAAAAGTTTTGAGAACAAATAAATGTAAAATGAATATATAAAACTATACAATTACAAAACTTTAACGGTATGTGCACAAAAGTATGACATATTGGGCAAGTTATCAAGTAGATCTATGGTGAGCATCGACGATCCAAGTCTAGCTGGTCGAGTAGAATAAGCGTCTACTCCCAATGGCTTGATCAGGGTCGTGGTCGTGGTCGTAGTTCGTTCAGTGACTCTAAGCCATTTCGCTTGCATGTATCGTTCTTTCCTCCACGGCCCTAAATGCATTTTCTTTTCCTTCATGCATTTTTTCGCGGCATTGCTCATAATTTTTACTAGGGTATGCAATCTTTCACATTTTCCTACAAATACTTCGGGTAGTTTGCATACAAGACTATTGTACTCTTCACTTCCTTTCTTCATCGCAAATTGACCTCGCAATTCCAACTCGATCACCACCCTCACCTCGCCTTTTTTACTATTCGAATTGTCGATCACGTCCACAAACGTGTGTTCTCCTGATTCACAAACACTATAATATTAGTTTGGTAACGACAACTAGATATTCCTAAACATACCAAGGTACCTACACGGAATTTTCTTAAACTGAACTAGTTACTTAAAATGATTGATTTAGACTTTTTGTCACATATGCAAATTGAAGAAAAGTGCATTTCTGGTTACTATTATACAAAAATGAAATTAAATTTTTTTTTATACCTGCTGGAATATCTAACGAGCTTTTCCATTTCGACTTGCAAATGGCCGAATTGTAACCGGCAATTTGCAGCCGGTTACATATTTCTCTCATTCGGCAACTCCTACAACCACTCAAAATCGGTCTCAAGCAAGCACACACATTTTCGGACATTTCGACTTCCCCTAGTACTTCTTTTGTTATGTTTCGGACTTTTGATTCTAAACTTGTTGTCCTATACAACGTTGCCTGTCAAAAAAAAAAATGATAAGAAAGCTTTTAGAATATAAATTTAAAAACGTGACATCATTAAATATTCGATGATAAATCAAAACCATAAGACTATACACACTCTTTATTTTGATTTGCACACTCAATTTTATAAACAAATAAAACATACTGTAAATATTATAAAACTATGTAATACGTAAAGTTGAGTGTAACAATCAAAATATGAGTCTGCAAATTATTTCTCTAAAATTATAGTGTCACAAAACTATAATAATAAGCATGCAACTTACATGTAAGTTTTGGCTTTGGGTATCCCAAAAGCTTTTCTTATCTTCAACATCTTGGGGATTTTCATCCTCTTCATCTTCGACTTCGAGTTGCTTGTCGCTCATATCAGAGTCTAGAGACAATTGAATCGGAGGGTTATCTACGACGTCGTCATGTTTATTACTTGGTGATAGAACTCGATGGCTCATTGTAACTCGGTTGGTGGCTCTCCCCATGGACTAACCTAACTCACAAGTTGCTACTTCTTGATACTAGAAAAAAGGGGTTCTTTTGTTGCAATGAGATTATTTGGAAAGTTTTTGTTATATAGGGTGATTTATTCCACGTGGCATGTTACTATTTGATGGTGGTTAACTTGAGGGTCAAAGTTGATGCGTTGTATCCACGTAGGTTTGAGTCAAGCTACATGGTGATATGCTTCAAATATTCGGATTTGTATCATTATACCCATGTTAAGTTCTAAATGACCCCCTTGAGCTTTCAAACTTGTTCAATGAAGATGTTAGTTTGTGCCTTGAGGGTCAAAGTAGACATTGGCTAGTTATGAAGTGGATTTAGGACCTTGTCATTGTTATAGTTTCTTTCTATTCTATTTGCAATGCTAATTACTTGTTGAATAACCAAACGCGTATATGTATCCAAGGATAAACAAGGATGATTTTCTTTTCGGTTGACAACATGTATACCCAATCGTACAATAGAGTGTTTTTCGTGTTATCTTACTTACACGTATGAAGGTACATGAGATAACTTAGCTATATTACATGTCGATGAGCTTCAAATGAATATTTTATGGTTTCTTAGGTCAATTGATACAGTTATTTCGTGTTTATTTTGTTAGATTTACCGTTCATAAATCATAACCTAGAGAACCCTATGCCCCAAATAATGGATGAACTAACCCCTCGAGTTTTTATTCAAGGATTTGTTAAACACAACTGTAATGGTTCTATTAAAAAAAATAATGTATGCATGGATCATTGTACATAATCATAACCATCTTAACATGATCGATCACCACCTGGCGGTCCTAGTAGTAAGACATCACAATCTCCTTAGTTTTGTTGTCCAATCCTAACTAAGTACACATCTAGGGGATGGCCAGAAATGATCACAGAGATATCCTGATTAGGCTGCGTAGATCTTAGTTAAAGACTCACATTGTCTGAGTAATAGGAATTGAGAAACTGTTATATGTTTATGATTATACAAGTTATAATTAGGGGTGTTCTTCGGTTTGGTTTTCAGGTTTTTGGGTTGTATGTTCGTCGGTTTGAAATTTTTTATAAGCAAATGCTAACTCAAACCAAACCAATTATAGAACGGATAAAGCAAATCATACACCAAATTAGAATTCGGTTATGTTTCGGTTAAAACCAAGAAAACCAAATTCAAGTAAACTTCACAATATAATATAGAAATCATTAATAAAAACCTAAAAGTTTAAATAAGATTAACAATAAAGTTCTTATAAATGCTCAAGTAAAGCAATAAAATGTTTCACGACTTAACATATATAAGTAAATTAATGATAAGAGTACATGATACGGCATAAAAAAAATTAGGGATCAAGTACGTTAATTCACTCAACAAGATATGCACCACAATTTTGATTTTAAGAAATTTTCTTTTGTTTTGAATATGTTTGAGACTTTAGGATTGTTCGTTAGAATAATATGATAGAAACTATATGTACAGTTTAATCTTTTTGTGCATATATAGATATTCGATTTTTTCGGTTTGGTTTGGTTATATTTTTGTCAAACCATACGCCAAACGAAATACTGATTAAATATTTTGGTTCGGTTTCAAACCAAATCATACACCATTAAAAAATTATGTTCGATTTTATTCGGTTTCAGTTTATTTTATTTTCAGTTTATTTGGTGTCAAACCAACCCTGAGCACCCTTATATTATATGCATAGATGATAGTACAATTTTGAAACCTAGGTTTTTAATTTTGTGAAGCTAAATCTTTTAACATACCAACTGTAAGTGTAACATCCCATCTACTCAGACCACAATATTACTCGCTTTGTCCGGAGGCTCATGACATTGTTTTTGTGACCCTCATGTGAAGACTTTCTGTCATGTTACTAAAACGAGTAATACTTTCACATGAGCACGCTTAACTACACAATTACTAAAAACTCTACCCACAATAGACAATAAAACGCGTTCTGTCATTGTAAGGTGTAAGTTTACCTATGAGGCCATGAACCCATCATCTCTTTGGGTTACAACTAATGTGAGATTTGACTAGGGTGTTACAGTAAGAGTTATAAACTAAAGAGTCAAAGTTGAAATTTGTAAATACTACGTGTACCATTTTATGAACATGTCCTAAAACATAGAGAAACCATATCCTGTATCACATATTCCAATCTGTCGTTCACGATTTGTCGCGTGCGGCCAGGTGCAAAGCTCGTGGGCCAATCTCGATCGACAACCTGTATAGGTAACGATGAATGTATGAGGACGTAATCCTAATCCAAATCGCTTAAGTTGTTAAAGAGTACTACGTTTATCTACCAAAATGTGGGTTCCATGCTAATATATAATAATAATAATATGGTCACCTAATCAACTTTATCATAAAATTTGGATATAATACGCGGCGTAAAGCTCATGATTTTTAATTTCCTAAGTGGACTTAATTGACTATAACGACCTTGTTGTCAACTTGATTTACACAGGCAAAGGGTGTTTTTGTCATTTGCATATGGTCGTTATCGTGGACTGCAATTATTGTGTAAGAAATGTAGAATATACCATTGAATACATCTCATGTTCTTTGTACATTTAAATAAACCACGTATATTCCTTGTGTGGTTTTACGTGTTAATAAATCGTGTTTACATTTGTTTCTTGAGACAAAATTATAGGAAAACATGCATTTTGCATAGTTTATTGCAATGTCAAACTTAATTAGAACATGAGATAGAAATGTTTTAGTATGAGTGGTTGGAATGAACGAGTGGGTGAGCTCGCGCGTTACTGCGGGAGTGCATCGACACCACTAAATCAACTAAATATACACATCCAACTGGACTCTAACTGTTGTTTGTCCATAAACGTACAGTAACTTAAATAAGTTTGGCGTACCAACAATTCAAGATCAGTTTTCGACAAAGCCTGCTCTTTCTCTGGAATGTGTACAATCACACTAAACACATCATTTATTAACATCATTAGGAAAGCTACTACAACCACAAAAAGAAAGCGACTCATTCAACCCAACATTGTGTTAACAATATGCAAATTATAGACCACCAAACCAATAAAAAGTTCAAGAAATTTCTCAAACACATAATCAAAATCGAAAACTTGCTCCACTGCTTCATTTGTAGGCACATCTTTTATAATTATTGTGTTTTTCGTTCTTGATCTTATAATACAGATAAGCAATTTTGACCAATAGCTATAAAGACAGTAATCTTACCCGGTTAATCAAAGAAAGAATGCGACCATTGTGACTGTCAATAAGAAATTCGCCAATTTTTGAACTCAACTCTGAGGTGTAATTCTCATTCTTTCTATCATGAACAACTCTGTCATAATAGTTTAGCGTTGTTCCAAAGCCAATATCTGATATCCAGTCATATTCCTTTAATACTTGTGCTTCACCTTGTGGCCGGTCATCCCAAACCTGCACCTATAAATAGTTATTTCAAGTGCATATTTATTCCCTCTTATTTATTGTCTTCTTACTTGGTCGATAACTTTTTAAATGTTACTGCTAGCACTCTATTTCGAATATGGGTAATTATGCTATGGCTAGTAAGTTTCATAGTTGTGACCAATTTTGGATCTGCCATTTTTACACGTAACGCATCCACCAATTCAAAAAAGTATCTTGCACCTACAACACCATTCAAAACAAATCTTTTTTGCCTAATGCTTTGTCTAGACTAAGGTCTTTTTCAACGACTTTTAGCTAGGGCTGAGCACAAAACCGAGAAAACCGAGCCGAACCGGAAAACCGAGCCGAACCGGACCGAACCGAACCGGACCGACCATTTTCGGTTCGGTTTCGGTTCTATGTCTTATCGGATTTCGGTTTTCGGTTCGGTTCGGTCCGACCCAAAACCGACCAAACACGCACCTAAAGCATGTAAACCGGGCCGAACCGACCGAACCGACACAAAACAGAACCGAACCGAACCGATTCGGTTCGGTTTCGGTTTATGTTTTTGTGAAATTCGGTTCTCGGGTCACGTCGGTTCGGGTCGGTTCTGGACCTTTGCTCAGCCCTACTTTTAGCTACTAACGAATGAACCCATTACCTAACATGCCCATCATGATGCCGATAACATCAAAGTCATACAAAAAAATGTACACTATTACACATATTTCGTCGTATAAACAACAATCTACGTTATTGAAACATATTTTTTCCTTTTATAAAATAGCTTAAACAACAATCAACGTTATTGAGACATATTTTCTTCTATAAAATAGCTTAAAAACAATAACAAAAGCCGCATAATAACACACATTTGACAAAATAAGCAATAATCGGTGCTATTAAAACAAATCCATTACACATTTTCAACCAAAAAACATAACAAAATGTATAAAATATATGGAAAACTAGAAGGGAGGGGGTTGAATAGTTTTGCCAATTAAAACTTCCTTTTAAACTATTTAGATCGACTTATGTCAATCTATTTGGATGTGTATGTTGGATGTTGATAAACAAGCATATAAAGGTATGTAATGAAAGATAAGAGAAAGAAGCACAAAACCACAACGCGAGTATTTATATTGGTTCGGCTACAAGGACACCTTCCTTGACCTACTCCACTCCCCGAGTCACCTACTCGAGAGTTCGTAAACACTACACCAATCTTTTTATGGCGGAGAAGCCTTCACAACGTCGCCTACCCTTTTTCCGGTGCTAGGCAAACCACCGAGTTCTTTCACTCCAAGGTGAACCACACCTTCACAACGTCGCCTACCCTTTATCAAGTACTAGGCTAAGTACCTAGTTCTTTCACACCAAGGTGAACCACACCTACATAACGTCTCCTACCCTTTATTAGGTACTAGGCTAAGCACCTAGTTCCATTGCAATGGAGAAACTACTTCCCAACACTACACCAACGACTAATCCCAAAAGAGATCAACTCCTTTTTACAACATCATCAAGGATATCAATATCCTTGGATCTAGTACTAATCTATCTTGTACATCGAAACACACCATATCCAATGTACATCTAAGGCACCTTTCACTAATGCCTTTAACTAGATCTTCAAGACACCTTTCACAAATGTCTTGTGTCTTGACTTCTAAGCACCCTTCAATAATGCTTCTAGTCTTGACTTCTAAGCACCTACCACAAGTGCTTATGATATGGACGATAGATACCCTTCACTAATATCTTCGACATGACACTTGAGACACCTTTCACAAATGTCTTCAACACTTATTAGGAAAAGAAAAACAAACACCAACAAGAAGACTTCAGTATTCTTGATGATGAGGAAGCATGGCAACTCATGGACTTGAGCTTGCTCGACTTCAAACGTGGTAATCTTGCCTTTAAGAGGAACCTAGAAGATCACACAAAAACAAAACTACAAACATAGATCTCTTGGATCTGAGGTTAGAGAGTTTTTAACTCTAGGGGAAAGTATGTTAGAAAAGGGTGAGAAACAATGAAGAAATGGCTCACTATTTATAGAGGAAAAATTCTACCGTTCCCCGGATCCTACGGATCCCTTCCACAAGGGATCCGTCTAGCGTAAAGCTAGGGATCCGTGGGACGCTCCTCTTTACCCATGGGTATTTTGGTTATGGGTCATGGGTTGATCCATGGGTCTTTAGCTAGATACAATGTATCTCTTGAGTGCAATGCACCTAGTCACATGGGTATGGGTCAAAACCATGGGTTATGAATATTATCCATATATGATATAAGTATGATGTCATGCAATGGGTTATGGGTCAAGCTCTATGGGTCATGGGCTTTGGGTTGTACCCAACTACATTTAATGTATTTGCCCAATGGGTTATGATACTTAAGTTTCTACCCATTTATATTACCCAATATACTATATACTAGTTATGTATATATTTTACCCAAATATGTAAACACTAGTTGTTGTACATATGTAATATTAAATCATAAAATCAATTATACTTGTTTTAGTGTTTTATGTGAATATCTTAGAAACTATTAGTTCAAACCATTTACGTATTTTATTTGTTTCGTTAAAATTATTTTACGTTTGTTATCGACAAAACATTAGAAGATCGTAAAATATAAATAAACATTTTTACGGCTTATTTGTATTAACAATCTCCCCCTTTTTGTTGATGACAAAACATAAAATTATTTTAAGGAAAAGCTAAAATTCGTAAAAGTTTGAATTTGTAGTTTTTACTTTCTTCTCCCCATTTTTTGTCGAAACAAAAAGAGCTTCGAAAGGAAACTAACACATTGTTTTCTGAAAAAAAACATGTGAAAGAAATAAAAAGAAATTGAGAGCAAGTAACGGGAAAGGATCTCGTCTTTACTCCCCCTTGACGAGTCCATCCCTATGTAAGGGCGTCAAGAAAGTAATACTAAGCTAGTTTGTTTGCAACTAGGTTTGCAAAATATTTCGTCTAAGTGACGAACGTGCTCCCCCTTGATGATTGCAATTTTGCAAAGGGATGTCAATAAATGTAATCCTAATATTGCAAGTAATTTGCAATGTATTGCTTTGACACAAAGCTCCCCCTAGCTTTAGGGTGTCAAAGTCTTCAAGTGTAGATTGAATAACTACAAAACAAATGTTAGAAAACAAGTATAATTCACAATTTTCTACAAATGTGGTCCAAGTTAGTAGAAAAAAAAATAGTTTACTGTATCACGGATCCCACGGTTCCCTCCTAGTAGGGATCCGTCTAGGCAAATTAGAGGGATCCGTCTGGCTGATGAATAAATTCAGCAAATGGTGGTATAACAAATAATGTTATCACAAAAGTGAGATATGAATACAACGTAATCATATACTTAGAAATATAGCAAGTAGCATGTAATTTCATTTAATAAAACTAAAGTTATGATATACATGACTCTAAAAACTAAGAAAATAAAAAGTACATGACTAGGAATTTCTAGACCAACTATCGCTTGATGCCAGGACACCACTAATATCTTCTAGCTCAAGTTTTGTTTAGGTTTAATCTCGTCGAAACGTTCAAGGAGATGATAGAACATGAAATGTTGGTCTTCTCGTACTTCATGTATCAAACTTTCAACATGTTGACAATGATAACAATTTTTTTCATGGCTAGGTAGTGGCGGTGAAAGAAATGAAATGGCTTGATGCGAAGGACAAGTGAAGCGGCTTGTGGAGCTTCAAACGACGGAGGGATTGGTGGAGGTGCATTTGAGAATGGCTCGACCAAGAATGATGGTGGTGGTAGAGAAGTGTCAACTTCCATATGGTCGGGTGGTTGACTTTGATGATTTCTCATAATCCAAATGGGATTATATGATGGAAACGGCGAAAAGGAAGCCGGGGCTAGTGTTGACTCAACACCTTGATTTTGTACCATTATTCCTCCTAATGAGGAGAATGTTATCGGCGGAGGAGGATGAGACGGCCTAGGAGGCAAATCCTCTAAATTGTAGAGGTGTGGTGATGATAGTGAAGATGTAAAAGAAATAGCTCTAGGAACCAATGGTGATGGTTTAGTAGAGATGATATTGTTTGGCCTAGGAGGTATGGTGGTGTTTGGCATAGGTAGTTTTGTGGGTACTATCCTTTTAGGAATTGGTTTGATTGGTTGAGAAGAGATCCTTGCATTTGTTGGCTTGACCGGAGATGATTCGGTTGAAGAAATTTCGTGTACAACACGAGCAATTTTCTTGGGTGGTTACTACTTGGAGTTTTCCTCTTGATGAGATGATTTCAAGAAGTTTGTAAGGGTTTCTTAAGTGCTGAAAATTAGGATGAAGGTGATGACTATGGAAGTCCTAAAATTGTGGTTTATAAAGCAAGAGATTTGGCAAGTGCATTTAAGCCTTAAGCAACTAAAATTCATTGGAATGATTAACATGCACAAGAGTCAACTTCAGAGTTTGTACTGATCTAGGAACTCATTTAAGATAAGATGGAGTGTTTGAGTTAGAAAGATGAGTTGAAATGATTGTTCTAGCAAGGTTTGACATAATCTGTCATCCGGATCACACGGTTCCCTCCTCAAAGGGATCCGTCTAAGCTAATCGTAGGGATCCGGCTCTCAGCAGCTATGAAAGAGTAGAAATGATGTTTCTAAGGTCTAAGATTTATATCATCTTGAGTGTTTCAGTCCTCCTAAGTGTCTTAAATGAAGGGGTGCTTAAGTACTTGAAGGTAATGAGTGATGTAGCTAATGATTGCCTTTTATGAAAGGAATTGGAACTTTCATGAGTACCAATGAATGAACAAGGATGACACTAAAGATGAGAGTGTCAATTGAAGCTAAATGATCCTAGAGATCAGATAGTGACTTAGATTAATCCTTTTGGAGAATATCCTAAAGGCTTAAGATGGAAAAACTAGAATTTGATCAATTTCGACCAATTTTAACGTAAGGATGATTATGATCAATTTTGCTATAAGAGGTTTCCAACGTTTAGATATGAGGGATCATGTGAAAAATGATGTGTGAGCTTGAGAGCGGAAGAGTAATGGATTAAAGTGAAACGATAGATCTACAAGCGTCTTTGAGTATGACCTAGGTGAGTTATGTGTGAGTAGGAAAGATCTACTTAACTTAATAAGGACTTAATTTTCCTTAAGACACTATGTCAAGCTTAGTGTGAGGTGTTCTAAGGATATGTTTGAAATAAAATGCTTGCAATTACATTTTCTGTTTGCCGGATCCCACGGTTCCCTAAATGTAGGGATCCATCTAGCACAAACTTTGGGATCCGTCCATCTGCTAAGCAGAACCTTTACTAAAGGTATGCAATGATCTTGACAATGCATTATATTCCAAGGTTAGTTTAAAGGGGTTCTAACACTAAGATATCAAATGTAAGATGTTTGTATTTCATGAGTGAAATTGGATTACATTGATAAAGCACGAGTACAAAAGGATTGATCCTATTTGAAAGACTACTAAGTTCCTTGAGCGTTTTTGCTAGAAGGATCATCACGTGGTTGATGAGTGTTGGTGGAATCAAGAATGAAGAAAGTCTTCATGAGAGATATGTTTAGCGGTTCCATCATCTTGTTCACAAGTACGTACAACGGACTTTGAAATTGAGGATGAAAGTGCAAAACGTTATGATAGAGGCGCGTCAAGAACATTCCATAAGGAATGAGTTTCTTCTTGGAGATTTGAAGATTTACAATTCGCCTTGCGAAGAAGTAGGCGAGATTGTATGGCTGTTGTGTTAGCAAACAATACATTATGTGAGCACAACAAGCGGGAAGGATTTCTCGATTTCCCCTAAGACTCCAAATATTTTCACGTAGGATGAGTGCAAGGGGCTTGTACTCTTCTCGGTTATCCCGTGTGAAGATAATGTTTGGATCTGAGTAATATGGTCGAGGTTTGCATATTATGCGATGTAAATCTTCCGGGGAGGGTATGTGTGAACAATATGGACTATTTTCTTCACGAAAGTTGAAGAGAGAATCAAGAGACCAATCTTCGGTGAAGGCACATTGTCCATGATTTGGAATTCGGAGGATGTGAGCAAAATGCCCAAGGGTTAAAGTAACCTTTTGGTTTTTGATATAAAACCAAATGGATAGAGAGCGATCCTCGTTACGAACGAGTTTAACTTGACGGAAGAATTCCATTATGAACCTTGGACATATCTTCTCGTTGATTTCAAGAAGACATTCTAGTCCTATGGCTCGGAAGGAGGTATTGATACCTTCTTCGAATTGTAAAGAGGTGTCTACAATACGTCCTTCGTGGAAGTGACGGTTTTCGAGATTATTGAACCCACGGACATGATTGCCAGGTGTGTTGGGCTCAAGGGAGATGTTCGGAGTGTAGACGCTAGTGAGTGAAAAATCAAACTCATATTCATGCGTCATAGTTGAACCTATAGAAATGATGAGTTAATAGAAAGTGATGTTTGTGGTCAACCAATGATTATCTAATGTTTTTACTAGATTTTTATTAACAATGGGTTTTTAACAACAATGACAGTTAACTCACTTATGGTTTTGACATTCTAGTGGAGTATTGCTTATAGAAGAAAAGTGGTTTTTAATTTGCATTAAAAAAAAAAAAAAAAAAAAAAAAAAAAACTGTTTTTTAGTAGGACGGTTCCCTTTGAAAAGGGATCCGGCTAGTACATTTGCCGGGATCCGTGGATTTGTAGTTACAGAAATAGATTTTATGATGAAAAACATAGGTTTTTAGATATCATAGTTTTATACCAAGATAAGGGTTTTAGCCTACATTTTTCTTTTAGCATGCATACATGACTTCTAATGTATCACGAAAAAAATAATAGGAAATGATAAACACATTATGACAATAACCAAGATAAACTAGATTATTAGTAATATTTCATTTCAATGCTAAGGATGATACAAATGATTGTGTATATAACCCCAATGTAGATTAACAACACAAAGTATATGTCTCCGTATGCGAACTTCATCATAGGGAACACAAGTGCGATGAGTGTCAAGGCGATGAGCACGAGGGCGATGTAAACCATGTTGAAGACGATTCGTCTTGGTTTCGGTTGAGATGAAATGGAGAGGAGGATGAAGTTTTGAGTGAGAGGAAATTTTTGAAATTGGAAGATTTGAAAAAGTGGGGATTTGATAAAGTGGACGTCGAGTGGTTTATTTATGGGGAAGGAGAATTTTTGAAGTTTGTGTTTTGTTTTATTATTGGATTAAAAGAAATAAAACACAAGTTTTATATACCACGACTATAGACGAGAAAAATAACACGTATGTGAGAAAAAGGCTTCCTAATGAAGCTTCATGTAATACATGTATATGCACAAAAGATATAGATACCTAAATAGGCATACTTAATTATCAAGCAAATGTCATTTTAGAGATAATAAGAAAATCATACCTCCAGCGCACTTAGGAATGTCTTTACAAATGACACAACAAATGTCACTTAGATGATTCCGGCTCCTTTGTGTTTAAGATACCTTCTTAAGGAAGGTATTCTTGTTACCAAGTGATTCCTATAGCTTGGTGGGTATGAGCTTTGACTAATCAACATGACAAGGAAGATTAGTGCATTTTAAATAGGAAATAAATAATAAGAAATGTTGTCATCTAATCAACATCCAAACAGACATGGTGTTTGTTTTTATAAAAAAAAAAAACCTTCTTTGTAGTTTTCAATTAACTATGGATCGTATCAAGTTTTTAAAGAACACTATACTTCAAGAAACTTGGTAACGAAGCTCTAATGCCAATTGTGGAAAACTAGAATGGGGGTTGAATAGTTTTGCCAATTAAAACGTCCTTTTAAACTATTTAGATCGACTTATGTCAATATATTTGGATGTGTGTGTTGGATGTTGATAAACAAGCATATAAAGGTATGTAATGAAAGATAAGAGTAAGAAGCACAAAACCAAAACGCGAGTATTTATAGTGGTTCGGCTATAAGGACACCTTCCTTGCCCAACTCCACTCCCCGAGTCACCCACTCGAGAGTTCGTAAACACTACACCAATCTCCTTATGGCGGAGAAGCCTTCACAACGTCGCCTACCCTTTTTCCGGTGCTAGGCTAACCACCGAGTTCTTTCACTCCAAGGTGAACCACACCTTCACAACGTCGCCTACCCTTTATCAGGTACTAGGCTAAGTACCTAGTTCTTTTACACCAAGGTGAACCACACCTACACAACGTCGCCTACCCTTTATTAGGTACTAGGCTAAGCACCTAGTTCCATTGCAATGGAGGAACTACTTCCCAACACTACACAAAAGACTAATCCCAAAGGAGATCAACTCCTTTTTACAGCATCATCAAGGATATCAATATCCTTGGATCTAGTACTAATCTATCTTGTACATCGAAACACACCATATCGAATGTACATCTAAGGCCCCTTTCACTAATGCCTTTAACTAGATCTTCAAGACACCTTTCACTAATGTCTTGTGTCTTGACTTCTAAGCACCCTTCAATAATGCTTCTAGTCTTGACTTCTAAGCACCTACCACAAGTGCTTATGATATGGAGGATAGATACCCTTCACTAATATCTTCGTCATGACACTTGAGACACCTTTCACAAATGTCTTAAACACTTATTAGGAAAAGAAAAACAATCACAAACAAGAAGACTTCAGTAGTCTTGATGATGAGGAAGCATGACAAATCATGGACTTGAGCTTGTTAGACTTCAAAGGTGGTGATCTTGCCTTTAAGAGGAACCTAGAAGATTACACAAAAACAAAACTACAAACATAGATCTCTTGGATATGTGGTTACAAAGTTTTTAACTCTAGGGGAAAGTATGTTAGAAATGGGTGAGCAACAATGAAGAAATGACTCACTATTTATAGAGGAAAAATTCTACTGTTCCCCGGATCCCACGGATCCCTTCCACAAGGGATCCGTCTAGCGTAAAGCAAGGGATCCGTGGGACGCTCTTCTTTACCCATGGGTATTTTGGTTATGGGTCATGGGTTGATCCATGGGTCTTTAGCTAGATACAATGTATCTCTTGAGTGCAATGCACCTAGTCACATGAGTATGGGTCAAAACCATGGGTTATGGATATTATCCATATATGATATAAGCATGATGTCATGCAATGGGTTATGGGTCAAGCTCCATGGGTCATGGGCTTTGGGTTGTACCCAACTACATTCAATGTATTTGCCCAATGGGTTATGATACTTAAGTTTCTACCCATTTATAATACCCAATATACTACATACTAGTTATGTGTATATTTTACCCAAATATGTAAACACTAGTTGTTGTACATATGTAATATTAAATCATAAAATCACTTATACTTGTTTTAGTGTTTTATGTGAATATGTTAGAAACTATTAGTTCAAACCATTTACGTATTTTATTTGTTTCGTTAAAATGATTTTACGTTTGTTATCGACAAAACATTAGAAGATCGTAAAATATAAATAAACGTTTTTACGGCTTATTTGTATTAACAAAATACATCAATATTTATTAAAAAAAAAGAAGTTAAAAGGGTATCTGAAGAAGAAGATTAGAAGCGTGAATGATGTAGATACAAATCAAGCCATTTGACGTAATCCTGATCTCATTCTCGTTAATCGGTATATCTTTTTTCTTTTGTTCAATTTTTATGTACCTATCAATTTTCTTGAGACATATATCTTCATAAGTTTCAAAATATGCAAACAAAATAGTTAAGTTTATTCAAGCTTGCAGGATTGCTTACCGATGCATCAGCTAAGTTCTGGTTGTTTGTGCAGCTACTAATACACATTGTTTTTCTACCACGGGTCCCTTTATATGAACGTTAGTGCTCTTCCCACTTATAGAGTACATCCCTACACGCAAAGTAAAGGTTGCATTTCACTGTGTCAAATATCCTTGAAAGGAAAAAAGTTGGTGAAGACGGGCGGATAAACCTGACTGCCGACCCATTTGACCCACACTTGTTTCAACCCATATTCCCAAATCACTCGTTTACACACGTTACCTGACCAAAACCACTATTTTTTTTTACATCTAAATTTTATTTTGGGAAGCACACAGAGTGGCATAAGTACAATAAAGCTTACTGTGGAAGTGACAAAAGGGAAACACGTAGAGTAGCTTACATTGTGTCAGATCCATCTCGATGAGGAATTAGGCCCCTCCCATAACACGATGCAGACTGAGTCATCTGACCTTCTTTATAGAATCCAGGTTCTTGAGCTGCATTATATGTAGCAAAAAAAATATCTCCTCTTCCGGCACAATCTGCAATCAAAGCAAGATTGCATTAGCAATCCCACAATGATACCAGCTCAATCAAAAAATATTAATTTATAGATATATCTTTAGGACATTACCTGAGTATTACTCAATAGTTTCAGAATGTGCATTTTGGCACATGAATGTTTCTGATTTGTAAATCGATCATTATCAGCCTCATCGAACATTTTTAAGCCTTTGGTTTCTCAGCTTAAGGAATTGTACCCTGTAAATGGAAAATTTCATTCAAACTATTTATTTAGCAAGAGTAGTTGGGCAGGTTACGTACCTATTGAATTATATCACGTTTTGCCAGCCAGAGAAGGCACAATTGTTGTTGCTGGTCTTGTGGTGGAAGGTCGTCGTTGATGTGGAACTGGTGCAGTCTTAGCCGACACTTTTGAACCATGGGAATGGACGTCCACTTGCCAATAATATACTGATACAAAAATTGAAGTCATGAAATTTTGGTCAACTCAAATCAGCTCATAAGTAGGAAAATAAGCTTAGACAAAAAAATGCCTTAGATTTTAACAATTAGTCAAAATGCCTAATCACATAAAGTAACATTTCCGCACAAATCACTCAATATTGCAACAAAAATAAAAAAATCCTATACCTCGATGGCATTGCAATCCATAAGACCGCCTCCCGACGCATTCCACAGCTGTAACCACATCTTACTCACTTCTTAACACAACTTCAAACCGCCTGATTTCCATAACTATCTGCTTATCTTCAGCTGGTTTACAACCTAAAATTGAAAACCAACAAAATACAAAGCCAAATTTCACGTTAAAAATTAAAACTTTATCTATATATTGTTGAAACATTGCTTGAATAAAACTCAAGCATCATGCAAATTTCAGTTGTTGCTTATATTCAGATTACTATGATAGCAACATGCAAGTTTTAGTTGTTGCTTGAGTTTTATTCAAGCAATGTTGTTTTGGCGTTATCGGGAATGACTGAATGGAGAAGACACGCCATCGATACGGATTGGCCTCTATTAAAGGAATCTTGCAACATACATTGCTTGAATAAAACTCAAGCAACAACTGAAACATTGCTTGAATAGAACGCCGAATTTTCTCTTTGGTGTGCTCAAAGAGAAAAGATCAAACCTGAAACTCTCAACAAACATGAAGCAACAACATTGATATTGATAAAAGTAGACCACCTCAAACTTATTTAGGTTGAACGACAAACAAAGATTTCTTATAAATTACAATTAAACTTGCGTTAAGGTTGAAAAAAAGATACCCAAAACCAAACTCTCTCAAGAAAGTCATCAAACACATAACAGGCACAAATGCCCCTTACTTTCATCAACCATAACCAAAGTGTTAAAAATCATGCATATTTCTGGATACTTCATAAAACACAAACAACAATAAATTCACAAACCTAAATACAGTTACCATGACTAATCTAAGACGCCCCTAACTTAATTAGATTGTTAAGAATAATACATGTTTAAAGTAAGTGGTGAAGAGGCCCTTAAGTCGCAGCTATTGAAACTCAAAGTAATCTCATATTTTCCGGCCTTGTTTTTGATAAACAGCAACAGAACAGCCACCATTTTTTTAATACATAGATGCAATGCAACTGCGCGGTTTGCCAGAAAACCGGCAGAATACGCCTCGCCGAAAGAAAAACAACACTCGCCGGTGAGATGTGCGTGTGTGACTTGGGATTTGGGGATGTGGAAGATAGTATTTTTGGGTTTTAAATGTGATTTTTTTTTAATGGATGGAGTACTTTGGTGGAAAGAATATTCAGGAAGAAAAATGGGGGGGGGGGGGGGGTTGATGGGAAAAGCTTCAAGAAAGAGGATTGTGAGATTTATGAGAGCGAGAATGATATTTATGTGGGAGAAAGGTCTAGAAAACGGAGTGCTACAGTGCTTTCTACAGTGTTCTAATGGGGTGCTACAGTTGGAGTAACAGTGGTATAACGGGAAGCAACATTGTTCCAACCAATGGGTGGTTTTACAATGCTTTTTAGTATATAGTATAATATAATACGACTTAACATAAACTGATAAACACTTGTTTGTTAACGCCAAAACCTTTTAAGACACATTTGATTACCCAGAATTTTAATATCATACATCGAGTTATATTGTTTCCTTGATCAATTCTTACTCATTTGAATCATTTTTGATACTCCCTCCGTCCCATAATTATAGTACTCTGTTGACTTTTTTGGTCTTTCTTCTACAACTTTTACCTTAAATATTTTTGTTTGTGTTATATAATGCTAGATGAAAAATATATGAATGGATTGGGTTTTAAATGTATTCTCATTGGTATATCTTTCATCAATTATTATATAACACAAATAAAAATATTTAAGGTCAAAGTTGAAAGGGAAAGATCGAAAAAGTCAATAGAGGACTATAATTTTGAGACGGAGGTAGTAATCAAGTAATGTATAAGCTAGGGACACAAAATAGTGTAGCCTAAAACAAAATGGAATCTTTTAAAAGAATGTCGTTTACGAAATATAAGAAAACGAGATAAATATCTGGATTCGTCTTGTTCGACGAAAGAACATCGAAAACTTATTGGTATGTCCGTTTACTTCTAAATCACTTGTCAATCAAAATCCTTTAAACGTGCTAAAATGTCACACAACTCATTTTTGTATGTATCATATCTAGTGTAAGACACGAAAAATATAAGATATAAATAGATGTCGTGAAGTTAAAACAAGAGCTCGCTAGACACTGAAAATAACATTTGTGTCTTCATTTAATTTATGATATTTGTCTTTCTATTTTCTAATTTAATATCTATATATAATCTAATGAAATCTATACTATCTAATATATGAAAATACTGTACCAACCCCCTAAAGCACAACATTAAATTTTATTATTAAAAACCCTATCCATATTTAGCACAAATGTACAACACCCAAATGCATCCTAAAAAATATCATGTGCTCATCATGTGACTCCTTTTTCCCACCCTTCCTTCTCATGTTTCTAATATTGCCGGTCAACAAACATTCATATCCACCGAGATTTTTTCCTCACAAATGTGGCAACTAATTAAAACTTTTAATTACGCGTTTCAATCCATTCAATCAAAGTTTGAATCTGTCAATTTTTCTTGCCCAATACGTTTGGTGTTTCAATACATATATCACCTCTCAAATAGTTGAATCGCTGGCATCATTTTTATTTGGTAAGTATCTTGATTTTGAACTAATTGTTTTAATTCTTATTTGGTTTATGTTAATTTTTGTAGTGATTTTAATGATTTTATATAATGTCCAACAAGAACCCTAAAAAAAATTTGGGCATTTTTTATTCTTTTTGGTAATGATCTTAATTTTGGGAATATGAGTATGCAAAATAAGTATTCTGATTCATATGATCCCTAATTTTCAGGGCGACACACATTGTATAAATTAAGGATGTCTGTGTTGATAAAGATGCACACCTCATTTACTTACCTAAGCGTTGAATATCAAATCAAGCAATGGCAACCTTTGTTTCTGGGTATATCAACGATTTATCACCTGTTAAGGACAACATCAAGTTACGAGTGCGTATTCTTCGCACTTGGATGCAACCTTTGTTTAGCAAGCCAAATATTGTTAATATGGAGATGATCGTTTTTGATGAACGGGCAAGCATCTACTTATGTTATGCTTCAAATTATACTTTTTATTTGTGTCTTTTTAAATAGCATTGTTTGTTGATGTTTGGCATTTTAGATATGAATTGTTATTTTGTATAGAAGTTTTGTTTATGTACTAAACTTTAAAATATGCACATTTTTTCTTCCAGAACACTAGGATGCAAGCAACTGTCAGGATGGCGTTGGTCAGTGGTTTCAAACATCAATTAGAAGAGGGCAATGCTGTCATCCTTCAACGGTATAGTCTTGGGGAGATTCAACCAAAGTTCCGCATCGTTAAAAAACCACTCCGCCTAAGCTTTCTTTCGAACACTGTCATAGAAAAGTGCACAGATTTCACCGGTTCTCTTTATGGATTTGACTTTCGTCCCTATGGAAACATTACATCTCTTAAGAATGAGGAAGTTGGCCAGTTTGGTATGTAGAATCCTTTTATTTTTTTTTATACATTTGTCTTTTCTTTAGTACATGATATGGCAACCAATTGAAACTTTTTGAGTTTCAACATTATGCAGATGTGATAGGCCAGGTTGTTGCTTGTGATGACCTGGATAATTATGACAAAAACGGCAGGTCTGGAAAGAAGAAACCCCATCACAATCATTGATGCTGAGTAGGTCATTCTAACAAACTTTTTACAGTTGCATTTACATTTACAATGTATTTACTGAATTGATAACAATCATATATACAGGGGCAATGAGTTGCCGTGTGCGTTGTGGGGTAGTTTTGCTCAACAATTCGCTGATTTTTTGAATAAACTCGATGAACATGGTAAGATCATTGTTGTCCTCCAGCTGGCCATGATGAAAGTCTGGGATGGTACGTTTATATTCTGTTTACATTCAGTTTATTTATCTGCACTAGAGACAATAGGTATAAATCCGAAATCATTTAAATGTTTTGTACATGTTTTTGACTAAACAGGAAAAATGGCCATCCAAAATGGTTTCAATGGAACAAGGTTGTTCCTCTTCAACGACAAAGACTGTATACCTGGCAATGAATTTAAAGATGTAGAATCTTTTAGGAAAAGGTATCTTAAACCAATATTTGTATATGTTTTTTAAATTGGTTAATATATTAGCGTTGATATGGTCCATAATAACTTTGGTCTCTTTAACCATACGTAGTTTGGTGGCTGCTCAAGGTACGGAGGATTCTCAACAAACTGCATCACGTATCTCAACTGCTTCAAAGAATTCTACAAAAGATGATTTCGTCACCAAATACCTGTATAGAAACATTGCGGAAATTTTTGATGTTGAACTGGTAAATTCATTGACAATCCCAGCATTTACATATAGTATACTCAGCAATACATAAATGTACAATGAAACTATTCCAAACAATACATTTTTGTTGGGTTATGTAATGAAATGTAGCATACCAATTTGATGTTTCATGTTTAAAACGATTGTACAAAAATAACACCAACTTATCCGGACATATATGCAGGGTGTTCCATCCGTTATCGTCGCTACAATTTGTGCTATCCAAGAGGAGGAAGGTTGGTGGTACCTCGGATGTAGGGTGTGTAGAAAGAATTTGGTTAAGTCATCTGATATTGTTGACCTTGAATCCGATACCACACCAAAACCGGCTGCTGGTCCTAATGAATGGTGGTGCTCAAAATGCAATGCTGCTGCTACGTCAATCAAAACCCAATGAGTATATGCTTTACCTTAAACTGTCTTTGATATAGCATTTGTTTTTAGTTGTTAGTGCCTCAGTGCCTGTGTACTTTTTTGCATTTAGGTTCCGCTTACAGGTGAGGGTTCAAGATGAAACTGGCACTGTATCAGTTTGTCTATTTAATGATGAGGTGCAGGCTATTCTGAATAACTTAACTGCTTATCAGTTGCTGGATAAGTACGGCAAGGTATAAATTGTTCATCAACAGTGCTAATTGTTTTAAACACTTTGTACATTCTAAATTGTCCACCCATTTACATGTTCTTATGTAGTCTGATGATGTCTTCCCGACGGAGATTATGAAAATTGTTGATAAGAAATTTGTTTTTAAGGTGGCTGTTGATGCCAAAAACAAAGAAAAGTTGATGCCTGTCTTCAATTTATTGCGTTTGTCTAATGATCCCGATATCATTAAATCTGTTTGTGCTACCGCTAGACCGGGAAAGGTGATAAATGTTGGGAATTATGTGAAAGTCTGGATTATGCTGATATTAATGCCGAAGTGTTTCTACTGAAGTGAAGTGGATTCTGCCGAAGACATAATCTGCTGAAGTATAATAGTTATTAGTTTGTTTCTGCGGAAGTGTTTATTCCGTGTTTAGTTTATTTAGTGTGGATATACATGAGCTTTATTAGGAAGTGATTGTGTATATCTTTATTAGTTTTATGATTATACGTTTCTTGGAAAACGGTTTAGCGATATTGTTTAGGGTTCCTTGTCTATAAAAGGAACACATTAGAAAAAGTTATGTACCGATTGGAAAAACTCAGTTTTAGTTAAGATAAAGATCCATAGAGGATCAAGGAGTTCTTAGTTATTTGTTACTTGTGTTTATATTCCGCTGATAAACATTAGTAGTAGAGATTGTCTTTTATTGTGCTTGTGATTACATAGGCATACATAACGATCCACGAGCTCAAGATCTATCAAGGTCTTTGTTTGTTTCAACAAGTGGTATCAGAGCCTCGTGAGAGTCTCTACGATACTAAGGACAAGCTTTTTCTAAACACCCATACAACCATAACAAAATCATCATGCCTGGTTCAGATGTTGATACTGAACTCACCAACAACCAAAACTCCACCCATCTGCAGCAACTAAGTCTCTCTAATAGCAATGCTAAGTTTCCTTACCTTAAAAGGGAGGAATATGATCTTTGGGCTATGAAGATGCAGAACTGGATCTCCAACATTGATTGGAATCTATGACAGGTAATTTTGAAGGGGAACAGTTTGAAGAGAACTACCACGGATGCTGCTGGTAATATGATGAATGTTCCTCCTAAAACTGCTGAAGAGTTGCAGGCAGTTCAGAGAGAAACAAAGGTCAGAACTATTCTTCTGCAAGCTATTCCTGAGGATCACTTGAGTGATTTTCACTTTATGCAAGATGCCAAGGATATATGGTTAGCTATTAAGGCGAAGTTCGGTGGGAATGAGGAGTCAAGAAGACTGAAGAAGTCCATGCTAAGACAACAGTTTCAGGACTTTCAGATCTCTGAAGAGGAAGGAATTCACAAGGGCTATGATAAGTTTCACAAGATCTTAAGTCAGTTGAACCAGCTACAGGCAAAGCCGGATAATGATGACTGTAACTCTAAGTTTCTGAGGTCATTACCTCCATCCTGGCTACATGTAAGCATAGCTTTAAAAGCTAAAGGTGGTTTGGACATGATGACCTTTGATGAGCTGTATAACAAACTTAAAGCTCTTGAACATGATGTAAGAAGCCCTTTTCGATCATCTTCTACTGCTAGTCATACTGCATTTGTTGGAGCCTCTACTCCAAAGTCTAGCTATGGTCCAAGCCCATATCCATCATCATCTTATGCTGCTCCTTCATCAAACTCTCTTCCTAGATCCAGTGGAATTATGGAAGATGTTCTTGGTTCTTTCTTTGCTGATTATGATCCTCAGCAGGATCTGGCTTATGAGGATTTTGATCAGGTGGATCTGACTGAATTTGAAGAGATGAAGCTGAGGTGGCAGTTGGCTATGCTCTCCATGGACATCAAGAGTTTTGAGCGAAGAGCTGGAAGAAGGTTTGGATTCAAAGGGAGTGATCCAGCAAGGTTTGACAAGAGGAAGGTTAAATGCTTCACATGCCAACAGATGGGTCACTTTTCTAGAGAATGCAAAGACAGGAAAGCTGGTGATGAGACAAGATACACTTCTTATCAGCAGTATCAGAATGAGGCAGGAACGTCAAAGGGATCAACTGCTTTGGTCACTCTGGATAGCAATGTGGACTGGAAGCAACATGAGGAGTCTGATAATGATGGTCCTGATAATGTTGGGTTGATTGCAAGCTGTACTTCAGAGGATAGGCATGATCAGATTGCCTTGATGGGCATCTCTCAGGTACAAAACTGTGTGTTTGGTTGTAGTGAGCGTTATAATGAACTCAAACAAGCTTATGATATTATGGAACCAAAATATAATGAATGCTATGTGGAAGTAGAAGCTTATAAACAGGCTTTAAAAACACTAGAAAGACAAAAGGTTTGGTTACAGAAGAATGAAATAGCTTATGGTGAGAAAATAGGTGTTTTAGAAAGAGATCTCGAATGTGCTACAAATGAATTAAAATGGTCTGAGAAGTTAAGAGCAGATGTAGAGTCAGAAAATCTATAGCTTAAGGAGAAACTTAAGGAGGAAATTGCTAGGAATAATGAATGGATGATGAATGGTAATAAGTTGGCCAGTCTCATTTATAGTAGTCAAGCTCCCAATTCTACAGTGGCTTTAGGCTTTAAGAAATATGTAGGCTTAGAAGCTAGGGATGACACACGTAAATCTACACCAGCAGGCCTAGCTAATTTTGTGAAAGAAGGAGACCTACATGCTGTACGTGGACCAATTAGAGGTGAGCATATGCCCATTGACCTTTCCACTCTTAAAGACTTTGATGGCTCACACCATCTGTATGGCAAAAAGTCAAGAGACTTGCCAGACCCTAATACGTCTACTAATGACTTTGTCTCTTGTGTTAACAGTGACAAGTCCTCCAAGCAAGGGTCTACAGAGTGTGATTCAAATGACAAGTCTGACCTTCCCAAGCCTCCACTTCCCAAGTCTTCACCTCTGCCTGCACCCAAGACTACCAATAAGCATGACAGAGTTGCTGCCAAGGAATCAACTTCCAAGACAGTTGCCTCTGAAGACTTGCTTTTTAATTCTTTGCATAATAATACTGTTAAAAACAATTCTTTTCATGGTTTTGGTTTGAATACTTCTACTTGTAAGAATACTTCTTTTGGTTTGAATAAATCTTCTCTTCAGAAGAAATGTTTTGTGTGTGGAAGTAAATCTCATTTAATTAAGGATTGTGATTATCATGAGCAAAGAATGAGTAGGTGTGGTGACTCTAGGCATTCTAGACCAATGTGGACCAATGTTAATGATATACCACCTTATGTTCCACAAGCTACTAATTATAATACTTCTTTTCCTTGGAGAAGATCAATTGGAAAACCAAATGTTCAACCAACCAGTGAATATTTTAAAAATGGTTTTTGGCCTAGATATGTTAACCCTATGACTGATGGGAGAGGGTACTGGGATACTGCTGTCAAGACCTCAGCAGGTTGTTCTTGGAATAAACAGAGACCTAAGTTTCATTGGAAACCCAAGAACAATAGTGGATCTTATACTTCTACATGGCACAACTCATATGATCCACAAGGCAGGTTCAAGTCAGCAATGACTTGAGCCTCCATAGTGTACTAATTCTTTGTATATTTTTGTTGTTGTAGGATCATCCCCTTAAGCATAAAGATGTTGGAATTGTTGACAGTGGTTGTTCTAGAAGTATGTCAGGAAACAGGGACATGATGCATAACTTTGTACCTATTGAAGGTGGAGGCAATGTAATCTTTGGAGGAAGTGATGGACGAATTACTGGAAAAGGGACCATCAAAACACCTCAGTTGGACTTTGAGAATGTTTATTATGTAAAGGAACTTCAACACTTTAATTTGTTTTCAGTCTCACAAATCTGTGACACTAAGAACAAAGTACTCTTCACAGAGGATGAATGTTTGTGCTGTCTAAAGACTTCAAACTCCCAGAAGAAACTTCAATTCTGCTGAAGGTTCCTCGCAGTCACAATCTGTATACATTCAACTTAACTAATATCCAACCAGCAGGTGACTTAACATGTTTGGTGGCTAAAGCATCTGTGGATGAGTCCACCAAATGGCACAGAAGGATGGCCCATGTCAATTTCAAGACCATCAACCAGCTCTCTAAGTTGGGCCTCGTTCAAGGTCTTCCTGCCAAAGTATTCACCAATGATCATAACTGTGTTGCATGCAACAAAGGAAAGCAGCACAGAGCCTCATATAAAGGTGTTCCTATTACAGCAGTAACCATTATTTCTGAACCTCTTCAGCTGCTTCATATGGATCTGTTTGGTCCAACTAAAGTGAGAAGCATTGATCATAAATATTTTTGTCTGGTGATCACTGATGGATTTAGCAAATTTTGTTGGGTATTCTTTCTAAGGACCAAAGATGAAACATCTGAAGTATTGAAAGACTTCATTACCCTTATTGAGAATCAGTTGAACAAAAAGGTGAAAGGAATTAGGTGTGATAATGGTACAGAGTTCAAAAATGCCATTCTAATAGAACTCTGCAGGTTAAAGGGAATCAAAAGGGACTATAGCACTCCAAGAACCCCTCAACAAAATGGGGTGGCAGAAAGAAAAAATAGAACCTTAATAGAGGCTGCAAGATCAATGCTAGCAGACTCTAAACTTCCTACCATGTTTTGGACTGAGGCAGTTGGTACAGCTTGTTATGTACTCAATAGAGTGTCCATTACTAGACCACATCTTAAAACACCATATGAACTTCTTTTTGGAAAAGTTCCTGTTATTCATTACCTTAAACCGTTTGGCTGCCAAGTGACAATTTTGAATACCAGTGATCCTTTGGGCAAATTTGATGAGAAAGCTGATGATGGTTACATTGTGGGGTATTCTGCTCATAGTAAGGCATACAGAGTTTACAATGTATCTGCAAAGAAGATTGAGGAGACATTGAATCTGAGGTATCTTGAAGACAAGCCTAATGTTCAAGGACAGGGTCATGTTTGGTCATTTGATCTTGACTACTTGACTGATTACTTGGGTTATGCTAGACATAAGGCTAATCAAAATGCAGATTCTGAAGCATCTCCAACTACTAATGCAGACACTTTGGATGCTCATTCTGACAGTGGGTCTGATGATGAACAACCCATTGTAGTACCTTCCTTCTCTCCTAACAATTTTGTAGGTGACACTTCTAAAGGTTATACTGATGTGGGTGAAGATGAATTCTATTATGCTGAGGACCTTGCTAGACTGAAGAAACAAGAGTATGCAGCCAATTTAGATGCTGAGAGGAATGTTGAAGACAGTTCAAATGAAGCACTCGGCAGAAACTTCAATTCTGCTGAAGGTAGTTCTGTTTCTCATCACCTCTCCAATTCGGCTGAAAGACATGGTGACACTACTCCTATTTCTACTAGAGTGTCAACAGACCTTGGAGAACCTTATACAAGGTTTCCAAAACCTTCAGATCTTGGTCATCATCAACCTAAAGCAGGCATCTTCAACACACCTTCCTATGATACTGACTTTGAACCTACTGTGACTAATCTTGATTCCTCAATTGATGTCAACACCACCACTACTACAAGGATCAACAATGTTCATCCACAGTCTAATATAATTGGTGATCCTAATGCACCTGTTAGAACAAGAGGTACTGTGGCGCGTTCTAAATATGGACAGGTGGCTTTTGTCTCTTATGTCTCCAATCAGCAGAGAGACAATCACACAGACTATCAACATTGTCTGTTTGCTTGTTTTCTCTCACAAGTGGAACCAACCAGTGTTACTCAGGCTCTTGAAGACTCAAGTTGGCTTGAAGCAATGCAGGATGAGATGCAACAATTTCAAAATCAGCAGGTTTGGATATTGGTACCACTACCTGATGGTAAGTATGCTATTGGGACTAAATGGATTCTGAAGAATAAGAGAGATGCTCGGGGTGTTGTCATTAAAAACAAAGCCAGATTAGTTGCACAGGGTTATAGACAAGAGGAGGGGATCGATCATGATGAAGTGTTTGCACCAGTGGCAAGAGTTGAGGCTATACGGATTTTCTTAGCTTATGCATCCTATATGGGCTTTATAGTCTATCAAATGGATATTAAAGGAGCATTCTTGTATGGTGAAATTGAAGAGGAGGTGTATGTCACTCAACCTAAAGGATTTGAAGATCCAGATCATCCTAATCATGTTTATAAGGTAGTCAAAGCTCTCTATGGACTACATCAGGCACCCAGAGCCTGGTATGCTAGGCTCTCTACATTTCTGCTGAAGCATGGTTACAGAAGAGGTGCAATTAATAAGACTCTTTTCCTAAAGAAGAATTCCACTGACATTATTCTTGTGCAAGTCTATGTGGATGACATTATCTTTGGATCCACAAAGGAAGCTTGGTGTAGGGAGTTTGAGGAGCTTATGAAGGGAGAGTTTCAGATGAGTGCAATGGGCGAGATGACTTTCTTTTTGGGTCTTCAAGTTCAGCAGAAACCTGATGGTATCTTTATCAGTCAGGACAAGTATGTGAGGGACATCCTGAAGAAGTTTGGTATGGAGGGTGTAAGGACTGCCACTACACCTTATGAAACTCCAAAGACAAAGACCAACAATGAAGCTGATCCACCTGTGAATGTTCATTTGTACAGGTCTATGATTGGGTCTTTGATGTATTTAACAGCTTCCAGGCCTGATATTACTTTTGCTGTGAGTGTTTGTTCGCGACATCAAGTTACTCCACTGACTTCCCATCTCAATGCTGTTAAGAAGATCTTTAAGTACCTTAAAGGCCAACCGTTTCTAGGTCTTTGGTACCCAAAAGAGTCTCCTTTTAAGTCGGAAGCTTATAGTGATAGTGACTATGCTGGTGCTAATCTGGATAGGAGGTCCACCACTGGAGGTTGCCAATTCCTTGGAAAGAGATTGATTTCTTGGCAATGCAAGAAACAAACTATTGTGGCTACCTCATCTACTGAAGCAGAGTATGTGGCTACTGCTAATTGCTGTGGACAGGTTCTTTGGATTCAAAATCAGTTGTTGGATTATGGGTATAATTTCATGAACACAACAATTTTTATTGATAATCAAAGTACCATATGCATTGTTAAAAATCCAGTTTTTCATAGTCGAACAAAACATATTGAAATCAGGCACCACTTTATAAGAGATGCATATGATAAAAATTTGATAAATGTGGTCAAAATTCATACTGATGATAATGTGGCAGATTTGTTAACAAAGGCTTTTGAAGGACCAAGGTTTCAACACCTTGTGGTCCATATTGGCATGCTTAACCCTTAACTACAAAGTTTAAGGGGAGGCATAGGCCTCAGGGGAGGCATATGCCTCAGGGGAGGATTTGTGTATAACTTTGCATTTTGCTATGTAATTTTGTATATTTGGTTGATTTTAACTAACTCTAACCTGCTAATGTAATTTTAGTATGTTTCTTTGTTGGTTTGTGTATGTTTCTGTGTTTGTTTTGCAGAATGGTTGTCTCTGATCAGTTGAGATATGGTCAAGAAAGCTTAAGCTTGTTTCTACTGAATTCATTGTGCTGAAGTGTGTTATTTGTTTCCTCTGAAGTTGAAGTACTGAAGTTATATGATTCATTCAAAAGATGTACAGAAGCAAATAGATCATTCATTCATTCAAGAAACAGTTTACAGCTTACAGATTACAGAGTACTAGCAACATCAAAAGCATCTACATGATCTAATAATCCTAATCTATTACATATCATCTGTTCCAACATCTAAGATGAGCACGATGAGCATGACTGCTCACATCTTTTGGCACTAAATGCTGGCTATGCTTTCGTGATGAGCATAACCAACCCTAACAGATGCTAAGGATCAAAATGGAGAGGATGGATTGATGCAAACAAAGAAGCTGAAGCTGATTGTGGTAGAGAGATGAGAAGGAAAGATGTTCATTTGTGCATCATCTACTCTTTCCATCATACAACAACTTACATCATTTTCCTTTTTCCGTTCCTCGATACGATATGTGATGATGCACCAAAACATGATGCAAAGAGACCAAGCACCACCGTTCTTCCCATAGGAAGTGGTGGATTTTTGGCTCGTGGCCTTCGTTGAAGCCTAGGTGCTGAGGGTTGGGAGTAAGATGTTCCCTCATTATAGGATTCATCAGAATCTTCAGCAGATACACTTGGTTTCTCAACACTTTCATCTTCTGATGAGGAGAGAAAGGGTGACTTCTTTGGTAGTGGATATGGCTTTGGAAAATAGTGAAACCATGGATTGGTATCTTCACTAGATGATGAGGATGATGATGAGGATGTTGTTGTGAGATCTATGATCTCAGGTTTGGTACTCATGTTGATTATGGTTAATTTTGAAGGATTGAAGGAATTAGGGTTAGAAATATTATTTGGGGATTTTTGATGAAGAAGTCAGTGTGCATTGGGATTGTTTTATAGACGGGTTCAAGTGGTAAGAGAATTAATGCGTGTGGGTGAAACAGTAAAAAGATATTTACTGAAGCTTCGTGAGTAAGTCATTGGTTTCTGCTGATTGTTCTACTTCAGTAGAATGGTTTCTGTTTCTACCGAAGTTATAAGTGAATCCGAGTAAAAGTAGAAATCCACGTCATCTTTGGTCAACATTGACCAAAATTGGGAACTTTCTATTTATTCTCTACGGCATATTTTCGCTCCACATTAAGTGATTCGATTGTTACTATCATTAAAAACACTTCCTTTTGTGCAAAATCATAACCCTAATCTTCAAAAACTCTCATGGCGCTTCAATTTAAACATGATCATAATAAGGTTGCTTTTCTTGGAACTGCTCGAGGAGATGAGTTGTATAGGCCGATGGTTTCATTCTTACAAAGATCAAAGATTCAGTATGCATTATCACATTCTCCAAATGCTATATATGAATCCTTGATTACTCAATTCTGGGCGTCGGCAGAAAAGAGAGGTGATACTGAGATAGTTGCAAGTGTTGATGGACAAGTGTATGTGGTGACAGAGGAACTGATCAGAAGACAACTTCGCTTGGATGATGAGAATGGAGTTTATCATTCAGATTCTACGATGGTACTTGAAGGGCTTAGAGCGATTGGATATCAAAGTACGAGGACAGATATGTGGTTGAAAAATAAGCTTTGTCCTATGTGGAGGTTCTTGGTTCATACGTTGCTACAGTGTATGAGCAATAAGTCTGGAGGATGGGATCAGTTTTCAACACAAATGGGATGTGGTATTGTTTGTTTATCTAAGGGTTTGACTTATAATTTCTCTAAGTATATCTTTGATAATATGGTAGAAAATATAACTAGGAAAAAGGTTAAGTTTTTGATGTACCCTAGGTTCTTACAGATGATATTGAATGTTTCTACACAAACCCAAGCTTTTCATCCCATAAGTGTTTTGACTCCTAAGTTATTTGCTACAATGAGGACTAAATTTGAAGGGACACATTTTCCTTTGTTAGCTGCCATGTTACCTCAGGAGAATGAGACTGCTAATGAGATTAATGTTGTTTTACCTTCTTCCAATCCTACTGATGGAAATCTTTCAGTAGATGGTGATGAGGGTCCTTCTGTTGTTGCTGAGGCATCTATATCTTTACCTAGACCATGTCCTAGTCCTGCAATTATACAAGTTCCTATTGATGAAGTCCAAGGTACTATTGATGAAGTTCAGGTTGATACTGATAGATTGCCTACACCAAGTCCTGTAAGGACTCCATTTGGTGAAGGATGTTCTAATGTTGATCAGGTTCATGTTGCTCCTGAACAGTCTACTGAAGTTCCAATTTCAACTGAGCAATCACCTGATGCTGATGAGGATCATACACTTCCCTCATTATATGCTCTGCTGAACAAGCTTACAGGTGAGGTGACTGGTCTTAAGAAGGAACTTGCTGAAACCAAGTCTATTCTTGGTAATAAGATTGTTGAATTGGAGACTAAAGTTGAGCATGTGGAGGAATTGCTGAGTCAGAAGGGTAAAAAGAGAAGTTTGGTTTCTTCTGAGGAGGAGGACGAAGAGAATACTCATGCATCCCTTGGCATATTGGCTGATGTAGCACTTACATCTGATGTTTCTTCTCCTATTACTAAATCTTCACGAAGCAAGAAGCCTAGCAAGGAGCCTATTCTAAATACTAGCAAAAGACGAAGACAATATTTGAATAAGGTGTCTGCTGACACTTCAAAGGAGCCACAAATTGTTGATACATCTGCTGATGTTATAGTTGAGAAGATTGTTTCTGATCATGGTCAAACTTCATCTATACAAGAACAACCAAATGTTTCACCTTCGGCAGATGACGAAGAGGTTTTTATTGCTGGGAGAATGTATAAGTTGAATGCTTCATCTGAAGTTTTCTCTACACCTGTTGAGGAATTGTCTCAACCTGTTTCCTCTGATGTGGGTTTGGTTGTTACTTCTGAAGCTCACATTGGTTCTGCTGAGACATCTTCTGAGAAAGGACAGGACCTTGTGATTGATGATCTGCTGAATTCAGGAATAGTGACTGAAGAACAAAATCAAGCTCAGGCTAGATTGTTTGCTGATTATGAGAATATGCAGAAGAGTCGTATTGTGGCTAAATTTCTTCAAGATCAGTATGCTTCTGATTTGTCTCCTGAAAGGAAATTAGAGCTTGATGCATTCTTTCCTACGATTACTGATGATCAATGGGATGGTTATATTTCTCAAGGTGCATCTGATCCAAATCTTGCAAAACTTATCTTAGGAGAATCTTTTAATGATGATTATTTTGTGGATAAAATGGTGGCACTTGGTAATCTAAGGAAGAAAGAATCTGCTGCACAGAGAAGAGCTCTTATTGATCAAAGAAATAAAGCCAAAAGAGAAAAACCTATGACTATTGCTCAGAAGAGGAATTATATGAGGAGAGTTGTGAAGAATGCTGCTATGTATAATTCTGGTATGACAATGAAGCAAATCATGGCTTTGTCTGATGATGCTTTGATTAGACAGTATCATATGGTTATGAAGTTTTCTTCTTCTGGTTCTACTTCTTCTTCAATGATTGATGTTCCTACAGCCAAGAGACAGAAAACAGTTGAAATTGTGGATAATTTTGATATTGTTGTGCCTTCGGTGGTATCACCAGTTGTTCCTTCTGATACAACTTCTGATGCTACTCCTTCTTCTGATATGGTTGTTTCTGCTGAATCTTCTTTGGTTTCTTCTGAAATGTTGTCCAGTGTGGAGTTAAGTGATTCTCTGATTCAGGAGACTGATCTACAGCTTGATACTGATAACATTGCTGGTATGGGAAAGCAGAGTTTGGTTACAAGAAGTTCTGATAGATTGGCTAAGAAACATGCTTCCAGGAATACTAATTTAGATCTTAAGGCTGATGAATCTACATTTATTGAAGTTGGATCTATTGAAGCTTTTCCTGAAGGTACTCATGTGGTATTGGTTAATTGGACAGCTGGAAAGCTTAACACTGTTTATAGGCTGGATAATACTGTTCTTGAGTTCAACTTCTTAAAGGATATTCTTCATTTGGTGAATAGACATGATTTGAAGATGCTGTATGAACATGTCATTCAGTATTATAAGTTTCATTCAGCAACTGGTTCTGGTTTATATTTGTTGGGTGATCTTCAGGTTATGTTTGATTCTGATTCTCCAAATGGTAAAGGGTATTCTATTTGGAAGAATTCTCATAAATGGGAGATTGAGAGTTGGAGATCTTATGCTATGCCTTGTGTTCATGTAGTTCAGACTACATGTGGGATGATTTTGTGTATGCTATCAGATAAGCTTTATCCTTTATCTGTTTCTTTTATGGAAAGGTTGCTGAGACACAAATTGGAAGTGCCTCCTAATCCGGTTGGCAATGATGACCTTCATGCTACTCAATGTGTTGGTTTGATTAAAAATCAGCTTATGTCAGATCAAGGTTCATATTGCTTGTAATTTACTAGTTCTTTTGTAATATTTGTTTTCTTTGTTTATTAATTAAAAAAAAAAAAAAAATGATTTTGGTTTTATCTAACTTTTATTGCAGGTTTGTTGTATATTTTTCTTGGTTATTGACTCACCTGATATACTTTGTGTATGTCAAAGAGTTAGCTAGTCCAAAGGGTACAGCTTTGGTAAAGACACATCAAATCTGTTGATAGCTGTAATGATTTGCTAAAAATCATAGGGTATGCAACCACCTTTGCTTTATTGCTGAGTGTTGTATGGTTTTCAATTCACCATGGTTTATTCCTATTTGGAATCCAAGAATTGGCTAGCCCACATGTATATGGCTTGTGGTAAAGGCAGTGGCATTCCATATTTGGTTCTCAATTCACCAATTCTAAGAATTGACTAGTCCTGAGCAAACGGCTACAGGTAAAGACATTTCAAATCCGTTTATATGGTTGCTGGTTTGCCAATAAATCAGATGGTTATCAGTGTACCATAGTTTACGAACTTAAACATATGGCTACTCCAGTAGTGATGGCTATTGGTAAAGAGACATCAAATCCATTTATTTTCAATGATTCACCTCTCACAGGAGTTACCACTCCTGGATGTGATGAGAATAGTATGAAACTAATATGTTTTGATGTATCTTTTGTCATTTGGTGCTGTAAAGATCTGGCGTTTCAAAGTTTGTCATCATAGAGATGTTCTTTGGATTCTTTGCTGCTGATGTTATAGTACAATCCTCTGGTGCTGTAAGATCTATCAAGAAACTAGAACTTAACAAGTCAAATTCCAGTTTAGTTTAGGATTGTTGGGAATTATGTGAAAGTCTGGATTATGCTGATATTAATGCCGAAGTGTTTCTACTGAAGTGAAGTGGATTCTGCCGAAGACATAATCTGCTGAAGTATAATAGTTATTAGTTTGTTTCTGCGGAAGTGTTTATTCCGTGTTTAGTTTATTTAGTGTGGATATACATGAGCTTTATTAGGAAGTGATTGTGTATATCTTTATTAGTTTTATGATTATACGTTTCTTGGAAAACGGTTTAGCGATATTGTTTAGGGTTCCTTGTCTATAAAAGGAACACATTAGAAAAAGTTATGTACCGATTGGAAAAACTCAGTTTTAGTTAATATAAAGATCCATAGAGGATCAAGGAGTTCTTAGTTATTTGTTACTTGTGTTTATATTCCGCTGATAAACATTAGTAGTAGAGATTGTCTTTTATTGTGCTTGTGATTACATAGGCATACATAACGATCCACGAGCTCAAGATCTATCAAGGTCTTTGTTTGTTTCAACAATAAATGAATTTAAATTGTTAAACAGTTTTAACCAAACTTCATGTACTAAGACATTACCACCAAAAATTTAGCCATATAATTTCTTTATTTCATTTGGATCTCAGGCTGAAAACGAAGCCACCGGCTTAAAGGTTGCTGATGTGACGCCATTTGTAAGTATTTTTCATTTATGCTACTGTACACATTTTTTTTACACATCTTCTACTGTGATTTGCGACGTTTTTTGGAAACCATTTTACAATGATTAACCTACCCTTTGGGTGATTTTACGCAGGATTTGGAGTCACAGACCGATGATAACACAACGCCGCTCGCCGCAATAAAGAATGATGTTGTGAATGCCGAGCAATCGTCTTCTGATACTACGTCTCAAGAAAAAAGGAAGGTTGATCCATTGGATAAGACTGACTTGCTCCAAGGCGAAGAAAATAGTGCTACCAAAAGGACAAAGTTGGTTCTTGACAAGGAGATTAAAGTTGAGAAGCCGTGAATGTACTGTTTATCGGAGTTGTTACTTTTGAAATAAGCGGAAGCTGTGGATGGATATCCACGTAAACAATACTTTGTCCATACCATTATGTTGGTCTTTCATTTTATTTTCCTCGCGTTTGCGATACTGTTTGATCTGATTTTTCGTTGTGGACAATGTCTTATTAAGAATAACCAATCAGTACTTTGGTTAATTATTGGAAATAAGTTTTGTGCTTAAAGTTGTTTGTAGGTTTTGACAGCTACCATTATATACCTGTTTTTGGCTGTTTTGCTCATTTTGCAGGTAAGGGTGTGCTATATTCTATGGAACCTATATCGCTTGATCAAGTTTAATCACCTTCAGTCCTAAACACCTGGCACTTTGGCTGTTAAAACCTTTTTTATACTTCAAAATCTGTATGCATAAACAACAAATGTATACTTGCACATTTATGTATTATTTATATGTTCTGATGAAAATTTTATTATAATATTCCATTTTTATTTAGTGACATTTGTATTTTATCCTAACTATCAGCGCAGTTGTATTGAGCATTTGTATTTTTGGCTAACTATCAATGCAGCTTTATTGAATATTTGTTTTACTATGTTCATTAGACTCTTTTTGTCTCTGAAGCATAATACAAATATTCACTTCTTGATAATGATGTGTAATTACCCTTTTTGGGACAACCAGTTTATTATATGATATACACTCATTGTCACATATCTGTTATATATCTGAAAACAAGATGCATACTTCCATCCTATCACATATTGGACAACACTTATATATCTGATAGAACACTGCCATTCATGTCATCACCAACTTATCATGCCACCACCATTAAAAAATGTACATCGATTTGCAATTCATATAAGCATCAACAAACCTTTTTATCGTACATCTACAAATATAATACTTTAAAACCACATGCATTAAGTATGGAACTAAGATTCAAGATGATTAGGGTATTATACATGTTTAACTGTAACATAGATCATCAAGTAGACAAATATCATGCATTTTTTGCAGTGATCAATTATCATCGTTAACATATTTTGTGTACACTATCTTACATGAAGTTGGATAATCTAACCACTATCATCATGCAATGTTTTGAAAAGTGGAACACCTAACGACTTGATAGCTATTGAACTAAGATTCAAGATAAGTGCAGCTTGGAAAACGTAATCTATCTATATCTATACACGTAAAAAATATCTTGAGCTTTTGGACTTTTGTAGTTGACCGGAACATGAGATATTAATCTATTGGGCTGTTTGGATTTAATGGGCTCAGTTATAAGCCTAATTATGTGTAACTTATTAATTGAATCATTCAACTAAGTCTACCAAAAATAGTTATTTTTTTGCCACAAACATTTTTGTATCACAATAAAACATGTGTGTAGGACATATTTAAGGATCATGGAAGTAGTCTACATCGAAAGCTGTTTTAAAAGACAACAAATGTATGTTCTTTTTGATTCATATGAAGATGAAACCATCTTGATGTGTCATACCATTAATATGTCAATATATACATTGGTCCACATTGTCATTCTAAAAAGTAAATTTACAAAAAAGGTATCGAGATGAACTTGGATGCCTACTTAATCAATCTGCTATATAAACATGTCAGTATAACAAACATTATAAAAAGGTACTAACCCGCATACTATCATCCAGTTTTATAGCAGATTGTAACCCAACTAAAATTCTTACTACTATACAAGCAAGCATACTTTAAACAATAAGATACACTCCTAAAGGGAAGTAAGCTAATTAACAGATGACTGCATTAGTCTAAAGTAGTTGATTCAACAAAATACAAATAAGAACTGATTGTCAACATACGAAACGTAGTAGGATAACACCTTAAACGTAGTAGGATAATAGACTGGATTCATTGTCATGTATCCAGACATTATTCAACTTAACATATAACTAAACTACTAAAGTCTTGATATTAAACATTGTTTCAAAAGACACACACCCACTGACAATCCCGATAACAAAAGTCAAATCCACTTCAACACCTTCATTCAGCACATATCAAATATTGTAACAAGCACAGGAAACTCCGGATCAACTGTCTCCACCAAATCAGTGATCACGTCAACAAGCTGAAATCGAATCATTTTGTCCTTCCTGAAACGGCGTTGCCTTTTGACATGTTTCCATTTGTCCTTTGCAATCATTGTTAGATGGTTCTTTCTCAGCTTCCTCTTCCGTGTCTGTTTGTGCCTTACAGTCACCAGGTCAACCGCAAACTCCATCCCACCGTGTCTAACAATTGCGTTGTCAAATGAGTACAGTTCACTCTTATCAACAAACTTGGCAGGTATAGTCTGTATATGAAATATAAAATCTCAATAAGCTCTTATTTTTAAGTAGACATAACCAAAACTTAAATACACACAAACTGACATGCACTAACAATTATACATAGTATCTACTTACCAAACGGTTCCTATCTAGGACATAGGACAGCATTGGTGTGTAAAAACATGCATCTTCATTTCTATGTTGATCATGCCCTTCCCAGTCGCATATGTGAAACATCCTTGGATCTATATTGCAATTTGTGAACACAAAATATTAGATTTATGCAATCATATAGTATAGATGTGTAACATAAATATCGTATGATACCTTTGTCCAGGGGACCTCGACAGATAGGAATAGCTAAATCCAATTCTGTTCTCGGGATGTCCTCAAAGCCTAAACCAAGTCCATCCCTTCCGAAAGTAATCATATTAAGCACTGCACCACCAAGATTTGTGAAAACCATTGGTTTCCCGGGTACCAGGTGTTGACTGTCAACAACAGTATTCCATCCATCTCCGTAAAACAAGTTTGCATATACTTTTGGATTTGATGTTCCTCGAATATGAACACGACGATGATTCACAGTTGCTAAATTCATTCCTCCCATTCGAATATCAAATTCGTTTGTCACTATATCTTGCAGGAAATCTCCGGGAAGCAACTACATACAATTGAAAATAATCAACATATTTACAGATTTAATCAGTTCATATTTGAATTTAAAAAAACACGTTACAAAATAGATAATAGTTCGTGTGTGCTTACCGGAGAATGTCCAAGATTCTCGCCCTGAAACACTAAGCATCTCATCTGCCTGCTGCCTATCAGGCTGCTGTCATATCCACCGCATTCAACGCCAGCACGATTGTAGGCAGTTACGTAATACGTGTCTTCCTCCTCCTTTATAAAGTGCAACATTTCCACGTCTGTATACATACTCTTCTCCAGAAACTTGGCCCACTCATCGCCGTACAATTTGTAATGGTTTTCTGAGCTTTGTTTTATCCAGACTTTGTGTTTTGTTCCCCGATTATGTATTAAGTACAGCCATGGTGTTCCATCGTAGAAGATTTTTGTGAACAGAGATGGTAAACGCTGACAACACAAACAAAATAAAACAAATATTCAATTATAAACAAGGTAATGTTGGAGAACGTTTAAATTATCACCTTACGCGCATACCTGACTTTTCGCAAACTTTGCTTTGTTTACAGCAAACACAAATTGAAGACTCATCCTGTCAAATTATGAGTAACATATAGATTAGCTAAATGATTCGTTTTGCAACAACATTGGAAACAAATATAAGCAATCAAACTGTATTTGTACACAATTATCAAAACAAGTATTCATTTTAAAACATATGAATCACTTTACAAATATAAATTCGCATATCCTATATCATAAATAAACAAATGGTTTACGTTTATTCACGACAGTCATAAGTGATTACGTTATAACTAATACTAATTTATGTTTCCTTTAGAAACAAACTAATAATGAATATCATAAGTTTACATTCACATGTCATATATATTGCAAAAGCGCAAATCGTTTTAATCCACACACTGTATGTCTTACGTGAATACTTTATACATACTACTTATTTCGAATACACTATAAACACAACAACTTTATAAAACTTATACAGTATGACTACACTTTCTCCTTTGCGTAACCTTTCGATTATATGATTTCACTCTATAATCATATCATACATACCATGTAACAAAATAATGGACCACATAATATGTTATTCTGTTAACTAACTTTTAAACAAAACATACACCATATAAAATTAACTAACCTATATGCTTGAAGACTAATCTTCATATCTATTACAGTTTATAAAAACTACAAAACAAATAGTCTTTCAAGTTAAACCTATTTCGTCAAATATGAAACCGCATACCCCAAGCAAGTATCTATGTATCAACATACTATAAATCACTACCATCTTAAGGGTTAAGAATCAACCTAAACCATACACAGTTGGTGTTGAATATATTATAGTTGTCATTCTTACTTACATGCAGATCAAAAGAAAACTAACAATAAATTTACTAGATTTGTATTTTGTTCAAGATGATTACCTGTTCTTGGTTACAAATCGCTACAGTGTTGCTTTCTTAATGAATGAGGTGTGTGTGATAATTCATCTACCACCGGGTCATTTATCAAGGAAAGTTTGATATTTTTTTGCTGGAACAATCATTACCTTTTGTAAATACACGTTTAATATAAATGCTATTTTTAAAAGTATATTTGTAATATTTGTATTGATACTAAATAACAAATGACCCATCAAGTTAGTCAACTCTATATACGCATAAGATTTGTTTATACAATTAAATTATTTCATGTAATCAAGTCACAAATTCTATGTAATTTCAAAAGTAAATTAGAGTATGTTAGAGATCAATTCTTAACTTAACTTTGTATACATTTTGTATAAAAGGTGCCACCAATGTAGGACATAAACACACAACTAATCTCCTACAATCACATTATGGTGAAGAACGACTCACCCAAGGTTCGTATGTATTTTATGATATTCATAGACAAACCAAGTGATTAAACTTAAATAAACTTTTCGATTCATTTGAAATAGTCAAATTTGTTCATTTGACTTTTATCTTACCTCTTTGTTTGTATGTAGGCTCTCAAAAAAGAGGAAGCCAGTAAAGCATTAAATACATTCGATCCATCCGAGAAACCTGTATCTTTTATCGACATATCAGATGACAATGAGGTAAGAATTTCAATGTGCATATGTCATCGTTAATAAAAATGAATATTATATTTTTACAATTAAATTCAACAAACAATTCGTACAATTTTTAACCGATTATTACATTGTCAAGGAGTGCCCCGTATCTCGCAAACGTGGAAGATTGTTGAAAAAAGATGTTTCTGTGAATAACAATGTTGTTCACATTGTTTCTTCTGATGATGAAAATGTTCAGCCAATAACACAAAAAAAAAAAACCGTTCATGACACTGTACACAACTATAATGTGGTATGAATTGATCATCTATAATATATTTGTTTTGCTATTACAATTGTTCAGTTTATACATATACAAGATATGACTAATATCATGTTGCACTACCTTTTACATAGGAAGATGATGACGATGGACCTGTAACGTTTAGTCGATCACAAAAAAGACAAAGGACTTTCTCATCAAATGCACTTCCATCAAGGCTCATGGACGTAGAAACGGATGATGATTTTGATAACGTTACCTTTGAAGATAATTCTATTCCTATTAACGATATGATTAGTAATGGTACTGATAATGAAGATGATGATGGAATTAGTTTAGGAGATCTTGATACCGATATTGATGAATCTCTCGATGATATTGATGATGATTTGGCCGATTTTATTGACGATGAGGATGCAACTCCGTTTCCTACGGATGATGACAGTTATGACGACGATGTTTGATTGAATAAGAAATGTAATTTCAAAAAAATGATGTTTTCTCAATAAGACATGTTTCACTCTTGATATTCTTATTCAATATGTTAAGTTTTAAAAGTATATGCATTTTAATGATATCATATGCATTGACATTCTTATTCACGTTGTCATTCTCATTTGGGGTAACTCAGGAAGGATTCTAAACGAGATCATATATATTTTCTGATGATACAATTTCTATATATAGTTTTTTAGCAACTTTTATATATGTTACTGATTTTGAAAGCTTATTTAACATATTACTCAATCATGAAGGATCACATGTGTAAAATACATAATTATACTCACAAAATATCTATAAATACTCCTAATTGACATACATCATCCAATACGAGTTTACACATGGCATCATCAAACCCTAAAAACAGAGAGCATGAAAACTCAAATACGGCAAAAACAAGTGCAAAGGTTAATCCTCCAACCGTTGCTGATGTTGATCCTGCAACGCAACCAACTGTTGAACCTGCACTGCGTGATGGGCAGAGGAAACAATCAAATAACAAAGTTGATGATGCAATGAGATTTCTTGCATCGCTTTTTGAAGAAGGATCGTCTTCTCAACATGATAAAGGTATGTCGTATAACTAGCGTTACCATCTTATAAATAAAATCATCATATATATTTCCTTTATAGTGGCTAATTTAATTTTCTATGTGCAGGTGAGTTAGACACATCTGTTTTTCTTGATTGGCTTAAAGTAAATGGTGGGGATCCTGAAGAACAAGCCAAGATTCTAAATGCCGTTAAGTCGAAGGTGCTAAAAACAGAAGCTATGATCAATGAATTACGGGCAATGGGTCACGATTTGACTGATGACTACGTTGTCGATTTAAACTTCTTCAACGAGGATTGAACTGTCATCATCAAAGTTTTCTTCTCATGTTTATGTTATGTCACTTTTATTAATAAAATTATTTGAAGTTCAAGGCCTTACAGTTTATCTTCATATAACACCATTTCTGTGATGAGTATTATGTCTATTTTTATAAAAGTGTTTGAGGTTCAAATAATTATTTGTCTACATATTTATCATCAATATTAACAAAATTAACTTTCTATAATCATGTATTAATGTCATTGAATACGTCAATTAATATAATCAGATCTGTTTATGAAGGGGAAGATGATAGGTGTGTCAATTAATGTGATATCCTAATAGCGTTTCCAAATGAGAAATCAAATTTCAAATCGCCATTTAACCAACATATCGTATCCTCTAAAAGGTAAGCAATGCAGTAGAAGTAAAAACTGGATCAAAACAAGGCGCATGTAAAAGCTCTTATTCTCTTATATTAGCCCAATACAGTTGTTACGCTATTAAGTTTGATGAAACAAATCGAACATATTAAACTATGCACACTTATTTTCATACAAGTTAAAAATAAACGTTGACAATAAAATAGAGCATACGCTGAAATATATTACAAACGCTTACACATAAGTTCATAACATTGATCTACTTAACATTACATACATAGCATATGATTATAGAATAAGTGTTCATGCCATATACGGCCAGCCTTCATAACCACTCCAAAACACAAAACATTAAACATAAGCAATCCAAACGTAATTTCTGATGCTTCACTTAGACATAACATGTTCAGTCATAAACACACACACAAAGTTTCTTGACGCACGATTGCGGATGTCTTAACACATGTGGAATACTGGAATTTCAACTTTGTTACCTGAAGGCAAAGAGACGCCGACGTCTGGAACTTTTTTAACAAGCTTGAACCGGACCATTTTGTTATCTTCCCAATCACAATCTCTAACAATCTCTATCCAGTTGCAATTGATTGTAACATGATTTTTGCTTTTTAGCCTGTCATTGTGGCGTTCCAAATCAACGTCAACATAGAACTCCTCTTCTTCGTATTGCAGCAACGCATTGTGGTACTGCCACATTGCATGCGCCTTCACAAAGTCATGAGGAATGTTCTGCATTAATACGAGACTTAATGTAAGGAATAACCTTAGATTTACAAGTTCCAATAAATTATATATTAATATCAATCAGTCACTTACCAACCGCCTTCTGTCCGTAACGTACGCCAATATCGGTGCGTAGAAACAGTCCCTCTCATTGTCATGTTCAGCGGTGTGTCCTTCCCATGCACACATATGTTTCATCCTCTTATCTAAATTTCAAATATACAAAAACAAAATTACGTTCAATAATTATCATATTCAAATGTTTTTATCTTGAGAAATAAGTACATATATTATTCCAACAGTTTCAGTAACATACCTTTGTCAATCGGATTTCTCATGAAAGGGTTTCTCCAGTTCAGGTACATACGTTCTACAACATCATGACGCATCTCGACACCAGCTGCGTCAAATGGCATCAATGAAACAGCATTGTTTAGCAAGTTTGTCAAGACAAATCTTCTGCCAACAGTCAGGTTTTCTACGTGAACTAAAATATCCCATCCCTGACCACCGAATACATGGACATGCCTATCTTCATCCAGCAGCACAATCCTACGATGAGTTACAGTTGCTACAAGCACTCCACCCACAAGAACGCGAAAGCGATGATTATCAAATGAAGTAAAGAAACCGCAAGGAATGTCCTGCGTAACAGAGTTTATACAGAAGAAAATGTTATTTACTAAATGGGTTTTCATGAGATTTGTAATCAAGTTATTCAATTTAATGATTAGAGTTTAGTAATTACCGGTGATTGTTCAAGCTGTTGCAAAGTTAGCAAGCATCTTCGTTGTCTGTAACCTACGACAGCCATGTCGTATCCATTGCACTCATATCCATCATTGGTATACGCTGTAACGTAGTAACAGTCCTCTTCTTGCCTAATAAAATGAAATGTCCCGACATTCATGTAGTAGCTGTCATCTAAAAATATTCGCCACTCACGTTCAAACAGCATAAAACGCTTCCCACCAGCCATCTTTATGTAAACTTTATGTTTCGTTCCGCCATTATTAATTAAGTAAATCCAATTGTTCTTGGGTTTCAGTGGTCCGGTAAACAGAGTAGGAAGAAGCTGTAATTGAAAAACATGCTGCATGTATTAATGTCAAGAGTTTGGAATAAACAACTCAATTAAATAACTTAGCTTGATCGTACCACAACATACCTGTAATGTTCGAATGTTAATTTGGTTTGCCTCAACCAGAAACTGCATCATCATTCTATTTCATAAAACAACATACGTTCAAAGGGTCAACAAGTGTTCACATCAACAAATATATGCACATTCGTATATGTTACTACATACTAAACTGTTGCACACATCTATAATCATTTAACCATTTGACCGTACGAATACCTATTTTTGGCTGTTCACCATATTATATCATATCACGCGCTTTTTCATATGGAAAACTTAATCGACAATCTACCCAAACTACCTTCCCGCCATAGTTACAAACAATGTTCATACTGATATTCAGTGCATAATTACATATTCAGTAACTATGCAACAAAGTCTTAGTAAATCGATAATATCTTAACCCATATAATTATTTAAAAGTACTAACTTCAACTTAGCACATATTTTCATAGAATTTAACTACACATCCATTCTGAAATTGTTCCTCATATTGTGTAATCATATCTCTATGTTACAGTATATGTTTTTTAGCTCTTCCACCTTTGATACAGCATCACGCCCTTTTTCATATGCAACAACTAATCTATACTATACTAATGTTAGCCAAACTTATCCTCATAATTTCATACAATGTTAATACCTATATTAAGATTCTTAGGAAGATCTTCGTTAACTATCTAACAAAGTCCTACTAAAATGATTCTAACATAACTCATACATATCTTTAAAAGTACTATCTTCTATTTTTTATATGTTTCATATCATCTAACCACACATGCAGTGTCAATCGGTATTTCATTTTAACAGAACCGTGTTTTTCCTTTGTTTTGCATTCTAACAATAATCACAAACATTAAAAATAGTTTGATCGGTGCTTAATCTCTGCATTATAAACACAAAATCATTCAAGAAAAAAAAAATTATTTGGAGAACCTGTATTCTTGCAGAGAGAGATGGAGGAGATCAAGTTGAATGTGTGTTGTGAAATTATTGGGGTAGTTAAACGTTAATTATAGCACCGCCGTAAGATCACACCTATCTATAGACGTTACTCAGAGTCATGATGGTTTTTGTTGAATTTTTCCTTTGCATAAGTACTCAAGCCGTCAAGCTTTATATTGTAGAGTTAATTATAATTTTTTTTTATAATTTTGTATAACTAATTAAATTATATTTCCACAAAAGCACACAACTATTGTTTAGTAATATTTTATCACTTACATGTTTCACAAGCAAGTGATGTGTGTAATACATACATTTGCACAAAGTGATGCAAGAATTTGTTTTGTATTCAAATTTGGAGTTAATACATTTGACATGCAAACATTGCTTTTTGTCATATACAATTAAAAAAAACAAGGTAACCCAATTTTTTAAAAGGTTTTGTTAATGTAGCCAATCAATGAAGATGAATTGCTAAACCATTTAATTGTCTATATCTCCCGGTTAATTATATACATTTACTAAGCAATGTCAACAATCATGACATTCACGATAAGAAGCATCTGTGACAGATTATGCGTACGTTATTTTTGCTCTTGACAACAAAATTCTAATGAGATCCTGATAAAATCAACGTCCGGTCACCAACACACACATGATGACCTTCAGAATGTTATTTAGAATTTGTGACTTATATTAGCAATAGCTTTTAGCAAGTTACTGATCACGAATATGCCATTACTTTACAAGATTTTTGATGTAATACTTAAGATTCTACGGATGAGTCATAATATTTACTAAAGTATAATCCAACCAAAGCAAATCACATACATTAGTCAGTTTACTTTAAACTCAATGCAAGAAAAACATGATACTACAAATTTTGTATACAACAATATGTATACAAAATTTGTAGTAACTAAGACCTTTAGTTACAATTAAAGATCATTTCACCCATATTCTTTTGTTTCTTTAGACAATGTTCCGACACCATATTCGATTCATCTTTATCTAAACGAATAATTTATTTTTTACATTCGTTCCATGGTAAATCAAAAATTATTATTTATTCTTTTAAATGATAGGTTCATCTGTCTCTTTTACACACATTCAACCAACAAGTAATCCAACATTGCCGCTTTTGAACTTAAATTGTAATTAGTACTTATACATTTACACAACCATGTAGATGTTTTTTCATAATACTTAAGCAACTATTTCCGTTTCATCTACACTATGCTATTGTATAATTGTTTTGCATATATCCTCCATCTATAGGATCTCAAATACATTTTAAAGTAACTATAGTTTACTTAATAACAATATGTATACAAAATTTGTAGTAACTAACACATTTAGTTACAATTAAATATCGTTTCACAAAGATTCTTTTATTTGTTTAGAGAATGTTCCGGAACCGATGTTCGTATATTCATCTTTATGTAAACGAATAATTTAATTTTTACATTCATCCCATGTTAAAAGAAAAATTATGCTTTATTCTTTTAAATGATAGCTTCCTCTGTCTCTTTTACACACATTCAACCAACAACTAATCCAACATTGCCGCTTTCGGACTTAAATTGTAATTAGTACTTATACATTTACACAACTACGTCAATTTTCTTTCACAATACTTATGGAACTATTTGCGTTTCATCGTTATTGTATCATTGTTTTACATATATCCTCCATGTATATCCGCCACAAATACATTTTAAAGTAACTATATTTTAATTAACAATATGTATACAAACAAATATTTCGTGTAATCAACTTTCAAATAAGTTGTATACAAATAAATAAATTATACAACAAGTCATTTCCTAATATATTGTCACCTTCATATTCTATAAATGTATGTATGAGAAATTCTTTAAACCATAATTGTTAACATATTACGGAGTAAAGGAGGAAAAAAAATGTCAAACTCAAACCATCACGACGAAGGTATGTTACAATCATAATCGATATTTTTCTGAATTTTTTTTCCAAATTTGTATAAATTTAGTTTACGAAACATTTATTTGCCTAAACAATAATACAGTCTATTCCTTTGAATGTATTATAGGACAAAAATTTGCATATGTTAAAGAAAGTGTTGCACCAAGAAACACATTATCTGCCAACGAACATGGTGCAGACAAAACGGATATTATTGGTTTTTTTGAAGCATCAGTCGTTCATGACAAGAAAAATGAAACATCAACCATCTTGGAGAACGATTTTGTATGCGATCCTAAGGTGGGAAACGACGATCAAATACCACAACCATTTGAACCTGGAAATAGTACATACTATGATTCCGATGATTCCGTAGATCCATATGATAATTGTGATCCATATATACTTAAAAGTATAATTGAGGAGAACTGTCATTGCCCTGTTTGTTCAGGAACTTGCAAATGCCCACCTGGAAAATGCGAATGCTCATATTGCTCGCCTCCAACGCCATAATTTCGGTTCAATTTTGCAAATGAGAATAACTGTCTTTATCTTTTGAAATCTATTTATGATTATGATTATGATACAAATTATGCTGAATCATTTTTTTACTTTTAAACAATCAAACCATTGTCTAAAAAACTGACACTTTAATGGCCATAAATCATTTCTAAAATTATTATAGTCAAATACGCTATAAAAGATGTTCAACATTACATTCTCGCCACATTACACACTACAATGCCTCTACGATTCAACAATGGTAATTGTAGGATTAGAGCTTACACGTAAGTTTTTCTGTTTATTTCCCAACATTGTCGTAATTTACATCATATCTAATCGTTTACTTTTACATTCTAATAGTGAATGGGGTGTTGCTCCTCCTACAATTGACATATGCATTCATCATGGAGGTAGAGTTGTAACTACAAACGTTTTTTTGATTATTGGGGCGGAGATGAAATTATGATATGCAATGTGTCAACACACAATTTAACCTACAGCAACGTTAGACGATTAGTTCGTCACCATCTAAATCAGTACACTGATGTAATTGCTTACTACTTGCGTGTTCCGAATGTTCAAATGGAAGAAGCAGATAGTCTTCGTAAGATAGAACATGAATGGTATATCGATGGCTGGCTACACAACATTCAACTTGGTCAAGCACTGGATATATACTTAGCACATTATTGTTATCCTACCCTTATTGACCCAAATCGTCAAAGATGGCTGCTAAGAAGATGGAAAGCAAACGGCTGGATAAGTGGACATGTTGAAGCGAATCGAATGGCTGCTCGGTTGTCATGTCAAAGAAAGAATTCATCACGTTAATTAGCATTCCATTTCATATTTTAAGTACACTACCCATTACAATATTTTCATCATTCATGTTGACTTTTTTAAATTTATTTGAAACAAGGATTCATTAAAAATAATGATGCGTATTACCATTCAGAAAGAACATGTAACATTTAAGGATTTATCTGCATTTGCAAATGTAAGTAACAAATATTAACATGAATACGAATAAACAAATACATTTACACATTTTGTTTTAGAGAATGAACATAACCTTGAAAGCATATCAAATTTACAACTAAAATATGTTATTTCTACTATCCTTTCCAAATAGCTACTTTAACTTCCAATAATACAGATATACACAAAACTTTTTACAAACGCTAGAATCAAAAAAATATTCTCATAATCAAACATATTTGTTTAGAATATATCTTGATATACTTTCCTATAATACTTAAAATATTGAAACTACATAAATCCTATACTGATTCATACAATTCATTAACATAAAACATATACGAGTATCAAACCATGTTCAATAGCAAATCATCATTGAATGTTGTATTCAGTTCTTATTATATAGAATTCAGACGTTTAAGACATTTACATTTACAAACTAACTTTTGTTGTTTCTGTTCCTTTCAGCGGATTTCCGTCACGAAAAAACGACGAAGACTACTCAAAGATGGCAACCCTGCTGTGGGACGTGTTACTTCTGATAACGATTTACAAAAATTTGCACACGTATTAGAAAAGGTAGGAACATATCAAACACTACTACTAAATTGTGTTTACATAGTACCAACTTATATGATTTATGGTTAAACATCTTGATAGGAATCTGATGACGAGAAACCGCTGAGGATAAAGCGCAAAACCAAGTCTGCACAAAGGCGTGGTAAAAAGGATGAAGAGAAAGAAGAAGCGAATGATGATTGTGGACTATTCCACAATTCAGTTTACTCTAAGTCTAAACAAGCTGCTAAAGAGGATGACAAAATATTTGTTCATTCTAATGATCATGTATACCATCTGGACGATTTTAGCGATGACGAACATTTACTTGATAAACAAGACAGTTTGTTTAGTACAAAAGATCACAAGTTTGCGCTTATTGATGAAGAAGCAGATGCACATATTCAAAACAATAACAACACAAACGACGATGGTGTGTGGGTTAATATCAACGATATTCCACATGAACCTTTTCACTCTTTAGATATTCATAATAACTACATTCATGAAGATGCCGAAAAAAAGTTACAACAACCTTATATGTCCGATGATGATGAATCGATGGGAAGATATTATACCGGGCATTAACATCACGCAGATGATTTTTTAATATTTTAGCTTCCTAAAACATGATCATTTGTCAAGACATGATCATTT